>CM053791.1:789764788-790097288 GCA_028749045.1 Cupressus sempervirens
CTTTAATTTCTAACTTTAATTCTTTTATTTAATTAATTAATTAATTAATTAAATATAAAAAATATCATAATAATTCCTTATTAAATTAAATCATTAATTAGTCTTTTTAATTAGACTAATTAATAGAAAATACACCAAGGACTCATAAAGCAACATACGAAAACCCATCATAGAAAAATACATACCAAATCAAACAAAAGGGTTATAATCACAAAATTACATCATTTGATGCATTCGGAGGGTACTTAACTCAAATACTTGTCCTAATTATCAATTAGGACAATTGGCTAAAGGGTTTAGGATTTGGACTTAAGAGTTTATCTCCCCTCTCTTACCATTGAGACATTGCGATAAGGTACACTCATCCTGACAATTCAGGGAAGTCGATACCCGGTACCTGCAACCTGCATAAAATCCACGCATGTACAAACACAATATTCTAAGCTAAACAGGCAATGGCAGGAAGTGGTGCATCGTGTAGATCCCGACTAGCAGGTGACTACGACTCCCTTCCTTAACCATATTAGAAACACCATACATAAATAAAACAACACGCACACCATACACATGCAGTATGGGGTAAGTATCCATAAGAGGCACATGAAATAATAAGCCATCTAACTAATCATCATCGATAACTAAAACCATTGAATAATCATCATACATGCACGAAATATAGAGTACCAAGTAATCTCATCATATAATAAACTGAGTGTAAACATCCTCTGATAATCTCTAAAATAATGATACTACTCATCAAACATAAATTGTCCTAAAAGAGTTTGGCAATCATATCATAAATGTAGCTCGAAAAATGTAAACTAGGGGCAGGCACTATAGTGTGCAACCAGCAAACCAAGTAATAGGAAATTGGGTTTGTACACACCATTACCTATACCATCCTGTCCATGAGAAAGTGTATCTATGGACTTTATGGAAGGTTTACCTATGTCTAGGAAGGGTCATGATTATTTGTATGTAGTAGTTGATCGGTTCAGCAAAATGTGTATTTTAATGTCTTGTAAAAAGCAAGTTACTGTTGAACTAACTGCTCATTTGTACTTTCAAAATGTATGGGTTCATTTTGGGTTACCCACTTCTATTGTATCGGATTGAGATTCTCGATTCTTAGAGAAATTTTGGTCATCTTTATGGGGACTCATGGACACCAAGCTGAAGAAGAGTACAGCCTTCCATCCGCAGACCGACGGACAGACAGAGGTAGTGAACAGGACAATTGTGCATCTACTTAGAGGCTACTGCAACAAACATCCTAAGTTGTGGGATGAAAGTCTTCATTATGTGCAACATGCTTACAACCATGCGGCACACTCTTCTACAAAGAGGTCTCCTTTTGAGACCTGCTTCAGTTACTTGCCTAAGACACCAATGGATTTTGCTTTTGGGAAGGACGATGTTGTAGATGGACGCCATGATGCAGAAAAGGCTTTAAAGTTCATCCAGAAGGTCCAAGCAATCCATCAGGTAGTAGAAGCACAATTAGAGCAGAGCCAAACAAAATACAAGGCTCGCCATGATAAGCATCGCATTGATCACCAATTCCAAGTTGGTGACAGAGTTTGGTTACATATCAACAAGGAAAGAATGCAAGGTGAAGGAAGGAAGCTCAAAGCTATCAGGTATGGTCCTTTTGAGATCTTGGAAAAGTTCGGTACTAATGCTTTTCACCTTAATCTTCCTCCATACATGCAAATTTACTCAGTTGTCAATGTTGAGAATCTGAAGTTGTATGAGCCTCCTATGATCTTGGATGAAGACGTCAGTGTTCAGGTTCCATCAGTTGATGACCTTTCACCAGAGTACATGTCAGAATTGCCACAAGATGTCATCCTTGACAAGAATGTCATAACTTCACGAAGAGGACCAGTTGAATACCTCTGAGTGGGATTGAAGGGGATGCATCCAAGCAAGGCAAGATGGATGGAGATTGATAAAGTGAGGGAACTATACCCTCACCTTCTTTCTCAGTAATCCAAACTTTCGGTGGTCCGAAAGCTCCTCAGTGGGAAGGCTTGATCCGAGGGATACTTTCGTCAAAATTGAAGTATCTCCAAAACTCCAACAATCAACATCAAATTAAACTCTTTGAAATTCTAGACCCAATGCAATTTGAACGGACAAAAATGAAGTCCATATGCAAAAGTTATGGTCAGTCAAAGGTTGGTCAAACTGAGAAGGAAGGTCATCAAAAAGGTGAAAAAATAATCATCTCCAAAGTGGTCAACAATGGATTTCAAAATAAAGAGCTCATCGAGAGCTTTTCGACTATGTTTGTTTCATCAAAAACGGAGCCCGTACGTGAAAATTATGACATTTTAAAGTTCGGCATAAGAGATTAATATTGATGACATCATCATGACATCAGCGAAGTGGGAAATAAAAATATTTATGGTCGGATTTGAACCCATGACCATTTATTCCCAAAACTCATGCTTCCTCCACTATGCCACGCATGGATTTCAAAAAATATTGGCGGCAATATGTTTTTAAACATTGGCTAGCGCCAATTTTAATCAAAGGAGGCCACCGGTGGGGTTAGAACCCCCGACCAGCAGCTGTCCCAAAACAGTTTTTGCCGTTGCGCTATTTTAGCACTTTAAAATATGTATTGCGTAGTTTAGATTTATCCTTTAAACTGATGGCCTAACCTTAGTAAAATAAGGTTTTTTTGTTATTTTTAACCCCAAAATTGGTAAAAGCCAAATCCTTTTTAAAATGGCTAAAGGGTTATTCTGAGGGGGAAATTAATTGAAGGACCTATTATTGTAAATTTTTTTATAGCCTTATTTTGGCTAATTTTTTTGTATAAAAGGGGGTTAGGAGACTCTTAGAGGGCATTCAGAAAGTGGAGAGAACGTCCAAGTGCTGAGAGTAAGGGAGATGTGATCAGTCCTGTACTTTGAAATAGCGTTATGCTGTTGTACTTGAAAGGAGTGATTTTGTAAACAATTGTACCTGATATTGGAGTTAATCGGATCGGTCCCCCTATTGGAGCAGGACCCGGAGACGTAGTCCATATGGACGAACTCCGAGATCAAATTGTTTGCGTCTTCTTTCTCTCAATTTCTCTTTTATCAGCTTAATCTTGTTGTTCTCTTATTTCAATTATGTTAATTTGATTCATTAAAGGTTTAAATTAACTTTATGTAATTAGTTAGCATTCCTCTGTAATAGTCCTAGATCTTAATCAGATCACCTAAGGAGGGTGATAAGTCTTTCATTAAGAATTGGAGGCCTATTACCCTCCTTAATGTGTCTGATATGATTCTCACCCTCAGAATTGAAGAAATCCTCCCTAAGTTTGTTTGCTCCACTCAAACTAGTTTCATTAAAGGAAGATATATTGTTAGAATTAATAATCTTTCCTTGGTTGTATTTATTTATTTATTGGGATAAACCAAGGTATCCCTTATGTATTATTTATTTGTCCTCTAGTCCACATGTAAAGGACATGTCATTCTTGTCCTATTGTCCACTTGTGAGGAAAACTCATTTTTTTATTTCCTTTAATAAGAAAAATAGATATTCCTCCTTAAGAGGAATTTGACACTTTGCACACACCTTTTATGAATGTGGCATTCATAGAAATGGGAGTTACACATGCAAACACATGCAACTCCTTTCTCATCTCTTTAAAAGAGGTGCTTCGTTCTCTCTCATTTTCATCTAGTCTCCATTATTCACATCAAGTTTTTGATGCTATTGTAAATGAGCTATTTTGCTCCATTTCTTCTTCTTCTCTCTCTCTCTCTCTCACTCACTCTTAAGCATTTGCCTCATTCATAATACTCACAAGGGGTTTTCTTTTCTTTTCCCTTATCAAATCCTTGTCTCTTGTGTTGCTTCCTCATTGGTATTGCTCCATTGATCTTGTATCATTTGTATGGTAAAACTCTTCTTGCTCTATTGGATTAAATCTATTATTTCATGCTATTTCATTTTATTATATTTTATCATTTCATTCACTTTTTCTTACATGGTATCAGAGCTACTAATCCTTGTTTTGAGCTTGTGTGAAGGGTTCATTAGAAGAGCTTGATATTGTGAAGATTTTGAAGTTTGAAATATTAAAAGTCTTATCTTAATTTTTCTTGCAGATTTTCTTCTTTCTTATTCATTCTAACCCTCTTTGGAAGGCTTGCTGCCAAAGAGTTCTTCAGTTTTTATTTTTTCTGACCTCCTTTGGAAAGCTTGCCGCCAAAGGATTCTTTATTTTTGATTTTTTTTATTGTATTTAACCCTATTACTATTGCGGGCTTTTTAAGTTTTTGAAATTCAAGTTTTTTTTTCTGTTTTTTGTTTTAGAAAGGAAAGTACAACAGTTCATTATTTTCTTATATCTCATAATCTATGATCTAGGTTTGGTTGAAATTTTAACAGCATTTAGAAAATATAAAAATATAAAAACCCTTTAAATTTTATTTGTATCAAAATAGTATTGCAAAAGTTATTGTACTATATGTGCAGTATTATTTTTTTTTTCAAGTTTTAAGATGACAGATCGTATTTTTATGATATCTCTCAATCCGTGATCTAGGTTTGGCTGAAATTTGAACAGCATTTAGAAGACATAAAAATGAAAAAATCTTTTAAATTTTATTGAAAATAGAGTCAAATTAAAAAATCGTTCTCTGTGTGTAACACATTTTTTCAGATTTTCAAATTTTTATTTTTCGTATTTCTTCAATCTAACCAGTGGCTTTGCAGGGAACATTTTAGTTTTTAATTTTGACTCTCTAAATATCTTAATAATTATTTAACTTTCTTGTGGATAATAAGTCTCACTTTTTTATTTCAAATCTATTATTTAAATTTTAAATGTAATTTTAAATCATGTCGACTTTAATTCCAGAAATCAAGTTAAATAACTCAAACTATCATGCTTGAAAAACTCATCTTTCATTTATATTCCATTTTAAGCATATTTTAGATGTTGCTATGACCCTTCTATAGTTCTTGGTACTTCAGCTACACAAGATGAAAAAAATGCATGGAATACTAAAAATGAGGAAGCCCTTGGCCTCATTGGTATATCTCTTAACCCAGATTTATATGTTCTAATTTCTCATTGCACTAATGCCCACGAAGCTTGGGATATTTTAAAGAAAACATATGACAGGCCATCTGAATCACGCAAGATTCAATTGCAAGACAATTTGGAAGACTTGAGGTATATTGATTTCAAATCCATCGATAAATTTTTACTTAAATTTGATTATATTAATGTTAACCTCATAATGGTTTTTGACATTTGAGTGCCAATACACTTAACTACTTTCTATATTGGAGCCGAGTACACCATGTATGCCGAGCCACAACAAAAGTTGAGTTAGGAAAGACTTCAGGTGTTGAGTGATCTTCATGTGCCGAGTAGTCTTTAGGTGCCAAGTGAAGATCATGTGCTGAGTGAAGTTCAAGTGCTGAATGACTTTAAGTGCCAATCAGAATAAAGTGCCGAGCAGATACAAGTGCCAAGTGATATTCAAGTGCCGAGTCATAGATGATTCCGAGCAATACAAAAATGAAACAAGTGCCGAGTAAGCCAGTTTTTTTTAGATGCCGAGCTATCTAGGAAACAGCATGTGCCGAGCATCAGTCATGCTTGAGGAGCCAAGCAACTCAGAATATCAGCATAAGAGTTTGTAATTGCACAAACTATGATGTAAACCATTTTTGTGGCTAACATAAGGTAAATCTCGAAGGATTAAATGATAAGATCAAATCTTTTATTTTTCCTATGCAATCTACATGCAGCTAATAAGAAAAATGATGAAGGCATGCAACCAATGGAAGAAGTGCAAATAATGAGCGAGAAATAAAGATTGAATATAGATCATAGATCCATACCTAACCCTAAATCCTTGAATGTCTTTATAAGGAAGACGAAATTTTATTGTAAAAAATATGAGTGGATATACAAGGGTGTGTAAGGAAAACTACTTTCAGAGTAAGGACTATCAGATCACAAAGGATCAAGATCAGAGAAAGCAGAACAAGTGCCTGCATTCAGCAATCAAGGATTGTAATCTATCAGGTTTATTGTACCTAATACTTTCTAGCAATTGTATTAGAATGAAAATCCTATGGTAATAGGTTAGCTTAATAGCTATTTCATAGATCCTTTAAATAGGTGATTAAATCTTTTAACAGGGTGACACTTCATGTAAAGTGTTTGTAAATCCTCTAACAAGGTCACTATTGATACAGTGTAAAGCCTTTAACAGGGCAGGCCTTTAATAGGGAAGACCATTAGAAGTGGTTAAAACCTTACTGCTCCAGTAAATTTTGTGGGTATCATCCCCACCCCAGTTTTACCTTCTTATTCCTGGAGGGTTTCTAGGTTACCAAAATCTCAAAGTGTTATGTGGTGATTCTTATGTGTTTCTCATAATTGTTTGATATGTTTATATGCAATCTACTTTTAGTTAAAATATTTTAATACATTACTTCTGATTCACCCCCCCCCTCTCAAAAGCATTATTCCCATTTGAATATTCCAACAATTGGTATCAGAGCAGTTGGTTCTCACAAAAAGAAGTCTAATAACTTGAAGAAAAAGATCTAAAGATGGAAGTCTTCAAACTTGGGAAGATTATTGAAAATCAAGTGATTGATTTGCAACTGGCTCTACATAGAGTAGAGGAAGCAAGGGAAGAATTGAGAAAATCCTTGAAGAGAAAGAAAGTTATAGCCATAGCTAAAAATGATATAAACTATAAGGAGATTGATACCACAAAACTGTGTGCCAATGGAGAGACTAAAGAGTTTGATGCAACAATAGTAGAACTGATGGAGAAAAACAAAGTTCAAGCAGAGGAGATAAGATCTCTCAAGATGGAACATGAATCATAGGCCATAATGATATGTGAAATCACTGAACAAAAGAAAAGAGTAGTTGAGGATAGAGTCCTGATAGAAAATGACAAAAGAAATCTTGCAAACAGGCTTGAAGAAAAATGTACTCAATTAACAAGGATCTCAAATATGCAAATGGATACACTTGCCCAAATGATGAATCTTCATCATGAACTCAATATGAAAGATATTGAGATCTCTACTTTGAAGATACATAATGAACAACTATAGAATGAATTGAACAGAGAAAAAGAGGTAGCTGAGAATCTCAACAAGTCAAGTGAAGCCATCAAGTATTTTGAACAGTTGCTGAAATCTCCAAAATCTGCCCACGATACATCAGGACTAGGATACAATAGCACTGAGCTTGGAGAATCATCAAAGAGTGCCGAACAAAAAGATGACATAGGTAAGAATTCAAAACCCACTTTTCATTACTATAATAAGAAGGGGCATACTGCTAATATTTGCAAGAATAGGAAATTCAATCAGTCAAATACACTCAAGAGCAAGAGTTACTGTCACAAGTACAACATGCAAGGACATATGACACAAGATTGCAGATCCAAAGTTACAAGGACACAAAAATTTGATGGACATTGTCACAATTGCAAGAAGTATGGGCATAGAGCATTTGAATGCAGATCAAAGCCTATATGGACATCAAATCAACTAGCAAAATCAAAAGGGAATGAAAGTCATTATCATTGGGATTACAACACTAGGTATAGCTATCATTATTTTTAGGAATATGGACATATACCACAGAACTGTATAAGAACACATTTCAAAGGGCACTACAAAAGATGGTTGAATCAAACCACATGTTTTAGTTGTTTGTAAGTTGGTCATATCAGTAGAAACTGTCCTACAAGATCAAAGGCACCCAAGACTGAAGAAAATAAGGGCAAAGAAAAGATTGATGTCGAAAAGATAAGGGGGCAAATGAATAAGACTTGGAAAAAGAAATATGAATGCAACACATCAAGTGGAGGGATCACTTCACCCAATGGGTCAAGTGATTACACTTCATCAAACTAAGCATGAGAAGTATATGGGACTGATATACAAAGCTATATCACACATCAGTCCCAAGACAAAGAAGCAATGCAAAGTATAAATCTACATGAGACAAGATGTCAAGACAAAATCTAAATGTTGTTGCCAAGCTATCTTTGGATGCCGAGTTAAACTCCAACACATGTCGAGCTCCTAACAACGATCGAGTTGATAACTAATGCCAAGTTAGGTTAAAAATTTTTAGAAGCTGAGTTGGCAGTTGAGCATTTAATGCAATAAAAATAGGGTATATTATCATGATTCTAATCAGTTTTCCTCATCATGATCAAGAAGCAAAGAAGAAAAAGAGAGCAGAACAACTTCATAGCAAAGAATCTAGCATTTCAAGCAGATTGCAACATCTCTCAACATGTTTTTATCAATCTTGAGGTGTTTTTCATTTGTGCCGAGCTTATACGCAGTTTCATATTTCGTAAAAAGGAAACCCTAGTTGGCATAAATGGCATCAAGTTCTAAGAAAACTGAGCACAAAGAGACATTTGAAGTTCAGTTAGTGTCCAATGAGGTCAAGCAACCTGATTTTCTCCCCATACCTAAAGTTGCATACAAAAATGACCCAGTCGGAGCTCTCTCCCAAATACCCCCAAAAGTTGTAATAGTTCAAGATGTGAGGAGATGCTACAATTGTAAGATAGGAGCCCTAGGAGATATGGAAATAAGGCAAGCCTATGAGAAATTGTGCGTAGATGGAGTCTTAAAAGATGAATTCAAAATTGTTGAAAGAAAGGGTTTGACCCGAGTTTTGAGCTTTCCCACCGTATTCAAGACAGAATGGGTTAAACTTGTGTTAAGCAGAATTCATGGTGGAAGTTTATGGTTAGAAGATACTCCCATCAAATTAACCAAAGAAATCATACATAGAGTAACAAGATACCCTACCCTAGATCGGTTCAAAACCTTGAGAAGTGAATCGAAAGAGGTTATTGAAAAGAGTGCTGGTGCTCAGTGGAATAAGAGAGGAATGACAATCCACACAATTCAGGATCCTCTAGTTGAGTTTGCTGTTAGAGTCATTTCTCATAAGTTCTATCAATCCAGTAGACTCAACAGTGTGCCGTGTATTGTAGTAGATGTCAGTTACAAATTGGTGAAAAAGGACCATACTTATGATCTTGCAGAACTACAACTACAACAGATTACTGAACACCTAGCTGCCATAAGAAGGACAAAGGGTGCTCAATGCAAATTTGGAGCAATTTTAATTTGTATATTCTTCTATGTTCAAAATGAGTTTCCCTCTTTCGGAAAAATTGCATGGAGGAATGATAGAACTATCATTGCCCAAATCAATGAATATATAGAACAATGGGAGAAAATTTTCATACCCTGATGACAAGTTATTTCAAATATTTCAAGAAATCCATGAAACAAAGGGTGAGAATACCAATTTCTTTGGTAGAAGAACATGTTAATGATATATGCTTCTTGGTTGATATTGACTTCACATACATTCAAGCTACAATTCCAAGAGTGAGATGGCTAAGGCCATTTGGATATGAAATCAATGTTGATGAGGCATCTGCAGTGATAACTGCATTATTTGCAGAAGAAACAGATAAAAGTGCTCCACATTTTGGCACTTATGATGTAGTAAGGTCAAAAATAAACATGGAATTAAAAACTACTTCCACATTAAAGAAGAAAGAAAAATTGTTAAAGAAGATTAAGAAGAAATTTGGTGAACAAATTGAAGCTGAAGCAGAAGAAAAAGAAGATGACAATGATGATGAAGATGAACAAGAACAAGGCCCAGTGGAATTAACTCAAGGCCTAGGTGAAGACAAGGAGAAAGGTGCAGAAGACAAAGAAGCTAAGGAAACACCAACTAAAGCTGAGACAAAGAAAAGAAAGGCAACAGAACAGCCTCCAGCTCAGCAAAAACCAAAGAAATATGTCATGCCATCACCTCAAAAGCCTACAACATGAGTTGCAACAAGGGCCTCCACTCAAAAGGCTAAAGAGGAAGATACAAAGAAGAAACCAATCAAGGAAACACAGGAAGTGCCGAGGAAAAAAAGAAGATATGTTGCTCAACCTGATCTTGATGAAGAAGATTAATCTGAAAGGGTAAGTCATTCTTCAGTTGATACTTTATGTAAAAATATTGGAAATGGTGATTTAAACAACTTAAATAAAGTTGATTTCAATAAGTTTACTAAAGAGGAACATAATAGGATAGAAAAAATAGTTTATGGAATGATGGCACAGTTCAAGTACACTCCACTTGAACTAGATGGACAATTGCCAAAAGAACTATCTAAAATTGTAGAAGACATATGGCATTTTTGTTTGAAAATAGAGAAGGAGATGAGGGAATCAACCCTAGCAAGCATATTGCCAGATTTGACTAAGGAACAAATAAAGAAAGTAGTCAAAAGGCATAATAATAGGTTTACACCTAAGTACAGGGCATTCTTCATACTCCAAAACAAGATGGAAGAAATTGTTCAAAGAATAATGAAATCATGGAAAAACTTGTACAAAAAGATTGAAGATTTTCTTGAAGAAGAATACAAGGAATAAGCTACTACTCCACTAGAAGAGAGGAGAAAAAGGAGAGAAGAGAAGATAGTAGTAGAGAAGGGAGAAGAAGAAAAGAAAGTAGAAGAAGGAAAGAAAGTAGAAGAAGAAAAGAAAGTAGAAGAAGAAAAGAAAGTAGAAGAAGAAAAGAAGGTAGAAGAAGAGAAGAAGGAAGAAGAAAAGAAAGATGGAGAGGAGGAAGAGACACAAAAACAAGATGTATTGGCAACAGCTGAGCAAGAGCAGCAGCCAGATCAGAGTGTGCAAGACACACAACTGCCACCCTCTAGCCCTCCTCATGTACCCATCACACCTACAGAAACTGTAACTATTGTTGATGTTCCTAATACTTCTAGTCAAAACATCAATCCATTAACTGCAAAAGATCTCAAAAGAATCCTTGACCAATCTACACAACAAGCAATATTATGTGCAGATCCAGTATTGGTCAGTATGGATGAATTGCAAAACTAGTAGAAAGCACAGTTAGAGATAAGGTGAATCCACAAGAACCACCTTCCATCATTTCTACAGCTACTAGTGGTCAAATTCAAATGCCAATAGTTATTTCAACAGGCATAGTTGACACTACAATACAGAAGTAGAATGCAGCTGTAGAAAAAGGAACAGAACAAACAAGATAGACTATTACATCTAATCCTACAACACAAACACAAGGTGTGCTTCCTAAGATTACCATAATTGATCAAAATAGTAGATAGCAGGAGGAGAAAATAGTGGAAACCCCTAAAGAGCAGGAGGCAATACAAACATTGATAAGTTTGCCTACCTCAGGAACTCCTTCACAACAGCCATTGCAAATATCTGTACCAACATCTAGTACTACAAAAGTTGCAAGGGTACTTCACTATGGAGACCCTGAATTAGATGAGGAGATAGTCATACCAGGCTATGACTCAAAAACAATAACCGTTGATCAAATAAATGAGGTGCAGGAAACACTGAATAGAAGAAAGAGACAAGAGATACTCAGGAAGGAGTATAAACAAAAGCAAACACTACATGAGATTAAGGACATCTTTATGGATGCCTTTAGTTTGCAATCATCAAATGAGTCAAAGCATATCACGAAGAAATTATTAGATATTATTGACCAGTTGACAAATGAAGACCAAGAAACAAATGCAAAACTTATGGAATGGTCTGAAAGAAAATTTCAAGGGAAAGTGAATGAGAAAGTATCTAGTGAAATAGCACTTTCATAGGTTGAATTGGCAAAGTTAGTAGACAAAGTGCAAAAGGTACTTGAGAATATATTCTCATTGTACAAAAAGTTGTGTGACTTTTCATACTTCACACATGAGAGAAGCCAAAAGATACTAAGCTTGGAAAGAAATTTAAACATTTCAAGCATACAGTTACCAAATGATCCAGCTCAAAGTGAGAAGCATTTTGCTCAATCACTTCACGCTCACAAAGAAATAGCTATATTAACAGTAGATGAGGCCAATATCAAAGCAAAACTGATACAGCTACAGTCCTCCATTACCCCACATTTGGAATTACTCCATAAGGAACAAGTCTATGTAAAAACCATTCTTAAAAAATATCCTAATCTTTCTACATTAGATGGACTTATTCATCTTGCTGCAGAGACTACCATCCAGCATAAGTCACTAAAAATTGCTTTGAACAATTGGGATGCAACTCTTAGAATGATTATGGAGGTAAATAGCACATTTTTTGCAAAATATGGTCTTAACCCTTAAAATCCTTTGACATACATGTCAAAAAGGGGGAGATAAGAATAAAAGGGGGAGATATTAACTAAAAAGAAGATACTATATGATGTATGAGGCACAACCAACTCAGGGGGAGTTACAATAATATTGAGGTATATATTGTAAGTTACAAATTTTGATCAAGTTTTCTTTAAAAACTCTGTATATACAAAACAGATTAGTCAATGTACTCACAAGGTCAATTAAGTGTTTTTGTCACTCATGTCAAAGGGGGAGATTGTTAACCTCATAATGGTTTTGACATTTGAGTGTCAATACACTTAACTACTTTCTATATTAGAGCCAAGTACACCATGTATGCCGAGCAACAACAAAATTTGAGTTAGGAAAGACTTTAGGTGTCGAGTGATCTTCATGTACCAAGTAGTCTTCAGGTGCCAAGTGAAGATCATGTGCCGAGTGAAGTTCAAATGCCGAATGACTTTAAGTGCCAAGCAGAATAAAGTGTCGAGTAGATACAAGTGCCGAGTGATATTCAAGTGCCAAGTCATAGATGATGCCGAGCAATACAGGAATGAAACAAGTGCCGAGTAAGACAGTTTTGTTTAGGTGTCAAGCTATCCAGGAAATAGCATGTGTCGAGCATCAGTAATGCTTCAAGAGCCGAGTAACTTAGAATATCAACATAAGAGTTTGTAATTGCACAAACTATGATGTAAACCATTTTTGTGACTGACATAAGGTAAATCTCGAAGGATTAAATGATAAGATCGAATCTTTTATTTTTCCTATGCAATCTACATGTAGCCAATAAGAAAAATGATGAAGGCATGCAACCAATGGAAGAAGTGCAAACAATGAGCGGAAAATAAAGATTGAATATGGATTGTAGATCCATACCTAACCCTAAATCCTCGAATGTCTTTATAAGGAAGACAAAATTTTATTGTAAAATATATGAGTGGATATACAAGGGTGTGTAAGGAAAACTACTTTCAGAGTAAGGACTATCAGATCACAAAGGATCAAGATCAGAGAAAGTAGAACAAGTGCCTGCATTCAGCAATCAAGGATTGTAATCTATTAGGTTTATTGTACTTAATACTTTCTAGCAATTGTATTAGAATGAAAATTCTATGGTAATAGGTTAGCTTAACAACTGTTTCATAGATTCTTTAAATAGGTGATTAAATCCTTTAATAGAGTGACACTTCATGTAAAGTGTTTGTAAATCCTCTAATTAGGTCACTATTGATACAGTGTAAAGCCTTTAATAGGGTAGGCCTTTAACAAGGTGGACCATTAGAAGTGGTTAAAACCTTACTGCTGCAAAAAATTTTGTGGGTATCATCCCCACCCCAGTTTTACCTTCTTATTCCTGGAGGGTTTCTGGGTTACCAAAATCTCAAAGTGTTATGTGGTGATTCTTATGTGTTTCTCATAATTATTTGATATGTTTGTATGCAATCTACTTTCAGTTAAAAGATTTTAATACATTACTTCTGATTCACACCCCCCCTCTTAGAAGCATTATTCCCATTTGAATATTTCAACAATTAAAAGTCAACTAATTGGATTAGGTGTTACTCTCACTGATATTAGATTAATTACCATTATTTTAAAGAAATATCTTCTTAGAAAATTTCAACAATTTATTACTAATGTTCATTCTCAACTTGCTATTCCTACTTTGTCTACTCAATTAACTTATAGTATTTTTCAAAATTTGTTACGTCAAGAGGAAGCTAAGTTGTTACAATTTGGTACTCTTAGATGTAATGAACATGCTTTTGTGTCTAAAAGTCAAAATCAAAATTTCAAATCTTCTAATAATGATTCTCCCAATACTCATAATAATAATAATCATAATAATTATAATTTTAATAATAGTAATAATCCAAACACACATCGTAATAATACTCATCCTAATCAATCTAATAAAAAACTCCACTGTACTAATTGTGAGAAAGATGGTCATGTAACTAATAATTGTTTTAAAAAACAAAAAGATAAGCAACCTATCAATAACAATAATCAAAACTTTCATCCATCTTGTCATGCTTTTACTGTTAGTTACAATGTTCCTAAAAATTTAGAATGGATTATTGATACTGGTGCATCTCAACATGTTACTTTTCATAAAGAAGTGTTTGATTATTTAAAATTTGATCCTTCTGATATTCCAATTCAATTAGCTGATAATCATAGTTGCAAAGTTGAAGGATTTGGTAATGTTAGTATTCCAAATGGAAAATTACATGATGTCCTTTATGTTCCTGAGTGGAAATACAATCTTCTTTCTATTGTAAAATCAAGTCAAAATTACAAAGTTGAGTTTCATAGGGACATGTGCTCTATTATTGATCCTAACACTAATGAAATTGTTGCTAATGCTAAGTTAGGCCATGATAACTTATTTAAATTTTCTGTGTTCGCCTCTTCTAGACACTCTTTGCACAAAGATATTACTTTTAATATGGAGCATGAAAGGATTGCTCATTTGAAAAATGAGCATATCTCATCTAATACAGTTGAAAATTTACCTCCTATTGCTTCATCTAAGATGGCATGTACAAAGTGCATGAGTGAAAAAATGCAAAATACCAAAGGTTATCAAGCTTATAATCCTATTACCAACAAAGTGCACATAGCACGAAATGTTTTTCTTGCAAGAAATGGTGTGCATGATTCTTCTAATGCTCAAAATGAACAAGTTCATGGAAGTAAAATTGTGTTAGTGGAGGATCAACCTCCTTCTCTAAACCCTACTCCTCATATATCTACCTTTATTCCTTCTATTCTTTCTTACAATGGTAATAGTAATGATGCATTTATAGATCATGGTAATAATGCTAATAATGATAATGGTAATAATGCTAATGTTGAAACAAATGATGCATTCATACATCATGACTCTTCCTCTAGTGATAAATTTGTTAAGAGAAAATATAAATGGTTTCAAAAAGTACTTAGTAAAAGAGATCAATTTTTAGAATGGGTGGACTTCAACCTAGGAGGATTAATTATTGCAAATATTGTTTGATGTTAATAATTCTCTTTCATCATCTTTAGCATTTCTCTTTAGTATGTTGCCTAGAAATTATGTTCTATATATGATCTTAATTCTATTTGCATGATTTCATACCATGATAGTTTAGGTATATTTATTCATGTGTATATATGGGGGCCTACATATATATCCTGATAAATATACAAATTATTGTGTCTCTTGTGACTTATCAAATATGAGTGCATTCTTTATTTCACATAAGTAAATTTATTTTATTTATTTTTCTTATTCCTTGGGATTATGAGTTATTATACACTATTGCCTTCAACATTTATTTTGTTCTACTGATTGGCACATAAGTGCAGTTTATGTTTTTCTAGCATCATTCTATTGCCATATTGGCACTTTATGATTTATACCATTTATTATTGGAGTTTTCCTCCAATTTCAGTTAATTTGACCTATCTTGAAAGCATTTTACTATTATTTGAAGGCAATCTATTGTTAATACTCATACTTATTCCCTTTGACATCTTTGAAAATATGTCATATAATGTTATGTATACTTCATTGCTTCAATCGTGAGTCATGGAGGCTATGAATTGATCACCCATTAACCTGTTGTAAAATGACTTATTAGTGGACTTTCTATATCCATGTGATTGAAGTATTGTTTATGTTGGATTCATTAGCTAGCCTTTTCTATGATCCTTTCTTGAAAGTTTTGATAACATATTTGTTCTTTACAGGATATGATTTATCTCGATTTCTTTGTGATACCAAGTTACACTTATATTTACTCTATGTGAATTTACTTATACATAAAAAGTTTCTAACTTGAATATAAGATGAAATTATCTTTGTGGATAGTTGCCTTTGTTTCTATGTTTCAGGTAATTTATCAAGGTACATACAAGATATCATTATTTGTTGTACAAATCCTATGCCACATGAATCCACTTGAAGATGTAACACACTTGAAGAATTATCCACTTCTCTTAGCTCTCCAATGATGAACCCATGATAATAAGAGACCTCTTGTACAATGAAGATATTTCAAAAAATCAAGTTGTAATATTGTAAATTGGCTTTGACAACATCTCTCCAAGTAAAGATTAAAGGGGAGTGTTAGAATTAATGATCTTTTCTTGGTTGTATTATTTATTTATTGGGATAAACCAAGGTATCCCTTATGTATTATTTATTTTTCATCTAGTCCACATGTAACGGACATGTCATTCTTGTCCTATTGTCCACTTGTGAGGACAACTCATTTTTATATTTCCTTTAATAAGGAAAATAGATATTCCTCCTTAAGAAGAACTTGACACTTTGCACACACCTTTTATGAATGTGGCATTCATAGAAATGGGAGTTACACATGCAAACACATGCAACTCCTTTCTCATCTCTTTAAAAGAGGTGCTTCTCTCTCTCATTTTAATCTAGTCTCCATTATTCACATCAAGTTTTTGATGCTATTGTAAATGAGCTATTTTGCTCCATTTCTTCTCTCTCTCTCTCATTCTTAAGCATTTGCCTCATTCATAATACTCACAAGGGGTTTTCTTTGCTTTCCCCTTATCAAATCCTTGTCTCTTGTGTTGCTTCCTCATTGGTATTGCTCCATTGATCTTGTATCATTTGTGTGGTAAAACTCTTCTTGCTCTCTTAGATTAAATCTATTATTTCATGCTATTTCATTTTATTATATTTTATACTTTCAATCACTTTTTCTTACATATATCCTGGAGAACCTTGTCACTAGTTGGGAGGCCATGAATTGGGCCAAGTATTCTAATCAAAATGATGTCATGTTTCTTATGGATTTTGAGAAGGCCTATAATAGAGTTGAATGGGGCGTTATCCTCGTGATGCTTGAGGCATTTCAATTTACTTTACCCTTTTGCAAGTTGGTCATGTTATTACTTAAAGATGCCTTTGAACAAATTGATGTGAATGGTTCCCTCTTAACCCCATTTTTTCTTGGTAGATATATTAGATAGGGATGCCCCCTTGACCCAACCCTATTTTTGATTGCCTCTAATGCTCTCTCATACATTCTCAGAGATAGTTCTCTCTCTCCTTTTGTTAAGGGCTTCCCTTTACCTGACAGTTCTGACCTGTTACAATGTCAATTTGTTGATGACACTACTTTGATCTTTGAGGTTAATGAAACCAACTCTAAAATTTTCATAATGAACTTAATCTCTTCTACACTATTTATGGTGCCCAATTGTTCAAGTCCAAATCAGGCATCCTTGGCTAGCATAACTGGCCTCTAGACTAGATTGGTAAATTTGGTATCAATGGGACAGTCCTTTGAAAATTGTACGCTACATTGGCATACCATTCTTTATGGATCTATCACTTAAGGAAATGTGGTTATGGATAATAGAGAAAATTAATTAAAAACTATCAAAATGGCACAGCAGGTCTCTATCTCTGGCTGGTAGAGTGCAAGTTTTCTAGAAGATTCTCTCTTCCTACACATATACTATTCTTCTGCTTAGATGTTTAGCAACCACTAGATTCTTGAGATTTAAAAGGCCATTAAAAATTTTCTTTGTTCTGATGGTAAGAGTAATAAAAAGATGCATTATGTCAAGTGGGATTGGTGTCACACTGATAACACTCTAGGGGACTAGGGCTTAAAGTCCCTAACATTCAAGGGATTGCCCTTGCTGCCAATTGGATATTTCACTCTCTGGAAGGCTCTAAACCATGGAATGTCCTAGTTAGGAGTAATATTCAAAGATTTTTTTGATGCAGGAGTATCCTGGGTTGCATTACTATCCTCCATATTTGTCGAGTTCCTTAGTTGTTGCCAAATTGCAATTCCTTGCATTGATGAGTTCTCTGTGGTTGTCAAGTTCTCTTTGGTTTCCAAGTCCTTTTTGGATTTCCAAGTTCATGTATGTTTCGAGCCTACCAACTGGAAATATTGTTTTAGGTCTTCTTTCACCATGTTTTTTGTGTCTAGTTCCAGTTTGGGCCAACCTTATATAATTTTGTGATGTGTATTTTTTGAGAGGCAACTTGTGGCTTGGTTTGCATTTAATGTAAGGGTTTATTTATTTGGTATTTTTAATAGGCTAACTTGTGGCCATGTAATTATTTAAATGGGTCTTGGGTAGAGTCTTAAAGAGTGAAGTTAGATTAGGAAGAGAAAAAGTAAAGTTGGAATGCAAATTATATCATTGAAGATTGAGTGCCTTTCCTTCCGCTTTCAGCTTCTGTACCAATCGAATTAGGATCCTTTTTTTTTTCCAGGAGCAACTAAGAGTGTTCACTGTACATGGGCTCTTATTAGCATTTTTTTGTTAAGTGTAGCTATGTTTCTTTCTTTCAATTTTTTCTTGCAACAAATTATCAGTGGTCTCATCTATCGGTATTTCTGGTCCTGGGTTATTAATAATAAGTTTTCATTAGAGTTAGGCTATTTGATTGATCCACTTACTTCCATTATGTTAGTTTTAGTTACAACAGTTGGAACCATGGTTATGATCTACAGTGATACTTATATGTCGCATGATAAAACATATGTGAGGTTTTTAGCTTACCTTAATTTTTTGAATGCTTCTATGCTGGGGTTAGTTATTAGCCCTAATTTATTACAAATATTTTTTTTGGGAATTAGTAGGAATGTGTTCCTATTTATTGTAATGTTGGTCTAACCCAAAAGGCCTTACAATTGGCCATGTATGTTGATGATTTGATGAATCTATAAAGCATTTTTGGCTCTTCTATCTCATTTGGTTGATGTTATTTATGTTGTTTTCTATTGTGTTTTCTCTTGTAGATGACTTAGATAGTTGGATGTGCCTTTGGTGCTAGTTATCTCATGTCCTCCCTACGTTAGATGGTACTAATTATTACTGAGGAAGAGGTAATTCTTATTCTAGAGGTGGTTTTTGTGGTAATTGTTTCAGATGTGGTAAAGAAGGGCACATATCCATTGAGTGTAGATCCTCTAAAAGTGGGCAAGGTAACAAAAATGTTGTGGTTCAAGAAGTGACTGAGGGTTCACCAAGTGGAGATGAGGTTGGAGAAAATATTATGGTGAAAAGAACCTTATGTAATAAGGGCAGTGATGAGGAACCTATCCTAAGGAGAAGTCTTTTCAAGACAAGATGTAAGATGGTTGGAAAATTCTACAAGGTGATCATTGATAGTGGAAGTTCTAAAAATTTAGCATTAGAAGAATTGGTTACAAAGTTGCAATTGCAGAGGTTGGAGCATCCTAAACCCTATCATGTTCAATGGATCAAAGATGAGCATAAGATATTAGTAAGTGAACAATGTATTGTGAAGTTCAAGATTGGACATTATTTTGATGAAGTTCTATGTGATATTATGCCTTTGGATTGTTGTCATATTCTGTTGGGTAGACCTTGGAAATATGATAGATGTGTTATACATGATGGAAGATTCAATCAATATAATCTTCGGGTGAATGGGAGAAAGAAAATATTGTTGCCTTTGATTGAAGGTCCAAATGAGGTTAATTTTACTACTGTGATAATTTGCATGGTTAATGGAAAGCAATTTGAAAAAGAAATGAAGAAGAAACAAATCTGTTTTGCATTAATTCCTAGGAGACTGAGTTATGCAATAGAAATTGAGTATTTAAAAATAGTGTTAACTAGTGCCAATCAGTAGCAACCAAGTGATAGAAGTCTCAAAGGAATTCAAGTGGGCACATGGAGCTAATAACAACTTTGAGACTTTGAAACAAAAGGTTGTTGAGTTACCTATATTGGCTTTTCTTGATTCAATTAAGCATTCCAAGTTGAATATGATGCAAGGGGTAGTGCAATAGGTTTTGTATTAATTCAAGAAGGTAAACATGTTGCTTTCTTTAGTGAGAATTTGAATGATACTAAAAGGAAGTGTTCTATCTATAATCAAGAGTTTTATTCTATTGTTCAAGCATTGAAGAAGTGGAGACGTTATTTGATTTCTAAGGAGTTTGTGTTGTATATTGATTATAAAGCCTTACAATACTTGGGAAGTCAACATAAGTTGAATCAAAGATATATGAAGTAAGTTGCGTACTTGTAGAGTTTCACATTTTTGATTAAGCATAAGAGTGGAGTTACTAACTGAGTTGCTAATGCATTGAGTAGAAGACATTCTTTATTGACTGAGATGAAAGTTGAAGTTCTTGGTTTTGATGAGATGGAGTTGTATGAATTTGACCTTGATTTTTCTATGATATGGAGAGAGTGCAAACACCTAGCTTGATAGAAAAACCAAGTAAGTTTGATGAATATTTTATTCAAGAAGTTATGTTGTTCAAGGGAATTCAATTGTGTATTCCTAAGAGTTCTATGAGGTTGAATTTGATTAAGGAAAAGAATAGTGGTGGATTGACTGGACATTTTTGAATTGATAAGAGATGGAGTTTGCTAAAGGATAAGTATTATTGGCCTCAGATGTATAAGGATGTTAAGAAGTTTGTATAAATTTGTGGATTTTGTCAAGTTTCAAAAGGAATAAGTCAGAATATTGGATTATATACACCTATTTCTGTTCCTAAGAAACCTTGGAGTGACATCAGTATGGATTTTGTTCTTGGATTTTCTAAGATAGTGAAGGGGTATGATTCTATATTTGCTGTTGTGGATAGATTTTCTAAGATGGATCATTTCATACCTTGTAAGAAGACATCAGATGCCAAGCATGTTGCTGAGATTTTCTTCAAAGAGATTGTTAGATTGCATAGATTACCAAGAAGTGTTATTTTTGATAAAGATAGTAATTTTGTTGGTTACTTTTGGAGAATTTTTTTTGAAGAAGATGGGTACTGAGTTGAAGTTTAGTTCTACATTCCATCCATAGACAGATGGACAAACATGGGTTGTGAATAGAATCTTGGGTAATTTGCCAAGATGTTTAGTTGGAGATAAGCCAAGTAATTGGGAGCTAGTATTGGCACAAGCTAAGTTTGCATATAACAATTTTGTGAATAGAAGTATAGGGAAAAAACCTTTTGTGATTGTTACTTGAATGCAACCTAAAGGGATATTAGATTTAAGGGTTGTTGTTGGTGAAGAGAAGAGAAGTGTTGCAGGAGAACAATTTTCTGATTTTATGAAGTCTTTCCACAAGGAAGTAAAGTTGAGGTTGGAACAAAGTAATCTGAAGTATAAGGAGAATGTTGATAATTCTAGAAGACATCATGTTTTTGAAGTTGGTGATGAGGTGATGGTTCATTTGAAGAAAGGAAGATTTCCTATTGGAACATACAATAAGTTGAAGATGAAGAATAGACCTTGTAAGATCTTGAAATTTTTTCACAATGGTAATGCTTAAGAAGTTGAGTTACCTGATGACATGGATATATCTCCTATATTCAATACTACTAATTTGTATAAGTATCATGATTGATATGACGAAGTTGCTATATCAGATAATTATCCTAATAAACAGATTGAAGAGGTTGAATAGATATTAGATCAAAAAGTTGGTAATACTACAAGAGGAATGGATTAATATGAATACTTGGTGAAATGGAAAAATAGACCAGTTGAAGATGCTTCATGGATTTTCCAATCTAACTTGGATTCAACTCAGGCTATGACATCTCAACGATTCTAGAGAATAATTTCTTTCGGGACTGGTTGTCTGATACAAGAGCATCCTGGGTTGCATTTCTCATATGCATGTTTTTCAAGTTCCTTAGTTGTTGTCAAGTTGCAATGCTTTGCATTGTCGAGTTCTTTATGGTTGCCTAGTTTGCAATTGTTTCTGAGTTCTCTTTGGTTGTTGAGTTCATAGTTGATGTTGAGTTCTCTTTGGTTTCCAAGATCTCTTTAGTTGTCAAGTTCTCTTTGGTTATCAAGTTCTCTTTGGTTAATATTGAGTTCTCTTTGGTTTTTGATTTCTCTTTGGTTGCCAAGTCCTTTGTGGATTTTCAAGTTTGTATATGTGTCGATCCTGCTAAGTGCTAGTATTGTTTTATGTCTTTTATGACCGAGTTGTCTATGTCTAGTTCTAGTTTGGGCTGACCTTGTTTATTTAATTTTGCAATGTGTATTTGTTGAGAGCTTACTTGTCGCTTGATTTGGATTTAATGTAAGGGTTTATTTAGTTGGTATTTGTAATAAGCCGACTTGTGTCCATGCAAGTATTTAAAGGGGTCTTGGATAGAGTCTTAGAGAGGGAAGATAGATTAGGAAGAGTAGAAGTAAAGTTGGAATGTGCAATTTATCATTGAAGATTGAAGTCTAAATTGTAATGTTGGTCATAACCCAAAAGGCCTTATAGTAGGGCATGTCTATTGATGATTCAATGAATCTATAAATAATTTTTTACTCTTCTATGTCCTTTGGTTTTTGTTCTTTGTGTTCTTTTTTGATGTGTTTACTCTTGTAGACAACTTAGATAGTTCGGTGTGCCTTTGGCCCTAGCTATCTCATGTTCTCCCTGAATTAGTTTCCCTAAAAATGTCAAAACTCGGAAGAATCTCCCTATTGGAGATCTTATAGAAGGGAATTTCCCTATGATGGTTCATGGATATGTTGTTTTTAAATCTATTTGGAAATCTTCGGAGCATGTTAGGGCCTTTCTCCCTACCAGGGATTTCCTTGAAAATAACCTTGTTCATGGTGTTAATCTCATATTAGTTTTGACATATGAGTGACAATATACTTAAGTCATTTACTTAGTTCATGTCGAACAAGTAATACATGTCAAGCATAAGTTGTCAGATAGTATATGTCGAGCTACAGATATTTAGTATGAGCCAAGTAACTAGTAAGTGCCAAGCATATAGTATGTACCGAGCTATTCAGATGCTGAGTGATCAGTGGATGTCGAGTCATTTAGAGGCTGAGTTACAACGTTAAAATAATAGTTGATGTCAAGCATCAGGGACTTCAAGTGTTGAGTTACATAGTTTTGACATAGTTATTTGTAATGGCACAAAATTCTATGTAAACCATTTTTGGGTCGACTTAAGGGTATGTGCAAGATCATGGTGTGCCAAAAAGTGGCGATGTGAAAAAAATAGAGTTTGAACACATCTAAAAGTGCTTCAAAATCTGCTCTGACTTTTTTTCACCTATTCAGGTACCAAGCCTGGAAGGAAAGGCCAAGCCTTATCAGATATCCAATCTAATATCGGATATCCGATATTATCAGATATCTGATTATATATTAGATATCCAATAATCATATGACATTATTATTATAATATTATAATAATATAAAAACATTATATTAGAACAGTATAATACATTATAATATAATATTATTATAATAATTATTATTATACTATAATATAATATTATTATTATTATTATATTATAATCATATAATATTATACTATAATAATATTTTTATATTATATTATAATGTATTATATTATAATAATATAATATAATATTTAATATTATAATAATATAATATTTAATATTATAATAATATAATATAACATTTAATATTATAATATATAGTAATGTAATATAATATATATATAATATAATATAATAATAATAAAGTATAATATATTATAAACTATAATAATATAATATAATATAATACATTATAATAATATAATATAATATTTTATATTGTAATATATATTAATGTAATATAATATATATAAAATATAATATAATATAATATTTCAAAGCTATATGTTATATGTTATATATCTTATATATAACATATAAGATATGTGGGCGATCAAATATCTGATACCTATAGCATTACATTTTTAAAAAAAAGTAGACCCACAGGCCCTTATTTCTCACATTTTGGGGGCCAGTATTAGCATGCGACCGGATATCGGATATTAAGGTTTTTTTTTTTTGTTTTTTTAACTAATTTTTAATTTAAAATCTATAGATTTTAGCATGATTTTGTTTGTTTTAGTTGAATCTAGGGTTTTTTTGAAAAAAATTAAGGTTTTTTTTAATATATATTACGTTTTGCAATTCAATAGGAATGGCTAATCAGAATGATGACACTAAGGTAGGGAATAATATTCCTCGTAACCCCCCACCTAACGATCCAGTGCCCCCACAAAATCATCCACCAAACGATCCTCTACCCCCTCAAAACCCTCCTCGAATCGAGGATCTGATAAATGAAAATCTCAACGAGTTGAGAGGTTTGCATAGAACATATAATAATGTACCCACATTGGCTCCTATGTTATCCACGTTAAACACCATAGTGGATAACATTGAAACCCTTACAAACCAAAAAAATTTCACTCTTCATTGGCGTGATCAAATGCACGAGATGTTTGATGATGGTTTGGATTATGATGAGGTTGTGGCCCTCAACATAAGCAAAGACGATTTGGCCAACCTTTTTGCGAACCCAAAAATGGGTTTACCAGTTGACCCAAAAAAATCCAAATTATCGATTAAATGGTGCACAAATGACGCCATACGTGCAAACTTTTGGGATCGTTGGTGGATGGTCTTTGATATCCCTCCACATGGCAATTTAGACATACCATTTTATTTCCTTAGAAAATTATATGCTGAATTTGTGTTGAAACTTAAAGTGAACTATTGGAGCATGAAGCCCAACATGGGCTTAGGACTAGGAGCTCCTCAGGATAGACCCTCTTCCCAGTGGAAGAAAGCTAGCACTTTTGTCCCCCCCATTGATATCTCCCCTCCTCCTCAAGTGCAGCATCCAGATATTATGATAGAGGCTAACTCTCATACTATCAAAGCCATTCATAGGCTGAGTAGCCTAATGATATCTCAAGCTAGGTCAATCCTGCCTCCTCATGTTGATGATGCTCATGCCAGTTCATCATCGGCTAGCTCATCACATGTTTGTGTGCCTCACACTTGCATTACGTGCAAGAATATTTGCCTAGGTCCCATAGGTGATCTTCCTGAGTATCATTTTGTATTAGACAATGATACACCAAACACACACGCATAGGCTACAGACCCTGATGTGAGAGAGGAGGGAAATGCAGAGGCATGGACTCCTTCGGTGTTGGTATGTGTATATTATTTTTTGTTATGACATATGTGATTTAAAGTTAATTTTTATAATAGAGTAATTTTAATTTTAAAACCATATTGACTTTTATATGTATGTGATCTTCATTCATGTTTAGTTGATGACCGAGGAGGAGCTCAGAAAGATTGATGATGCCATGCTCTCGACCATTTCATTTGGCCTTGAGACATCTATGGTACATTATGTTGTGTTCACATTTTTTTTTCTATTTGATATTGTAGCATATATGGTTGCTAATCTTTCTTTTATCTTGCAGGTAGCACCTGTCCCAAAGGGACAAAGTGCGGAGGGTGAGCCAGCACGTATTGACAAAGGAAAGGTAATTAGGCGCTTTCTATTTGATTAAATATCGATGCATTCTTGTAAAATGTTTGTGTTAATCCCATTTAATTACATTCTTTATTGTATATAGGGCATCGCTACTGGTGATGAGCCTATACAGATTCGGCATCGTAGACCATCAAGGATTTCCATTTGCACTAAGAGCCCCATTGTATGTATAGTATCAATTATTTTTTATTATCCTTATCTTCATAAATAAATCCAAAACTCATTTTTGTGATATTAACAACTACTATTTTGTATCTCATAGGAGACTCCTACTGCACATGAGGTCCGATGGGAGAGTTATGTAGATTTGATGACGCGGCCACTCACTCCTGAGGAGGAGCCTACAATAGTAAGTTGTAGTTTGAATTCATGATCAAATATATTATAAATTTAGCATGCTATGAATTATAATTTTATAGTTTAAATTGTAGATTCATCTAACAAAGGTATTTGAACATATACAGCCCACAATCAGAGAGGTACCAGCATTGCCGAGGGCATACGAGAGGACTCTTGACCAGTGCAGGAGGTCGATGAGAGAGGTATTTATTGTGAAATTTTGATATTATTAATCTCCATTACAAAAAATATCATTATGCATTTGAGTAATTCAATGTTAGATATGTAGAATCATATAAATTTAGTAGTCTAACTTTGGGTTTTCCTTTTTTGTTTATGTAGGAGGCATCTGATCCACCTAGTGCAGTGAAGAGGCTACATTTTGATCATCCACCAGCACCCTAGGATAGTATAGTTGTCGTAGGATGCATCATGAGACATTTTGAGATGGCATATGCCACATTGTATACAGAAACATTGATATTATACACATTCTAATGGCATGATAAGCCACATTTTGTATATGGATCTATGTATTTTGATATATATTTGAGTACTTTTTCTATGGATACATGATCTTTGATATATATTTGTGTAAAAAAAATTCTATGGATACATGTATTTTGATATATATTTTTGTCATTTATATGCACAATGATATACATATTAATTTAGTATCTAGTATTGTTCAATTTATCGTGGATCATGTGTCATGCCCTAAATTTTACTAGTAAAAAGACAACCATTTTTTTTTTTTTGGTAGCTTATGAATTCGTATAAGAAATTACATATTGTAAAACAAGGTTATCATTGAATAGGAGTTCAAGACTCATGTGGATAGTTTCATCCGGTTGTAACATTTTAATCACAGGTGGTTTTCAAATAGATTGGATGACAGTCTAGTTCAAGTTAGCATTATGAGTCAAAAGAGCAAGTTCAAGATACAACACTCATAAATTAGTGAGGTAATTCATATCCTAACAAGCCTCTGATACTAATATTCTATTAGGGTCTGTCGGTTGTATCATATGGACTAGATCGTGATTCTAGCATATAAGGGAAGGGGATCAGAATTACTTATTATCCTCATTACCAATGTACACACATTCATTAATCATTACAATATATATTAATGTGACAATTATTATATGGTGTGGAAGTGTAGTATATCTTAATCGATTAAATACATGTATCTAGAGAATTTAGATTTAGTACTCATCACATGAGCACCCTTAGTCAAATAAGAAAATGTACACTTATCTACCACACTATATCGGATCTAACCATTGGAAATTAGAAAAGATATGCCCCAAAGGTAGCTTCAAAGTCTACATGATGGAGAAGGGGCCACTTGTATTGATAGTATCCATCATTAAACACATACTATAAACAACTTATGGAATAAACAATTTGTTTGATGTGCCAAACGTGTATCATGTGCTTGCATCCATATCTTAGTGGTTATAGGTCCTCTGGAAGATTGGACCAATACTGAGTCATTTTCTCCCTCTTTACTCTATTTAGTCATCCTTATGCATTCTATCAATGTTGCTTCCTCATCAAACTAGCACTCACTACAGTTTCCTAAACACAAAAATTACTATTTCAATACATAAATTAAACTCACTCTAACAAAAGATAATTACTAACTATCTAGCTCATTAACTACTAACTAATCTAGTTACATTTCCATGCTTTTACATTTACTATTTTAATTACTATAATTAATATACTATTACATTTACTTTTTACATTATTACATCTAATTATTCACCATAAGCTTACTTTCTCACTATCAATATTATTATTATCAAAGCATGTTAAGATTCAAAGTAGTTTCATAGTACGAATTAGTAAGCACATAAAATGAGGAACTCTTAGTAAGTCTAAGGGTCAATTCAAAGTACTTAACTCAATAATAATTCACGATCAGTATTTAAACACATCCTACTACATCATTGTATTGAGTGTGTCAATTCAAATTTGTTAGATGAATTGTTTATGCAAGGATTAGGTGCAAGCGTATAAATAAGGTTTTTATATAACATACCTTGTCGTTCTGACATATATGTATTCATCATTTCATGCAACTAACATAGTAAAAGGTGGTGTACATGAATCATATTATCATTAATTATACATAGGGTACATGAGCTGACGAGCTACCTCTAATGACATGCCTATTGACCCTTATTACATACTAGCTAACTAATGCTTTATTCCTAGTGCTACATTTTCAAATTGGTATATATATTCTATCGACTCTGATATTCTACTAATATCTTCAATCCAATCCACAACATTCATTATCTAACTAACATTCCCTCAAGCCAAATATAAAATTCACTTGACATTAAATCCAACATCTACATAGGTTTGTCATGAATTCAATTCTATCTAGTAACTCTTATCTATCGATGTGCTTTATTGACTAGATAAAACTAGATTTGAGTTATTATTTTAATCCACCATCCATCCTTATCCTTGATTCTCCAATCCCATCATCCCAACAAACTTACTTCATATTAACCCTATTATATCTACATCCAACTATCCTAATTTACAGTCTTAACACTAATTTAATTAAACCCTCTGTACTTAACATCATTTTCAATTATATATGCATTCTTGTAAGCTTATTTATTTCATTTAATTTATTTTCCTATATTGAGCTTTTCCATTACCAGATGGTTTAATTTTTACATGTTTCTAAATGAGCCCCTTGATATAAACATTACCCTTAAACTAAGATCAAATACACTAAGTGTCATTATCCTCTACTCAAGACTTGAAATGATTAAATAATTATCTGATAAAAATAAAAATAAATCTAAAGGGTGAATCTCCTATCTATCTTAAATCCTCATCATTCCCTAACTCTTACCAAGGCCACATTTCTTCCTACACGTGGTCCCCACAAGGTCCCACATGGATCATGTGCAAAATTTTGACTAATCCAAGCCTTAAGACATCTTTTTCCCATCCCTCCAATCAGCAATCCTAATGTGAACAAGTCATATTAAATGTCAACTTGACATTCTCCTAACTAAAAATCCCTTGGGATTTCTATCCCACTCCCCCTTAATTTCAAGTCGACTACCTATGCTTGAGAACACATGACCACTGCTGCAAGAAATTTCAAGTCAACTACCTATGCTTGGGAACACATGACCACTGCTGCAAGGAGGGGATGACTAGTGCATAAGACAAGTATGTGACATAAACCCTTTCTCCTATGCACCCAAGTATATTAATGGGGATGAAATCCCTTTTCAAGGAGGCAAGCTCAAGGATAAAAGTTTTGACATGACATGTTAGAATGAATGTCAAATTTAACAATACGCCTTGGGGAGTGGAGAAAACTTTTTGCATTATGATGGCTTAGGAAATGTTGGGGGCTACTCTAGAAGGGTGGTCAAGATCAATCTTGGCTTTTATTTTATTTTTGAGTTAAATATTTAAATTTGTCATATTCTCTAACATGGACACTAATATGCCTTTATTTATTTAATTACTAATTTATTATTTGAGTGTTGGATGTGACTTAGAGGTCACAAGATTGTAATGTGTACCATTCTGTCACTTAGAAAATATATTAGTCTAGGACACTCATTAGTCTCTATATGCTATTATCATTATTATTATTGGATAGCAGTCTAGAGTCTGGGAATATTCTTTAATATGTTATTTCTCTGTATTAAGGAAGGGATTTATTTGCCTTTACCATACATTTTCCAGAGAGGAAAATGCATGTCTACAGCAATGTATCTCATAGATTTTATTATGTCTTCTCTTACAACAAACTACTTTGTTATATCATGAAATTAATTTGATGATTTCCTTGCTTAGAATTGCATTAACCTTGGTAATTAAAATCAATGTTATCCATGCATGTGATATGAACATAAAATTTTCCTTCCAAATTATTGAGTGCATAACAAGATTGTAAGCAATCTACTAAGTTTTAAATTTATACAATCAATGGTATCACATAACATCTATGGATTGTTATTATCAACTAGTCATTTACAATACCACAAGGAGAAAACTTTCTTTCACATTTTCAAATGATAACAATGATGTCAAAGTAAATCTGTGACTCATACCAATGCTTTCATAACAATATAAACTCCAAATGAAACATGCATATACAACCTTATCAATTATTTCCTCTACACGTACATTAGGTAACAATGATACAATCTCCTTCCATCACAATGGGGCAACATAAGGGACATTTCAAAATCATAAGGAACATGAACATTGGAAGATATGGACCATGAGTAGCATGAATATTGTCCAACATGATAGTTGAGAACATGAACAAGCTGGTGAATCCTCCTTCACAAATGAGGGCATAATGTCATTTTTTCTCATCCAACATCAATCTGCAAGATGATCATTGCAAGCCATTTCTATTGCTCCCTTGGACACAAATCTGCATATGCAATACAACAAAATAACAAGGACCATGGGTGCTTTCCACCCAACCATAGGCGTTAAAGAGACCACCCCTGCGCTAAGGAACAAGGCTCAAACTGGGATACACATACAATCTTTCAATGCATAAACATTACATTTCAAACTTGAACAATTTCCCCCCAAGGCTATTTCACAATGGCTTCACAGATGGAACCATAAACATAGGGTGAAGGTGTGTTCTAAAATGGAGACTTGCCATACGATACCATATCTACAATAAACAATTCTCATGCCTTCTTGGGGCTATCATAATTCAAAAAATTTCATGCCCTCTCGGGGCTATCATAAATCAACAATTTAATGTCCTCCGAGGCATCCACATTTCCTCCTCCAAACCCACTACCATCAGCTGTAACTCCTCAAACTTCCTTTCTACACCATACTTTCCTTATCACCCCTAGCAAGATATGAATGGTTATGGCATACAATGGAGCCCATACTCCAAGGTTCTCAATACATTTTTTGAACCCAACTTAAGCCCTTCACCCTGGACTTCTCTTCCCTTCCCACAAGGGTGAGTGTAAGTTCCACACCCATAACAACACTCAAGCACAAAACAAGAAGACAAAACCAAGTAGAAATAAAACAAGAAATTTTCAAGAGCACATCACATTTTTACAACACAATATCAACACCCATAATACAACAAGGAAATAGAGGAAATCCAAACCTCATACTCAAAATACTCCACACAATACAACAAGATTCACAATGGTGTCACACTAATCTACATGGAATGAACACCATTCAAGCACTCACATGAATGCTACTCCACAATGCAATGCAATTCATACTCCATTGATAAACTCCACACTTGCATATTTTCTTAAACATGTTAAAAGAAAGAAATGGAAAAGAAGCAAGTTTGAGATACCAACCTTGGTCCAAGCTAGGGTAAGGATAGTTGTAGTATAGCCCTCCTAATCTCCCTCCAAAACTTAACTATCTCTAAAATTAGAGAGTGGGTAGACACCCCACTAGTTTGGCCAAGACCCTCTACTAAAGCCTTCCCACTAACTTATTTTAGCAAAAATACTAAGCCACTACTTTTTACAAACTTGTCTCCTCTAATGGTTCATTGATAGCCCTCACGAGCTATGAGTTATGACCCTCAAAATATCGACCTCAAAATGCACTTAGAGCACCTTGGAGACTCCTCAATATGGGGTGGTCACAGATGATGGATGGTCTCCATGGCCAAAAAAAGGGTTTCACTAAGGTTCACCCACCCACCCAAAGCTAATGGCACTGACAATTCGGTGCAAAGATCAGTGGTTTCAAAGTTACGTTGTGGTGCACCTATGAACTAAGGCACACTGCGAGTTTTGGCATCGAGAAAGATCGCTGTGTTGAATCCAAATGAAATTTGATCTCTCAAAAATGAGATAGATTATTTTAGGCCTCAGTATCACTGTCCTATAGCATTTGACAGTTCATCGATAGCCCTCACGAGCTTTGAGTTATGACCCTCGAAAGATCAACCTCGAAATGCACTTAGAGGACCTTGGAGACTCCTCGGTACAAGGTGGCTGCAAATGATGGATGGTCTTTGTGGCTAGAAAAAGGGTGTGACTAGGGTTCACCCACCCATCTGGAGCTAATGGCATTGACAATTCGATGCCAAGATCAGTGGTTTCAAAGTTATGCTATGGTGCACCTATGAACTGAGGCACACTACAAGTTTTGACATCGAGCAAGATCGTTGTGCTGAATCCAAACAGAATGTGATCTCTTGAAAATGAGATAGATTATTTTAGGCCTCAATATCACTACCTTGTAGCATTTGATAGTTCATCGATAGCCCTCGCGAGCTTCGAGTTATGAACCTTGAAAGATCAACCTCGAAATGCACTTAGAGCACCTTGGGGACTCCTCAGTACGGGGTGGCCGCAAATGATGGATGGTCTTCGTGGATGGAACAAAGGTGTGACTAGGGCTCATGTGCCCATTGGAAGCTAATGGCGCTAACGATTCGATGCCAAGATCAGCGATTTCAAAGTTACGCTGTGGTGCACCTATGAATTGAGGCACACTACGAGTTTTGGCATCAATCAAGATTGTTGTGCCAAATCCAAACGAAATATGATCTTTCAAAAATGAGATAGGTTATTTTAGGCCTCAACATCACCGTCCTGTAGCATTTGACAATTCATTGATAGCCCTCACGAGCTTTGAGTTATGACCCTCAAAAGATCGACCTTGAAATGCACTTAGAGCACCTTGGAGACTCCTCAGTACGGGGTGGCCGCAAATGATGGATGGTCTCCGTGGTCAAAACAAGGGTGTGACTAGGGTTCACCCACCCATTCAGAGCTAATGGCACTGACGATTCGATGCCACGATCAGCGGTTTCAAAGTTACGCTGTGGTGCACCTATGAACTGAGGCACACTATGAGTTTTGGCATTGAGCAAGATCGCGGTGCCGAATCCAAACAGAATGTGATCTCTCAAAAATGAGATAGCTTATTTTAAGCCTCAACATCACTGTCCTGTAGCATTTGATAGCTTATCAATAGCCCTCACGAGCTCTGAGTTATGACCCTCAGAAGATCAACCTCAAAATGCACTTAGAGAACCTTGGGGACTCCTCGGTACAGAGTGGCCATGGACGATAGAGGGTCTCTATGGTTGGAACAAGGGTGTCACTAGGGTTCACCCACCCACCTGGAGCTAATGGCACTGACAATTCAAACAGTTCTAGCCATTAGGAGTTAGATTTTGAAAAGTTTTCAAGAAAATTGCAAAAGTTGCTAAGCAACTTTTTGCAATTTTTGCGCTAAGACAAGTTTTATTGAAAATTTGATTGCAAATAGACTCTACAAACTCCTAGGGACCCTAATAATGTTCTAAACATCTAGACTTACCTAAAAAACATGGAATTTACCAAAAATTCACTTTATTGGACCAATTGATGGCCAAGGCTTATAGTTGCACCATGGCATCTTGTGTCCATTACAAATGTGGATGGTCACAGGGAGATCATTAGATCTATCCCTAGACCTTATTACATCAAGAAAAGAAAAATGATTAGGTGCTTTGCACTAGTGTCCCCTGTATTTCATAAAATTTAAACTATAGAGTTTCCTTCCAAAATGCTCATGTAGTCGTTACATTCAAGATTTGAATTTTCTAAAGCAATAAGCTAAACTTTAAGTGACTTATTGAATGTTTCAACTTATGAAATGACTTGAGATTATTATGAGACCTTATTAGGACCTATGTAATGACTCACTTGCCCTATGAAAACCTATACATTACTAAAGTTCAAATCTCGTGGTCCTTTACAACTTTTCAATATGAAAGTCTTTCAAAACATTCTACAATATTATGACCCTTTATGCTTTCAAATGCCATGATTGGTTGCAAAATGGAAGAAATCAAGTATTCTAATTGTTCATCCATACTTTCTAGATTTTTCTTATTTTATTAGTTTGATAAAAATAGTTTTAATAATCACAATATTAGCTTTATGTCAAATAAGGAAAAAACCAAATTTGTAATAAGATATCTGCAAGCAATTATCTTTCATATAGTTATAAATTCTCTTAAAATTGTCCTTATAGCCTTGTATCACATGCAAATATGATTTGCAAGAACTTGTTCAATATCTTCCTCTTATAATTCCTTACAAAGAACCTACCAAAATACAAATTAGAATGTGGAACTAATTTAACCTGTCTTTTTCATTATTACAAAAACCATATACAAAAAAGTTCACATTTTACATCATAAATCTTAGGAATTCTCCCAAATACCACCCACCCCCCCCCCCCCCCCCCCCCAACTCTTCATGATGTACCTACATTCCAATATCATAAAAAAATTAGTAACTTATTGTATTAAACAAGATAATCATCAGTTCATTGAATCATTATGAAGAAAATAACATAAGAAGTAAATATACCTAGTCGAGTGTTCCAATAGGGTTCTCTCTCTGTTTTAGAGTCTCCAACAGGGCTTCATGATCAACATTAGCAATAGTAAAAAGTTCTTTTACTTTTGGTCTTCCTTTATGCTTCAACAACTTTACATTTGTTTCTATAATAAGATGTGAATATATGAGAATTATTTTGTGCTTTTGATAGACTTCGAATGCAAGAATTCTGTTCCTTCTAAGCATGTATGTTTGCAGCCATGTTCCAACGACAACCACTGAACTAGTAGGATATGTGAATCCATCATCATCTGTGATTGGTTGTGCAAGTTTTTTTTACCTCTTACACAATATGCTAACCAAAAATCAAATTTTTCATCATTCCCTTGTGGTGCAACCAATGCAAATACATGTCCTGGTTGAAATAGATATGATAGATGGTTATGCTCAAGTGAACTTTCCATGTCATCATTTCTGATAGAGGATATGATAGACAATGGAGTAAGATAATGTGGAGCCCATGTGTCCACCCACTCACTTGACTCACAGTGATCCTAATCACACTGAAAACAACAGGACAAAAGCAAGCTAGCTATCGTGTCCAAATGGTCCATGTACTAGAATCATAGCTTCGGAATGAATGCATTTTTAATGAGTCTCTCACTATAGCACAATCTAATCTATCAGCTATGGACCCTTCCTCAACCAACCAAAAGAACCTGCGTACCACTGAATCAAGAGTCCCCCCCTGTGATAATGCTAAACTACACCAATCAACAATGCTACGAGCATCAAGAAGCTCTGCTATTGAAATATTTAGTTGCTCCTTGACTAGAGCTCTCTTCACACATGCCCCTGCTCCATAATGTTCCCCTTTTCCATGGCCGAACTCAAAAAAACTCCAAATATGAGGCATCCCTCTCTCTATGTGCATCCTACACAACCAATAAAACATGCGAGCATTCTTAAATTGACCTGTATAGTTATCTGACCAAATGATATGTCTATCCATAGCAATTGCATGCTCATGTAAGAAATCAAATAAATTCTTGAAACAATGTTGCACAAACTCGTGAGAGTGAGATCTATCATCACTCATATAAAAATGATACTCTCTAATAATCTTTCAATTATCTTCCGCACTATCAGGGGCATGTCTATATGTTATGTGAACAAAAATAGCAATCTAAATAGAGTTTTAATACTGAGATTGTGTCTCATTTTGAGGTCGCAATGTGTAGTTATCAGCAAAATCAACAACTGATATAATAGTGCCAATGGGAAAAGTCTCCTTGCACATTCTAAATTGTTCATCCAACCACTGAGACCTGTGACTATGTCTTGCATACTTGTAAAAAAGATTTTCCTTGAAATTTGAAATAAAACTAGCCACACTGATATCTTTTCCAACCAATTCACATCTAGAGCTCTCACCTCCACTCTTCAATGTGTATTTCACCATTTCATATACTTTTTTTTTCACTATTGTCTTTCCAAAATCTTGTTTGTACCCCTCATGGGAACATGTGTCAAACTTGGTTAAGCCACCACATTCTGAACACTTCTCATTTAAGCAAGAATTTCTATAAAAGAAACAACCATCAACTCTACGACATAAAAGTTGATCTAGCAAGTCTCTTGATGATTTTGGAAGCTCACTAGCACCACAATCCTCCAACATTTCTTTACTATGCAAAGTAGAACGGATGGAGCGTAATAGTTCATAGTGCATAGAAAACTCAACATGATATTTGCAACAACATGTATTTCAAATTTTGAGTGGCACACAATAAAATGGCTTCAAAGATTCAAAAGCCCTTTGTGATATATGAAGACTTTGATGACTCTCTCTAAATTTTTTGAACAACATAGTTTGACTTACCTCCAAACAGTGTTTAGGATGTGGCGTGCGGTCTCTAATGTCAATTCTCAACTTTAACACGCCTTTAGCATTGGGTGATACTCGTGAGTTAGAGTGCCAAAATTGTGTAATTTCTTCCTTCACATCATCAGATAGCTTCTTATCAAAACGTGGAAGTCCCCCACCAAATGCCCATGTTTCATTTTGAAGAGCATCATCAATTTTCTCTCGTCAACTAAGTGCTCCTCTCAAAGTAGTATGATTTAGATTCAAATAAATAGAAGTTTGTCTCATATATCTACCCTTTCTCAAATGATGACTTACCAAAGAGGTTGTAATAACCCTTCGAGCAGCTCTGTTATCCTTCTCCTTGTTATTTTTTCCAATGCTATTGAGAGCACTGAAAAGATTCTTCACAACAATGGCATTTCTTTCCAACTTTTTATTGATGTGAATCTTCAATTTGGAAAGCATAGGTCTCATCTTTTGCATCTTTAATAAGTGCATGAAAAGCTGACATTGCTCTACCACTGTCTTGTTGCCGAAAAATATTTGGTATAGTCTTGAAGCCCATAACCGAATGGTTCTTTCTAATTTTTTCCCTTCCAAACTAGTAATAATCATTTCATCAATTTCAATTATCCATTTTGGTGTTTTAGAACCTTCATGTCAATTATAATTAGGAGATATGTAACATTCTTATGCATTAGGTTCCTGTGCATTGTCATGTTCGACATGGTCAATTATGCAATTTGGATTATGACTTGGTAGCATTTCATCTTCAAAATTTTCATTCTCTAAATTTTCAATTTGGACATTATCATTTTCAATAGGTACATTTTCATTCCCTAATTGTACATATTCATTATCTGACTTTATGATTTCACCTTCGACTAATTCATCGTCAACTTCACTGCTATTTAGCATACCTTATCTTTTTCTTCGGTGTTCCATTTTGTCTCTTTCCCTATATGTCGCAATGTCTTCATTGGATATCTTCCTTTTGCGTTTATCCTTTCGACGACTGTTGCTCCCCATTGAGATGACAAATTCAAACACCTAAGGTTATATTTTTTAATTTTTTTCGATTGGTTGGGCCCCAAAATGCACTTTTTTGCAAAACTTGTGAAAAAAACTAAAAAATTGATGTTGTCGGGTTTGCAGGGATAGGCATATGTTGAAAACTGGTGCCAGGATATCCGATTTTCTCCAATGACATTTGGAGGGAAAACAACCTTTGTTATACTATTATTAATATTACAATAATTATTGGAGGGAAACCGACTTTGGTTTATTAGTGTTAATATATAGTATCAATATAATTATTATACCTATAATAGTATTCTTGATATTATTATAGATATAATACTATTAATATTTACTGTTTATTTATATTATTATTATTATTATGCTACAATAGTATTAATATATATATATATATATATATATATATATATTATAGCTATAATAGTATTATTATTATTACTATAAATATAATAGTATTAATATTTAGTGTTTATTTTTATTATTATTATTATTATTATGCTACAATAGTATTAATAGTATATAAATATGTCATCATTTAATGGGTCAAAGGGGGTCATAGGTCAACCTATGACCCCCTTTGACCCATATGAACCATTCTAATGACATATGTCGTCATTTAATGGGTCATGAGCGGTCATAGGTCACCCTATGACCCCCTTTGACCCATATATACCATTCTAATATGTCTCTAGGGATCTTAAGACCCCCAAAAAAAATCTTCTCATTTAATGGGTCGTGGCCTTTCACACATATTAACCATTCTAATATGTCCCGAGGGGTCCTAAGACCCCTAGGGACATATTAGAATGATATGTCATCATTTAATGGGTCAACGAGGGTCATAGGTCAACCTATCACCCCCTTTGACCCATATTAACCATTCTAATATGTCCTTAGGGGTCTTAGGACCCCTAGGGACATATGTCGTCATTTAATGGGTCAAAGGGGGTCATAGGTCAACCTATGTACTCCCTTTGACCCATATTAACCATTCTAATGTCCCTAAGGGTCATAGGACCCCTAGGAACATATGTCATCATTTAATGGGTCATAGGGGCTCATAGGTCAACCTATGACCCCCTTTTACACATATTAATCATTTTAATATGTCCCTAGAGGTCCTAGGACCCCTAAGGACATATGTTATCAATTAATTGGACGAAGGACCTATGACCCCCTTTGACTCATATATACCATTCTAATATGTCCCTAGGGGTCCTAAGATCCCTAGGGACATATGTCATCATTTAATGGGTCAAAGGAGCTCATAGGCTGACCTATGACCCCTTTTGACCATTATTAAACATTCTAATATGTCCCTAGGGGTCCTAGGACCCCTAGGGACATATGTCATCATTTAATGAGTCATGGGAGGTCATAGGTCACCCTATGACCCCCTTTCACACATATTAACCATTATAATATGTCCCTAGGGGTCTTAAGACCCCTAGGAACATATGTTGTCATTTAATGGGTCAAAGGGGGTCAAAGGTCAACCTATGACCCCCTTTAACCCATATTAACCATTATAATAAGTCCCTAAGAATCCACGGACACCTAGGGACATATGGCATCATTTAATGGGTCGTGAGGGATCATAGGTCACCCTATGACTCCCTTTGACTCATATATACCATTCTAAAATGTATCATTTAATGGGTCGTGGAGGGTCATAGGTCAACTTATAACCCTCTTTCACACATATTAACAAGTCTAATATGTCCCGAGGAGTCCTAAAACCCCTAGGGACATATGTCATCATTTAATGGATCAAAGACCTTTTGACCCATATTAACCATTCTAATATGTCCCTAAGGGTCCTAGGACCCCTAGGGACATATGTCGTCATTTAATGGGTCAAAGGGCGTCATAGGTCAACCTATGACCCTCTTTGACCCATATTAAGCATTCTAATATATTCCTAAGGGTCCTAAGACCCCTGGGGACATATATCATCATTTAATGGGTCGTGGGCGGTAATAGGTCAACCTATGACCACCGTTCACACATATTAACCATTCTAATATGTCCCTAGGGGTCCTAGGACCCCTAAGGACATATCTCGTCATTTAATGGGTCAAAGGGGGTCATAGGTCACCCTATGACCCCCTTTGACCCATATATACCATTCTAATATGTCCCTAGGAGTCCTAGGACCCCTAGGGACATATCTCATCATTCAATGGGTCATAGGGGGTCATACATCAACCTATGACCCCCTTTCACACATATTAACCATTCTAATATGTCCCGAGGGGTCCTCCGACACCTAGGGACATATGTCATCATTTAATGGGTCAAAGGGGGTCATAGGTCAACCTATGACCCCCTTTGACCCATATTAACCATTCTAATATGTCCCTATGGGTCCTAGGACCCCTACGGACATATGTCATCTTTTAATGGGTTGTGGAGGGTAATAGGTCAACCTATGACCCATTTTGACCCATATTAACCATTCTAATAAGTCCTTAAGGGTACTAGGACCTCTACGGACATATTTCATTATTTAATGGGTCATGGGGGGTCATAGATCAACCTATAACCCTTTTTCACACATATTAACCATTATAATATGTCCTTAGGGGTCATAGGACCCCTAGGGACATATGTTGTCATTTAATGGGTCAAAGGGGGTCATAGGTTTGACTCATATGAACGATTCTAATATATCCCTAGGGGTCCTAAGAACTCTAGGGACATATGTCATCATTTAATGTGTCGTGGGGTGTCATAGGTCAACCTATGACCCCCTTTCACACATATTAACCATTCTAATATGTCCCTAGGGGTCCTAGGACCCCTAAGGACATATGTCATCATTTAAGGGGTCAAAAGGGGTCATAGGTCAACCTATGACCCCTTTTGACCCATATTAACCATTCTAATATGTCCCTAGAGGTCCTAAGACCCCTAGGGACATATGTCATCATTTAATGGGTCGTGGGGGTCATAGGTCAACTTATGACCCCCTTTGACCCATATTAACTATTCTAATATGTCCCTAAGGGTCCTAGGACCCCTAGGGACATATGTCATAATTTAATGGGTTAAAGGGGGTCATAAGTAAACCTATGAGACCCTTTCACACATATTAACCATTCTAATATGTGATCGAAGGAGGTCATAGGTCACCCTATGGCATCCTTTGACCCATATATACCATTATAATATATTTAATAGGTCAAAAGGGGTCATAGGTCACCCTATGACCCACTTTGACCCATATTAACCATTCTAATATGTCCCTAGGGGTCTTAGGACCCCTAGGGACATATGTTATCATTTAATGGGTCGTGGGGGGTCATAGGTCACCCTAGACCCCCTTTCACACATATTAACCATTATAATATATCCCTAGGGGTCCTAGGACCCATAGGGACATATGTCACAATTTAATGGGTCAAAGGGGGTCATAGGTCGACCTATGACCCCCTTTGACCCATATTAACCATTCTAATATGTCCCTAGGGGTCCTTGGACCCTTAAGGACATATCTCGTCATTTAATGGGTCAAAAGGAGTCCTATGACCCCCTTTGACACATATATACCATTCTAATATGTCCCTAGGGGTCTTAGGACCCCTAGGGACATATCTCGTCATTTAATGGATCGTGGGGGGTCATAGGTCAATCTATGACCCCCTTTTACACATATTAACCATTCTAATATGTCCCTAGGGGTCCTAGGACCCTTAAGAACATATGTCATCATTTAATGGGTCAAAAGGGGTCATAGGTCAACTTATGACCCCCTTTCACTCATATTAACCATTCTAATATGTCCCTAGGGGTCCTAGAACCCCTAGGGACATATGTCATCATTTAATAGGTTGTGGGGGGTCATAGGTCAACCTATGAGCCACTTTGACCCATATTAACCATTATAATATGTCCCTAAGGGTCCTAAGACTCCTAGGGACATATGTTATCATTTTTATTCGTCAAAGGGGGTCATAGGTCAACCATTGACCCCCTTTTATACATATTAAAAATTCTCATATGTCCTTAGGGGTCCTAGGACCCCTAAGCACATATGTCATCAATTAATGGGTCAAAAGGGGTCATAGGTCAACCTATGAACCCCTTTTATCCATATATATCATTCTAATATGTCCCTAGGGGTCCTAGGAACCCTAGGGACATATGTCGTCATTTAATGGGTCAAAGGAGGTCATAGGTCACCCTATGACCCCATTTGACCCATATTAACCATTCTAAGATGTCCCTAGGGGTGCTAGGACACCTAGGGACATATGTCCTCATTTAATAGGTCGTGGGGGGTCATAGGTCACCCTATGACCCCCTTCCACACATATTAACCATTCTAATATGTCCCTAGGGGTCCTAAGACCCCTACGGACATATGTCATCATTTAATGGGTCAAAGGGGGTCATAGGTCAACCTATGACCTCCTTTCACCCATATTAACCATTCTAATATTTTCCTAGAGCTCCTTGGACCCCTAGAGACATATCTCATCATTTAACGGGTCATGGGGTGTCATAAGTCAGCTTATGAACCCCTTTGACCCACATTAACCATTCTAATATATCCCTAAGGGTCCTAGGACACCTAGGGACATATCTCATCATTTAATGGGTCAGACGAGGTCATAAGTCACCCTATGACCCCCTTTGACCCAAATATATACCATTCTAATATGTCCCTAGGAGTCCTAGGACCCCTAGGGACATATCTCGTCATTTAATGGGTCATGGGGGGTCATATGTTAACCTATGACCCCCTTTCACACATATTAACCATTCTAATATGTCCCTAGGGGTCCTAGGACCCCTAGGGACATATGTCATCATTTAATAGATCAGAGGGGGCCATAGGTCACCCAATGACCCCCTTGTTACCCATATTAACCATTCTAATATGTCCATGGGTCAAAGACGGTCATAGGTCATCCTATGACTCCCTTTGACCCATATTAACCATTCTAATATGTCCCTAGGGGTCTGAGGACCCCTAGGGACATATTTCGTCATTTAATGGGTCAAAGGACCCTATGACCCCCTTTGACCTATATGAATTATTCTAATATGTCCTTAGGGGTCCTAGGACCCCTAGGGACATATCTCGTCATTTAATGGGTCAAAGGGGGTCATAGGTCACCCTATGACCCCCTTTGACCCATATAAAAGATTATAATATGTTCCTAGGGGTCGTAGGATCCCTAAGGACATATCTCGTCATTTAATAGATCAAAGGGAGGCATAGGTCAACCTATGACCCCCTTTGACAGATATTAACCATTCTAATATGTCCCTAGGGGTCCTAGGACCCCTAAGGACATATGTGGTCATTTAATGAGTCAAAAGGGGTCATAAGTCAACCTTTGACCCCCTTTGACCCACATTAACCGTTCTAATATGTCCCTACGGGTCTTAAGTCCCCTAGGGACATATGTCGTCATGTAATGGGTCGTGTGAGGTCATAAGTCAACCTATGACCCCTTTTTACACATATTAACTATTCTAATATGTCCCTAGGGGTCCTAGGACCCCTAAGGACATATCTCGTCATTTAATGGGTCAAAGGGGGTTACAATGACCACCTTTAACCCATATATACCATTCTAATATGTCCCTAGGGGTCCTATGACCCCTAGGGACATATCTCACCATTCAATGGGTCATGGGGGGTCATCGGTCAACCTATGACACCCTTTAATACATATTAACCATTCTAATATGTCTCGAGGGGTCCTACGACCCCTAGGGACATATGTCATCATTCAATAGGTCAAACGGGGTCATAGGTCAACCTATGACCTCCTTTGACCTATATTAACCATTCTAATATGTCCCTAGAGATCCTAGGACCCTTAGGGACATATGTCGTCATTTAATGGGTCAAAGGGGGTCATAGGTCAATCTATGACCCCCTTTAACCCATATTAACCATTCTAATATGTCCCTACGAGTCCTAGGACCCCTAGGGACATATGTCGTCATTTAATGGGTCGTGGGGGCCTATGACCCCCTTTTACCCATATTAACCATTCTAATATGTCCTTGAGGGTCCTAGGACTCCTAGGGACATATGTAATTTTTTAATGGGTTGTGGATGGTCATAGGTCAACCTATAACCCCATTTCACACCTATTAACCATTCTAATATGTTTCTAGGGGTCCTAAGACCCCTAGGGACATATGTTGTCATTTAATAGGTCAAAGGGGGTCATAGGTCAACCTATGACCCACTTTGACCCATATGAACGATTATAATATATCCTTAGGGGTCTTAGAAAACTTAGGGACATATGTCATCATTTAATGGGTCGTGTGGAGTCATATGTCAATCTATGAACCCCTTTCACACATATTAACCATTTTAATATTTTTCTAAGGGTCTTAGGACCCCTAAGGACAGATGTCATCTTTGACCCATATTAACCATTCTAATATATGGGTCAAAGGGGGTCATAGGTTGACCTATGAACCCCTTTGACCAATTAAACGATGACATATGTTTCTAGGGGTCCTAGGACCCCTAGGGACATATGTCTTCATTTAATGGGTCGTGGGGGGTCATAGGTCAACCTATGACCCACTTTGACCCATATTAACCATTCTAATATGTCCTTAAGGGTCTTAGGACTCTTAGGGACATATGTCATAATTTCATGGGTCAAAAGGGGTTAGAGGTCAACCTATGACCTCCTTTCACACATATTAACCATTCTAATATGTCACTAGGGGTCCTACGACCCCTAGGGACATATTTCATCAATTAATGAGTTGAAGGGGGTCATAGGTCACCCTATGACTCCCTTTGACCCATATATACCATTCTAATTTGTCCCTAGGGGTCTTAGGACCCCTTGAGACATATGTCATCATTTAATGGGTCAAAGGGGGTCATAGGTCACCCTATGACCCCCTTTGACCCATATTAACAATTCTAACATCTCATTTAATGGGTCGTGGGGTGTCATAGATCACCCTATGACCCCATTTCACACATATTAACCATTATAATATTTCCCTAGGGGTCCTAAGACCCCTAGGGACATATTTTATCATTTAATGAGTCAAAGGGGGTCATAGGTCAATGTATGACCCCCTTTGACCCATATTAACCATTCTAATATGTTCATAGGGGTCCTCGCATCCATAGGGACATATCTCGTCTTTTAATGAGTCATAGGGTGTCATAGGTCAACCTATGAACCCCTTTGACCCATATTAACCATTCTAATATGTCGCTAAGAGTCCTAGGACCCTTAGGAACATATCTCATCATTTAATGGATCGTGAAGGTTCATAGATCAATCTATGACACCCTTCCACACATATTAACCATTCTAATATGTCCTTAGGGGTCCTAGGACCCCTAGGGACATATCTCATCATTTAATGGGTCAAAGGGAGTCATAGGTCACACTATGAACCCCTTTGACCCATATATACCATTCTAATATGTCCTGAGGGGTCTTAAGACCCCTAGGGACATATCTCGTCATTTAATGGGTCGTGGGGGGTCATAGGTCAACCTATGACCTCCTTTCACACATATTAACCATTCTAATATGTCCTTAGGGGTCCTAGGACCGCTAGGGACATATGTCGTCATTTAATGGGTCAAAGGGGGTCATAGGTCAACCTATGACCCCCTTTCACCCATATTAACCATTCTAATATGTCCCTTGGGGTCCTAGGACCCCTAGGGACATATGTCATCATTTAATAGGTTGTGGGGGGTCATAGGTCAACCTATGGCCCACTTTGACCCATATTAACCATTCTAATATGTCTCTAAGGGTCCTAGGACTCCTAGGGACATATGTCATCATTCCATGGGTCAAAGGGGGTCATAGGTCAACCTATGACCCCCTTTCACACATATTAACCATTCTAATATGTCCCTAGGGGTCCTAGGACCCCTAGGGGGATATGTCATCAATTAATTGGTCGAAGGAGGTCATAGGTCACTCTATGAAATCTTTTGACCCATATATACCATTCTAATATGTCTCTAGGGGTCCTAGGACCCCTGGGACATATGTCGTCATTTAATGGGTCAAAGGGGGTCATAGGTCACCCTATGACCCCCTTTGACCCAAATTAACCATTCTAATATGTCTCTAGGGGTGCTAGGACCCCTATGGACATATGTCATCATTAAATAGATCATGGAGAGTCATAGATCACCCTATGACCCCCTTTCACACATATTAACCATTATAATATGTCCCTAGGGGTCCTAAGAACCCTAGGGACATATGTCATCATTTAATTAGTCAAAAGGGGTCGTAGGTCAGACCTATGAGCCCCTTTGACCCATATTAACCATTCTAATATGTCCCTACGGGTCCTCAAACACTTAGAGACATATCTCATCATTTAACGGCTCATGGGGTGTCATAGGTCAACCTATGAACCCCATTGACCCATATTAACCATTTTAATATGACCCCTAAGACCCCTAGGGACATATCTCATCATTTAATGGGTCGTGGGGGTTCATAGATCAACATAAGACCTCCTTTCACACATATTAACCATTCTAATATGTCCCTAGGGGTTCTAGGACCCCTAGGGACATATCTCGTCATTTAATGGGTCAAACGGGGTCATAGGTCATCCTATGACCCCCTTTGACCCATATATACCATTCTAATATGTCCCTAGGGGTCCTAGGATCCCTAGGGACATATCTCGTCATTTAATAGGTCGTGAGGGGTCATATGTCAACCTATCACCCCCTTTCACACATATTACCATTATAATATTTCCCTAGGGGTCCTAGGACCCCTAGGGACATATGTCATCATTTAATGGGTCAAAGACCTATGACCCCCTTTGACCCATATTAACCATTCTAATATGTCCAATGGTCAAAGGGTGTCATAGGTCACCCTATGACCACCTTTGACCCATATTAACCATTTTAATATGTCCCTAGGGTTCCTAAGACCGTTAGGGACATATGTCATCATTTAATGGGTCAAAAGACCCTATGACCCCCTTTGACCTCTATGAACAATTCTAATATGTTTGTAGGGGTCCTAGGACCCCTAGGGACATATCTCGTAATTTAATAGGTCAAAGGGGGTCATAGGTCACCCTATGAAACCCTTTGACCAATATGAACAATTCTAATATGTTCCTAGGGGTCCTAGGATCCCTAGGGACATATCTCATCATTTAATGGGTCAAAGGGGGTCATAGGTCAACCTATGAGTCCCTTCGACACATAGTTACCATTCTAATATGTCCTTAGGGGTCCTAGGACCCCTAGGGACATATGTCATCATTTAATTCGTCAAAGGGGTTCATAGGTCACCCTATGACCCCCTTTGACCTATATGAACAATTATAATGTGTCCTTAAGGGTCCTAAGACCCCTAGGAACATATGTCATCATTTAATGGGTCAAAGGGGATCATAGGTCAACCTATGACCCCCTTTCACACATATTAACTATTCGAATATGTCCCTAGGGGTCCTAAGGACATATGTCATCAATTAATGGGTTGAAGAGGGTCATAGATCACCCTATGACCCCCTTTGACTCATATATACCATTCTAATATTTTCCTATGTTGTCATTTAATGAGTCAAAGGGGGTCATAGGTCACTCTATGACTCCCTTTGACCCATATTAACCATTCTAATATATCCCTAGGGGTCTTAGGACACCTAGGGACATATGTCGTAATTTAATGGGTCGTCGGGTGTCATAGGTCACCCTATGACCCCCTTTCACACATATTAACCATTATAATATGTCCCAAAGGGTCCTAAGACCCCTAGGGACATATGTCATCATTTAATGGGTCAAAGGGGATCATAGGTCAACATATGATCCCCTTTGACCCATATTAACCATTCTAATATGTCCCTAGGGGTCCTTGGACCCCTAGGGACATATCTCATCATTTAACAGGTCATGGGGTGTCATAGGCTAGGACCCGTAAGGACATATCTCAACATTTAATGGGTCATGGAGTTTCATAGATCAACCTATGACCTCCTCTCACACATATTAACTATTCTAATACATATCTCATCATTTAATGGGTCATAAGGAGTCATAGGTCACCCTATGACCCCCTTTGACCCATATATACCATTCTAATATGTCTCTAGGGGTCCTAGGACCCCTAGGGACATATTTCATCATTTAATGGGTCGTGGGGGGTCATAGGTCAACCTATGACCCCCTTTCACACATATTAACCATTCTAATATGTCCCTAGGGGTCTTAGGACATATGTTGTCATTTAATGGGTCAAAGGGGGTCATAGGTCAACCTATGACCTCCTTTCACTCATATTAACCATTCTAATATGTTCTTAGGGGTCCTAGGACCCTTAGGGACATATGTCATCATTTACTAGGTTGTGGGGGGTCATAGGTCAACTTATGACCCCCTTTGACCCATATTAACAATTCTAATATGTCCCTAAGGGTCTTAGGACTCCTAGGGACATATTTCGTCATTTCATGGGTCAAAGGGGGTCATAGGTCAACTTATGACCCCCTTTCACACATATTAACCATTCTAATATGTCCCTAGGGGTTCTAGGACCCCTAGGGACATATGTCATCAATTAATGGGTCGAAAGGGGTCATAGGTCACCCTATGACCCCCTTTGACCCATATATACCATTCTAATATGTCTCTAGGGGTCTTAGGACCCCTAGGGACATATGTCATCATTTAATGGGTCAAATGGTGTCATAGGTCATCCTATGATCCCTTTTGACCCATATTAACCATTCTAATATGTCCCTAGGGGTGCTAAGACCCCTAGGGAAATATGTCATCATTTAATGGGTTGTGGGGGTTCATAGGTCACCCTATGACCCCCTTTCACACATATTAACCTTTATAAGATGTCCTTAGGGGTCCTAAGACCCCTAGGGACCCTTAAGGACATATGTCATCATTTAATTCTTCAAAGGGAGTCATAGGTCAATCTATGACCCCCTTTGACCCATATTAACCATTCTAATATGTCCCTAGGGGTCTTCGGACCCTTAGGGATATATGTCATCATTTAACGGGTAATGGGGTGTCATAGGTGAACCTATGAACCCTTTTGACCCATATTAACCATTATAATATGTCCTTGGGGGTCTTAGGACCCCGAGGAACATATCTCATCATTTAATGGGTCGTGGGGGTTCATAGATCAACCTAAGACCCCCTTTCACAGATATTAACCATTCTAATATGTCCCTAGGGGTCCTAGGACACCTAGGGACATATCTCGTCATTTAATGGGTCAAACGGGGTCATAGTTCACCCTATGACCCCCTTTGACCCATATATACATTTCTAATGTGTCCCTAGGGGTCCTAGGATCCCTAGAGCCATATCTCGTCATTTAATGGGCCGTGGGGGGTCATATGTCAACCTATGAGCCCCTTTCACACATATTAACTATTATAATATGTCCCTAGGGGTCCTAGGACCCTTAGGGACATATGTCGTCATTTAATGGGTCAAAGAGGGTCATAGGTCACCCTATGACCCCCTTTGACCCATATTAATCATTCTAATATGTCCAATGGTCAAAGGGTGTCATAGGTCACCCTATGACCCCCTTTGACCCATATTAACCATTCTAATACATATGTCGTCATTTAATGGGTCAAAGGACCCTATGACCCCCTTTGACCTATATGAACGATTCTAATATGTCTTTAGGTGTCTTAGGACCCCTACGGACATATCTCATTATTTAATAGGTCAAAGGGAGTCATAAGTCACCCTATGACCCCCTTTTACCCATATGAACGATTCTAATATGTCCCTAGGGGTCCTAGGATCCCTAGGGACATATCTCGTCATTTAATAGGTGAAGGGGGTCATAGGTCAACCTATGACCCCTTTTGACACATATTAACCATTCTAATATGTCCCTAGGGGTCCTAGGACCTCTATGGACATATGTTGTCATTTAATGTGTCAAAGGGGTTCATAGGGTGTCAAAGGAGGTCATTGACCTATGACCCCCTTTGACCTATATGAACAATTCTAATATGTCCCTAGGGGTCCTAAGACTCCTAGGGACATATGTCATCATTTAATGGGTCAAAGGGGGTCATAGGTCACCCTATGACTCCCTTTGACCCATACTAACCATTCTAATATTTTCCTAGAGGTCCTAAGACCCTTAGTGACATATATCATCATTTAATGGGTCAAAGGGTGACCTATGACCCCCTTTAATATGAACGATTCTAATATGTCCCTAGGGGTCCTATGACCCCTAGGGACATATGTCATCATTTAATGGGTCAAAAGGGGTCATAGGTCACCCTATGACCACCTTTGACCCATATTAACGATTGTAATATGTCGCTAGGGGTCTTAGGACCCCTAGGGACATATGTCATCATTTAATGCGTTAAAGGGGGTCAATGGTTGACCTATGACCCCCTTTGACTCATATATATTAATAATATACATATATATTAATAACATATATATATATATATATGTATTACGTTATTATATATTAATAACATAGATATCAATATAATAATATATAATACATATTATATATTCATATATAATACATATTATATATTCATATATAATATATTACGTTATTATACATATATTATATTATTATACATATTAATATAATAATATATAATACATATTATATTTATTGAAAATATTAAGTTATTATATATATATATATTAATAACATACATATTAATATAATAATATAATATATATATATATATATATTACGTTATTATATTTAGTAAAAATAATAATAATATAAATTATATTTATAGATTGTAATAAGATTAACATAATATATTATTTTATATTAATAGATTATATCTTATATCTTTACATTACGTTTTATATATATATACGTCTTTACGTAGTAATATAAGTGAAATAATTTATAAATCATAAGCTATAACTTTTAAACGCAATTTTTTCTCCAAAATGGGTTGGGATTTGAAATTTTCCACCCAAATTCTGTCGAAGCATATCTGATATCCAATTAGGCTTAGTATTTACCAAGCCTACCCGGTCAACCCAAAAGACATGTTTGAAGATGGTTTTAGTGATACTCAGACTTCGGGTAGCTATCTGACAATGTTATTTTGATCGAAATTGAATGAAATGAAAAGGGTTTTTTAATATCGCTCTCAAAATTCCATCAATATAATTTCTGTCAAATTCTGAGATCGATAAGTATTTATTAGTTAATTATCAATGAAGATTATTGTAAAGTGCCGATTGACATACTGATTGAAAAATAGCTATAACTTTCAAATGGTATAACATTTTTTAAATCTAAAAGTTGTGTCACATTCTATGCTTCGCCTTGTATAAGAAAAAATAAAATAAAATTTGGTATAATTTTCTATTAGTTAAGGTGGTCAGACACGGGACTTTTTTTTTTCGAAAAAGTTTTGGTAGGAAATTCATATTTAATTATTTATTTAGAATAAAAATATTGAAAAATATGCGTCACATCCGGGCATGAGTCTAATTTTCATATCTATAAGTATATTAAAAAAATATTATCATTTGATTTTGATTAAGGTGGTCAGACATATACCTACTTTTTATTTTTGCCATGAAATTTTCGTAGTACTGCATTAAAATTCAAACTTTTGACCAATCAATTATTTTTTTCTCCTGATAAGGCCTAGTAGTTTAGAAACTACATTCAATTTCCTATAGATTATTTTCTTACAACTTTTTGATATAAAGTACATAACCACTTTAAAATTATGTGTCAAGTTGACATAATCCTGATTTGTTGGTTTTTCACTACCACTTAAGGCCATAGTTTGGTTGACCATGATCTTGCACATACCCTTAAGGATTATTTTATGATCTTTGATGATAAGGATGAATCCTAATTGTGAATCCCTATGCATTACATGCATCCAATCAAAAAAAGGTACGGATTAAGATGCTAGATGGGTGAATCACTGCTATTGATTCATACCTAACCCTAAGTCATCTAGGTCTTCTTAAGGAGGAAAAACCCAAAACCCAAAACATAGGTGCTTCTACACCAAGAATTTGTAATTCTTATAAGAAAAATGGTGATGATCATGATGATGTAAGGACATGGATTCTAGCGTTCCCATTCAAGTGAAGTGTAGGGGATTGAATAAACAAATCTTGTAAATCTTAAAGGATACTGGTGTCACAAAAGCTTGCACCCTTGTCCAAAGTTTTTACCTAAGGACAACCTTGTGAAACATGGAAACAACTTCCAAGTTGTGGGACTTGAACTATGAGGTTGAGCCTCCAGAGAAGGTCAGATTCCTTTGCTATCAGGATACACCTAACTACTCTTGGAGGGGAAAGGGGAGAAGGCATGCATAAGATACTATCCTAGGGAGGTGATGCACCAAAATAGAGTGTTCAAACCAATCTCTGCCCATACATGCACACTTGAACTATTATAACATCAAAGATATACATTTTCAGACCTATTTAAATCCAACAATCACATGCAGATCAGAAAAGCAAAATGAATAACACAAAGAAGGAGAGAGTTCACTTATATATCATCCATAAGCCAAAAGATATACAATCATGCAAGTTGCAAATAGATACAAAACATTGAAGAGAGGAAAATAAATCTTGCATAGTGCATCAATGATTGAAAGAGATAAGGTGAAATGTCATTAGGTCCAAAGACAAAGGGAATTTATAGTGAACTTGCAAAGAAATATCAGAGAAAAAAGAGAAGATTCGACTTTTTCAAAAATTACAAAATCTACCTTTATAGCTCATGCATAATTGAAATATCTTCCCCCAGAAGCCAAGCTCAACCACCACACCCAACCATTATTGCAAATTTGGAAAATATCTGATCATAGTACACATCTAGATGTAAAGAAATCATCAAACACTAATTGGAAGGACCTTGAAAATGAAAGAAATGAAACCAATCAATATGAGAACCCCTCGAATGGACAATCAGGCAGTGGAAGGAATGCCTCTGCATCGTTTCTAGCACAACAATAACTCTAGATTGGTTGGGATCAACCAAAAAGATCAGATTGCTTGCCCCTCTCCATCTTGACAACGTATCAACCAATAGAAAACACAACCCCATGCTAGCTCATCTGACAACTAATCCACCTCACTTGTGGTCCACAAGAGAATAGGACCCACATGCCACATGTTGCATGCTTGCTTTCTCACATAATTTAAAGTCCTCACATCTTGAGAAATTGAGAAAGCAACAACCCTTAGATGATTGAGATCTAATAGTGAATGGGAAACACTAAAGAAATAGTGGCCCATGAAGAAAAAATGAATGAACTCTTCTTTAACAACTCCATCAGCAGCCAGAAGAAAGGCCCACCTTGGACATGCGGCACAAGTCACTTTGTCGCATGAAATAAAGAACAAGCACTTCTACAAAGTGACAAAGCGATGGTTGTAGATCATGAAAGATCTAATAATGAACAAAAGGTCCCACATACAACCACGCTGACTTGGAGAGTGATGGGCCCATGGTGTAGCATGGCAATTCATCACTTTTTTGCTATGACAAAAGGTTCTACAAATTCTGATAGCGACCAAGCAACAACCATAGATCTTCTTACATCTGACAATGGATAAAATATTGGCCTGTGGAAATATTAAAATGTGCAAAACACTTAGGAAAAGATATAACCCAAGGTCATAAAAGATTTATTTTAATTGTGCCCTAATATTTGAATTTTCAAATATGTGAATGTTATTCTGTTTAAATTCAAATCTTTCCATTCTAGCGGGAGGGTGAAATTAGCCAACAATCCTGGCAACTCAGGGTGGGATGCGAGCTTGCTATGCAACCAGTGGCCTTCAGCATCCATTGGACTATAGAGTCATAAAAAATGTGAAAATTCACTCTGCAAAAAACTAGAACACTAAAGAACTGTGACTCTCTATAAAACTTCCTCAAAAATGTCATTTTTAGAGGAACAACACCATGTGCACCCTGCACTTCTTGGAAAGAAAAAAAAAAAATGAAAATAAACTATCCTACTATATACAAGTATTTATAATGCAAAAATTCAAACAAAGCCATTGAGCGGCTTGTTGAAGTAGTTGTCTTTCCTTACGATTTGATTTCTTGTTTTATGCATAAGGATAGTCAAGTGAACCAACAAGTATGACAAGCATACTGTTGCATGGAGATGTTTTGTTCATCTGACTTGGAGAGGGATGGGCCCATGGTGTTACATGGCAATCCATCACTTTGTCACTATGACAAAAGGTTCTATAAATTCTGACATCAACAAAGTGACAATCGTGGATCTTCTTGCATCTTATAGTGGATAAAATATGGCCCCATGGAAATATTAAAATGTGCGAAACACTTAGGAAAAGATATAACCCAAGATCATAAAAGATTTATTTTTATCATGCCCTAATATTTGAATTTTCAAATATGTGAACATTATTCTGTTTAAAGTCAAATCTTTCCATTCTAGCGAGAGGGTGAAATTAGCTAATAGATACTGATCCAGGTGGATCCAAAAGGCCATAAATTCAATAGTCTCATAATCTCTCAAATTCAGCATCACTACAAAGAGCTCAGAGAATGGAACCTGATGTAACTTGAACGGATTAAAAATGAGCTCATATGCAAAAGTTACGCTTGGTCAAAGTTTAGGTCAACAAGCAAACTAGAGGGCTAGATAAGGGGCAAAATTAGACCATCTCGAAAGTGGCCAACAATGGATTTCAAAATGAAGAGCCCGATGAGAGCTTTCCAATGGTCTTCGTTTCATCAAAATCGGAGTACGTATGTGAAAATTATCATTGTTCAAAGTTTCAAAAAAAAAAAAGTATTGATGATGTCATCATTATGTCATTAGAAATTTTGAAGGAATTTTAAATTTTATTAGGGAAACAAGTCCAAATATAATTTCGAATTTGCATGGGAAGTTGTTTTATACAAACTCCCTCTTAAAATATTTTGTCATTATGTTCCCTAAAATTATGGAGGTGTTAGCCTTATTATAGTTTTTTTTGTAAGGCTTATAATTATAAAAGCCAAAAATGAAGTTACTTGTTATTTTAAAATGGGGATATGGTTGTAAATTTTGTTATTTGGTTTTAGACCAAATAAGGGAAATTTTTTTGTATAAAAGGAGGAGAATTTAGAAGAGATGGGCAATCATCTTGGAAGGAAAAATTTGCTCTTGGGAGAATTTGGAGAAGTTTTGTAATTCTTGAGAGAGCTTGTAGGTGAGAGATTATTCTAGGCACGAAGTTATTATCTTCAAGTGCGAAAGAGAGAAACTGTAAAGGCTGAAGCTTGGATGTTGTAAGAAGGTGTGTTTTACCTGGTGACATTAATAAAGCAGTCCCCAAATTGAGAAGCGGACCCGAAGACGTAGTCTAAACCAGACGAACTCCGTTATCAAATTGTTTGCGTCTCTTCTATCTCTTTCTTATTTCTCTCATTTTTTTAGTTATTTTCTTTATTTTATGTTATTAAACACATTGTTAAACTTGAGTGTTTAATGCATAAATCTTCTTGTAATTTCAATGGTTAAAGATACATAGCCACGCATTTACTGTCGGGATCAGGAATTTAAATCTGATTAATAAGATTAAGTTGATAAACTAATAGATCCTAAATAAGATCAAATACCCTTAAAAGAAGATGGCTAATTAATCAATAGTCATTTTGGAGAACATAGGGGGCCCTTTCAAAGGGTTATGAAGTGTGTCATGAATAACAATTTTAGGGAAGATGGTGGAATAATCAAGGGCTATTCTCTAGAACATAGGGGATCCTCCAAGAGGATTTGGAAGTATACTTTGAAGAAACCCTTAAAGACGATGCAGAAACAAGTGAATATCTACATATTAATACTTATAATTAAATTCAATATCTCTTACTAACAATTCTTGAAAGTTGTGTTGATTGAGAAACAATTTAAAGAGACAAGATGCTACATGACCATATAGTCACACCGCCATATAAATTTGGATAGTCAACTTGGCGTCATCCATTCAACCCTTCCGCCTAGTCACTCACATATTTTTGTGCTAATCTACCAACATTTTCTACTACCAACATTTAGTGTTATGTACTTTTTAACTAAATCTACCATCTCCTACCTATTATTAGTGATTGAATTATAGCCAATTATTCTATGTTACCACCTATCCAAGAAGAAAGTCCTCCATCATCATCTTAATTATAATTTGAATTTTATCCAATTATTAAATTTAACACAGTATCCAAACATACTATTTTGAAGTTTTAGTAGAGGTTTCAGTAACCAATCAATGTCTATGTATATGTATGTGTGTATAAACTATTTGTCCTTCACTCATCTAATACTTCTGAGATGAAGTATGTTGCAAAGTAATAAATATTTGCATTCTCTCTGCTCTTAGTAAACTTGCAATTACTTACAACTCTCCCATTCCATTAAACGATAGATAATCCTGAAAATAAAATTGTAAAGGCAAGCAAAACACCTCATTTCATATTTTAAGTTAATGGAGAAGAATAAACCATATGAAAGATGATTATTTTGTAGACATGTGTCATGTCTATATTGGACCAATTGTATATTCTACCATGTCACTATGCTTTGCCACTGTCAATGTGCTAATGCCATTTGGTTAATCATCTTTTTGGAAACTTTGACCGATTGTAACTTTCACATATGGAGCTCATTTTTTAAATTGAATATAGTTTTAGAATCATCAGAATAACAAACAGACCTCACTTAGAAGTCATTCGCCCCTTTTTATCCAGTACAATAAGATGAGATTTAAATTGATTGTCTTGAATGCTCTCACAAATTGAATCACTAGTCCATGTTTGATTTGATCAAGTTTATTTTGACTTGTTTATATTTGTTTGGATAGGGTCTACTTATTTACTTTCCAAATTACATAAAAGTCTAGTAACCTAGTGGTAACAAAATTAGATTGAGTTGTAGTCTTAGGAGGCCTTAATTTTGAGCTTTCCTCACATTGGGAACCATTAATATTAGACTCAACTTTAAGGGGTTGTTGAAGAAACTCACAATTTGAATAGTTATATCTCTAATTGATAATCAATTGTGTATTTCGAATAGAGATGAACCCCTATAATAACATAGGATGATAAGATGACAATTGATAGATTATAAGTAGTCATAAAGCAACAAAAGGTCTACGCCTTATAGGAAAGACTTATATAATTTAGAAGTTTATGTTTAAGTGTGACTTCTATGGTATTCTATTTTCTTACAGCTTTTCAAAGATGTCTTAGCCAAGAGATTTCTTTTGCTTTGCTATTATTTTTCCTTTAAAAATTATGAGAACAATAATTATAAACTTTCTTGAGGTTTTTGCATTGTACAATAGGAAAAAAAAAATTAAACATTTTTTAGCCAATTATACAAGTTAAGACAACTACACAAACACACTATTTCCCTATTTATCTATTTATTTTGTTAAGAATATTGGAGCAAATTTAATATAGAAGTTAATGATTCCATAAACTATGACTGAAACCCATAAAATTAAAGTTAACTATCACATAACTATGACTGAAATCCTTAAAGTAGGCATGATGCGCATGGAATTGGAGAGGTGTAATTTTTAAGTTCTTGCATTTTAAGAACAAATGAAGTTATGAAGTTTTAAAACACGCAGGAAATGAATTAGGAGTTCTGTTAATTGAGCCCCTGCTGCTGCGAGGGACACTAACACTGTTTCCATTCAGATTGAAAGCTTTCAGCATGACATGTCAGAAATCATTGAAAAACGTTTAACGATTTGAAGTCATGCTTTTGATCACGGTGTAAATATTAAAAATCATTCACATGTAAGAAAGAACAAGTTAGAAACATAGAAATTGAAACACTTAAAACTGATTTAATTTTGCATCACACTCACAGATTTGAAGATTACAATTCTCAAGTTTTAATCCTATTTTGAAGAAGATCTATTTGACCATGTCCAATAAATGATCTCAAATCCATCTAAAGATATTCTTAATTACTGTCAATTAGCTGAATAAAATAAGCATAACATAATTTGATGAACCACAGAAAAGAAAGAACAAAAACAAAGTAGCTGCAGATAAGAATCACATTAAATGTCATGAAAAGCATAGAAGAATCACATTTGATATAATCTCTATTTAAGCTGGTATGTCTGTGTTTCATAGAAAATAATAACAAATAAGTTTGTATGTTTGCATCTCATAGAAAAACAAATTATGGTTCTTCGAACTGTGTGACAATCAATGACTCAAAAACCATAATATCTGGAACAGTCAATTGAGTCGGAAGCCATCATTGCAGAGTTGTGCATCGTCAAAGAATGAATGAGCTTCAATGAAAAAAGAAATGCATTAATGGGAAAGGGGCATAGGCTCTGTGTCAGTGAAATTTGAAATTCGAAGGCCACGGCATTGCAGACGTTGCTGTTGAAATTTGGGATCTTTCCTCGACAAAGCTGCAGCAGACTCACTCCATCGGAAAAGCCCCATAAGCTTGGGCATACTAATATGCAGGGATGTGATCCATCTATGTTGATGAATTCGGTCCAAGGCTCTAGATCTAATGAAATTGAGCCTAGATTAGAAGTTTCTAGCGGAGACATCATTGTGCCAATTAGTGCAAGACATGGCGTGGTCACGGTATGTACTATCCTTTGTAATATTGGAGTGAGTCTCCAGCAGACTGGCCATTTCCTTTTCTGTAAACCCTTTTGTCCTCAATCTGTTGATCATGGTGTAAATGTTATCGTTGGGCGTGGGTAGATTTTTCACAGGAATGAAGGGCCCTTTCCCCTGCCATACAAATCAAATAGAAGTAAAGATTCTGAGAGCGAAGGTCATTTAGCGAAGGAAAGCGAAGATCAACAAAGGATAGTACATACCACGACCAAGCCATGTCTTGCACTAATTAGCGCAATGATGTCTGCACTAAAAACTTCCAATTTTCGCTCAATTTCATCATATTTAGAGCCTTGGACCGAATTCATCTGTTAATTATTGTTAGTTGGACAGCTGTTATTTCTGACTCGAAAATAGCAATAGTATTTACGGGTAACTTGGACAGCTGTTTGTCCTTATCTATGTATAGCAGCATTAGTTATGGGTAGTTTGGACAACTATTTGTCCACTTGCCAAGAATTAGTAAGTGGTTATTGCAAGGATAATTATTTACTAATTTTAGTGATTCTTTTTTGGACACATTGCAACCAATTCTATTATTGGCTGTCGAGTTGTTTTTATCTCATTCGTTAGTTTGATTTAATTTCGGTCATTAATTTTTCCAATAGGGTAGTATAAAAATGAGTCACTGGGTCATTTGAAAATACAAATTTTGGAGAAGCATTTTGCAGTGATAGCAAATTGTCTTGCAGTGTTAGCAAGGGCGCAGTGTTAGCATGGAGATAGCAGTGGGGAATATCAGCGGGAGAAATTAGGAGGTTGTCGGAGTTCTGCCAGTGAAAAGCAAAAAATTTTGTATCTCTTAATTTGCTGAAGTTTAATATAATTCCTTATCTGTAAAACTGGTTTTCCCTACGGGTTTTTGCAAGGACAATTTGTCTGAAAATATTGTGTTCATTGTGTTGTTCATTTCTTCCGTATTATATAAGTGAAGTTGCAGTTGTGTTATTTTTCAATATTAGTTGAAAATTTGTTTTCAGCAGTTTAATAATCGTTTACAATAAGAGATTAATAATCAGTGACTGCAATAATTGATTTTTCACACCATCAACATATAGATGGATCACATCCCTGCATATTAGTATGCCCAAGCTTAATTTACAAGATATGATCATCTTTTAAACTCATTGGATTTCACAAGATTTACAGAGAGGCGAATCCAGAAATACTTTCTTGCAAGGGATGAGCTTTGTTATTATTACCTCATCGAAATAGTCACGGAGGATGGCTGGCGCGATGCCTGACTAATTACTGGACGTCTCATGAATCCTGGTTTTGAGAAAAGAAAAATCATGATCGGCCTCAGGACATGAATAGGGCGTGGGGGTGTTGTAACCATCAGGTTTCATCAACATGAGCAGAGCAAACGTCAAGACAAATTCTAAACCCCAAACACTGAATTCTAAACCCCGTTCTCAACGTAGGTGCTGATCCTGCATTTGCAGCGGAAACAGGCGCCTTAGAGGAACAGAAAGCAAGAAAAAGTGGAAGCCGATTTGAAATGGGGCAAATGCAGGAACAGCTTATGTATATTTGGATTTGCACAAAGAAAGAAATGAGAAACATCCATAAGTAAGAATTTAAGAATGGCTTCCATTCTTCCCTCCTCAGAAAGCAGGAAATAATGGAATCCAATTTGAGGTTGTTTCTCATCTTTGTCCGCCCAAATCCAAAATCTATAAGCTGTTCCTACATTCACAGCGAAAATAGAAATAATAAGCTGTAAACATGAATAATAGCGCCGAGGGATAGAGAATCGAAATCATTACCCTGAGGAAGCAGGAAAGAACACAAATTCCTCATATTTCCCTGTCTGCTCAAAATCAACTGCCTGCAAATTGAGACATTAGTTTCTCATGTTGGATTGCAAACATAGGAAACCCAAACTTTACCCTAAACTTCCTCCTAATTGCAGTGAAAATGAAAAGAAAACAAAATTAACAGGGAAGGGCACCAGAATCGAACTCATTACCTTGGGGCCGCCAACGGATAACACTAAAGAACAATTGCAAGGTGGAAAGGCTACTTATAATTCTCGTTTCTTGTCCACCCAGATCCAAATGTTTATGAGCTGACAGGTAGCGGCCGAAACTCTCTTCACGATTCACCTCTCCAACGATTCTTGATTTACCTCCAACGATTTTTTTTTATGAATAGTCTTTTTTTATTAATAAAATATGCTAAGAACACAATTCACAAAAAAGGGGCTCGGGGATAAAAGATCATCCCTCGAAAGAGTTCACATAGTTGAAGCCGGACTTAAAACATGACCTCGACCGGAAACAACAACTATTCATCAAAAAAAAAAAGAATAAGCAACCTCAGACTGCCAAGGCAGTGCTATCCGAGGGAGGAGGATCATCTTTATCAGGAAATCCTCACGTATCAGTGGGATTGTGGGGCGGACTGGGAACAATCCAACCGTCATCAGCAGTAGTAGGATCAAGGGCAGCCTCCGCATCCTTAACCTCTGGCCGCAAAGGAGAAATCGTCACAGCCAGGCGAGGAAATTTCCCAGATTGCGCCGGCAGAGGCCCAGGAGGAGGAGCCAGGGACTAGCCAAAACCACTGCGGGGTGGGGAAGCAGAGTGATGCCTCCATCCGCCATCACCACCACTAGGAGAGCGGTGGCGGGAAGCTTGGGACTGCGACATGTGCGAGTAGCGGCTTGAGGACTGACAGCGAGAACGACGGCCACGAGGCATAGAGGCAGCAGCCGAGGCATCTGGAGGAACTCTGGCAATGGTTCAAGGAGCATTGCCCTAATGATTTAACAATTCTTATAAGTGAGCAACTTTTAGAGCAACTTTATTAGTTTGCACCTGGATTTGCTTAATCACATTGTTACAAATGCATGCCTTAGTGTACATAGTAATGTTAACATCCAAAAAACTGTGAGTGAACAGAATTGCATTCCTATCTTTCTACAGAGAAAACAAAATTTCCATCCTGAAGGTATGCCAGATTTGAGTGAATTTCTGCGAAATTTTGGGGGAATCATCCAACAGGATCATGTGCCATGAAAATGGTTCGAGCCTAAAAGGCTTGAAAAAATCATGAATCCAGTGCCAATAATTTTGAGCATGCTTACAAAACCAGAAAATATGCAAAAAGGACTTAGGTTGACCACAGAAGGGGCATCTGGGATCAGGAACCCCAATCTGCTTGAGCCGAGGCCCCAGGAGAAGACCTTGGAAGGCAAGACACCAAGCAAAGTGGGCAATCTTAGGTTCTGTAATAGCACTCCAAGTGGTGTCAAAACGTTTTCTCCATTGAGAAAGTGAAGATTGCAAATGCCACCGCTGGTTAAGCATGTCAACCATTAGAAGATGGAGCGAGAGCCATCTGTACGCCATATTGAGCTTATAATTGGCAAATGGAGTGGCAAGATACCACTTCCAATCATGCCACCAAGGGCGAACAGACTGAATCCCCACCTTATGAACTAGATGCACAGGGATGGAAGATAGTAGAAGGTCAAAAGTCTATTGATTCGTACTGACAAGGCAGTACTAAACTTGCATATCTTCTCATGACTTGAAACTCATGGTGACTCTTGAAAAGAGATCCTTAGGAGTTTAGATGCCATGTTTGAAAAAATGTAGAGCACTAGCACCTTGAATCTTGGCAAGAGGAGTTTGTTTGTAGACGATGAACAATTCTTGATTTACCTTTCCAAATAGTTTGTTTGTAGATGATGAACAACTGGTTACAATCTTAGCCCTAAAATCCTATTAGCATAGGTTTTCTATCCTATTAGCAATTGAACGATACGCTGAAGAATGTAAATTTTAAATTCAATTCAAGGAATGTACATGTCTTATCCTTACTTACATTACTTAATTAGTTTAATGAGCTTAATTAATGTTGAGAGGGAACTATTTGTAGGAAACATAGAATAACGAGTTGGTTAAAAATAAAATAAATGTTACAAAATATAAAGGTCATATGTCTAGCTTTTATCTATATAAAGTACAAATAAAAATTGTCAACTTTTCAAGTGGTTTGGCTTTAAATATAGAACTCTTTACAACAACTTTCCAAAATGAGAATATAATACAAACTAGCGATTGCACCTAAGGTTACAATAAGGACGCCCAAGATAAATATGTAATGTTTTAATTTTGGTAAGAAATGACTTTTAAAAAATAAAATTGAGTCCATATATTTGACCTAATATAAGTAGAAAAGTCTATGTAGCATATAGATAGCTTTGAATGGACCCACTGAAATTATGATCGGTATTGCCTAGTAGAAAAGTCAATGTAGCATATTCATAACTTTGAATGGGCCCACTGAAATCATGGTCATTATTGCCTAGTTCTTGATAAAGAGGGTAATAACATATGGAAGAATTTTTTATTTTTTTTAAAGAATTATTTGAAAGAAACAAAGTGTGATTTGTACGTGAACATATGTATTATCTGCCATATTTTTGTAGGTTAGAAGCACTTTTAGGGAAGGTAACAAATATTTAGAAAAATAATGGAGAATTTCTTCATTATGTAATATGAGAATGGCATAAATAGGAGGTGTTTAGAGCATGATGTGGGCCCTGGTTAATTAAATGTTTTAGGTAAATTGCATCTTTCATAAGAAACTTTAAAGGAGTAGTAGTAAGGGGGCAAAATTGAAAAACAACATAAAGTTAGCATATTACTAAATAGAAATGATGAGTTCTCATTCGACAATGAAGAATTTAAATTAAGGAAGAAACAATTAACATTTGTGAAGAGAACTAATCAATTTATGGATCTTAAATTAGATATGTTAGATGGTGATTTTTTTCTTAAATTAGATATCTTAGATGGTGATTTTATTTTTTGTAAATCAATAAACAATATGTTTTTTAATAGTAAAAGTGGATATATCATTTAAATATATTAGCTTGATTCATAAGCTCAACATGGGAAAGAATCAGTAAGAAAACTCAGAATCATTGCTCAGTACAATAGTTTGAAAATCACAAACTTTCAATTAAAAATGCGATAGGTAAGGTTATTTTGAGATAACAATTTATTTTTTTTAAAGAAAAAACAATCAAAGTACTTACAAGTACCATAAAAAGTACAACAAAACGAATGTGATATATTAGTCTAAAATGCATAATGATCTTTAATCTCAAACCTTAAACATAATACTGACTATAATGTAGCTTTCATAAAATATTATAATTAAAAAGATGTAACTTTCATATTATATTATTAAAACTAATTTAGTCTCTCAACACAACCCTAAACCTAATGGTGAAATAAAACTAAATTAATTTCTCCTAACCATAAAAACCATAACACTAACCATAATATAATCACTTATCCGAATTCAATTATCTTGCATTAGTTCTCAAATTAAAAGAAAGAAAATAGTGCTTGAAATTTAGTTTGTTATATATATGATAAATAGTTATAAATCAATAAATTTTAAAACTTGTAAATATAAATTAGATTTTATAATTAAATTACTAATGATATTCTATTTTAAGATTAAAATTATTCAACGATTAACATTTGACTATTAAAGGGTATGTGCACTAAGATTATAAAAAAAAATTATACTAATCAATCTATCTATATATATAATTTTAACTAGTAAAATTTATTCTGTTCTTAATATTTTTAAATAATTTTAATACTAAATCATCTTTCTATTTTGAAAAGAAAATTGCCAAATATTATCATTATTTATATTACAGCTATAAGTTTAATATGATAAATAATGGTTTATTATTGTACGTGGTTGCAATGGTTTTACTAATATTGTTGGGAGGAATGTTCAAGTTTTTAAAGGAGAGGTAAATAATGATAATAATGAAAGGATTTATTGCTTCAAGAACGTTCATTTGGAAATAATATCAAAGGGTATAACAATTATTATTGTCTTGAATGGTATTTAAAATGCATGGTCACAACTATTACAAATAAATAATCATAGAAATACTAAGCTCTGGATTAGACCTAGGAAACCTTTTTTTTTTTTTTTGTGAGATATTTTAATAGTGATAGAAACCCTCACAAGGGAAATTAGTATAAGTTTCTTTTCAATATGAGAGATGAAATTAGAACAAAATTCAATGGAAATAATTATCAACTTAAAAGCAATATTAATAGAAGAAGAAATTAACACATTAAACTAAATAACTAATTATTTGTGTCTTCCAAATAATTAAATAACAATTTCTGAATTTCACGTACTGTAGATTTAATATTATCTACAGGTAAGACCAGGAAGTGTTAGTAGTAGTAAGACATAAAGGTCACTGATCATAATGTAGAAGCATTCATAAAAACACATTTTCAGATATCAATCTCAATCATCAGCAATGAATCTAATATATTTTCAGATATTTGTATCATCAGAAGCAATTAGCAAAAACATCTTCAGAAGATATAAGCATCATATAGAATCTATAGAAATATACATGTTGGATCAACAAATAACAACCTTTAAACATTTATCATTGCCAAAGCATTTGAACTATTAGCATACCATTGAGTACTAATAGATCAAATTGGACAAGAGCATATAGTCCATCAATAGATAACAATTGAGGAATTGCAATCTAACCATACACTAAGCGTCTTGGTATAAATTACACGCACATCATATTTGTCAATTCTATAAACACATGTGTGCATCTTTATGCAAGATTAACACTTGAATGTATACCTCTATGATAGAGAATAGATATGCAAACAATACAAAAAAGGAAGTAAGTAAAAAATAGTTGAAGACATCTTCCAAAACTACCAATATTTACATGAATGGTACCTTGAAGCAAAAGTGCATTGTAGACTCTCAAAAAATGGAAGGAGTAGGTTTTAGTCTTCCCTTCTTTGCAATTGTTTACAAAGATAATTATAGAGTCCACCATAAAAGCATATGCAAGTAGGAATCAACTACACCATGCAATAGAAGTGGTAATCAAGAGACCTTAGGTCACATACGGATGGAGAATATGTTGGGAAGCAGACATGCTACTGAAAATATGTGGAAGTACAAACGTCACATAGCCACGCTAAAAGATAGAACAAATGTTAAAAGAAGGAAAGGTGAGTAACATTTTATTGACTGACAGTGACAAAGCACTCACAATATGAATTGAATTGCGACTCTGTTGTGGATTGACGACGGCAAAGCACTCCTAATATGAATTGATCTATGACTACGTCCAAGATATGGATGGATCTAGTGTCCACGTGCTCAATACGTACTCACATGAGGTGTTGCTTTTGTTAAGAGATCCTCATTGAAGCAAGCCAACTAGTGATGGGCTGTTATGACTAGGATACCAGTGAATCTCTGGTGTAGGAGCACCCTTTCAAGGCTCCCACCATATCAAATTTTGGTGTGATGAACTTCTTCTAAGAAGTATGTAGATAGAATAAGAGTTTCTATCTCATTTGGTGTGTTTTGCTCTAGTTTAGGCTCTTGGTCTAAGTGATTGACAATGTATTGTCATGTTGTGATGTCTTGATTTCTAGTGCATAGGGTGTTCCTAAAACATTGGAATGGTGTATTTGGGGAAGTTTGAAGCCCAAGAGTTCCTTGAGAATGTATATGAGCAATGTTAGTATGCTAATAGAAACCCAAATTTAAATAAAGCTTCTACAAACTAAACAAAATTCATAAACTTCAAGATAGACTAAGATGAGCTCTCAATTGAGAATATGAGCCATTAATGGGCTCTCTCAATAAGAAGCTCTCTTGTTGAGTGGTTTTGTCTAAATAGATAGGATGTATGCTCAAGCTTATGCTTCAAAAAGGGCTTCAAATGGAATTGGAATTTGGGTGTGAGTGTATGGTTTTGATGTAAAATGGCTTCTTAAAATGGCATTATGACTTTACTTCATGGATTGTGTTATTTTGCAAAGGGGAAGGATCCAATTTATAGGCAAGAGGCTTGAGGGTTTGAAGGCTAAGATGCAAGGATGGGGAAAAGCTCATGGAGGGCTCAGATTGCATGAGAGGAGAGCACATGGATTGTGCTTCCTTACAGCCAATCAAGGAGTGACACATGTCACAGGGTGAGAGGATGGAGGAAAGGGGAAGGATGAGTCAACAAAGGAGGCTCAAGGGATAAAATCTTCATAAAGACCCTCATAATGGCTTGTAAGAGCAATAAAAGGGCTTGGAAGAGTCATTTATGGCCTAGTGGGCTTCATAAAGTTTTATGGTTGGGATATTTTGAGGGAGATGAGAGAAATTTTGACTTGGGCTCGATTAGGAAGGTTTTAAGCTTTCTTAGCTTGTGCAAATGATTAGAGGATGGATTAGGATGGTTTAGGATTAGCTTAGGGATAGGCAAGTGGATGGAATTTAATGAGGGTGGGTGAAGAAGGAGATATTTGTTAACTTTGGCTTGGGTTAGTAAGTCTTAACCCATGTTTAGAGAATGTGACAAGGTTAGGAGGGGATTAGGATTAGGTTTAAAGACATCTTCTAGAAGAGTCTAGACTTTGGATGAGGATAATGATGCAGGAGCATCTTGCATTGGAAAATTATTGAAAAAAAAAAAATTAAAAAATTTTTTTTAAAAAAAAAAAAATGGAAAAGAGAGAAAGTGACGAAAATTAGAGGAGAAATAATAATAAAAATTAAAATGAGAAAAAGAAAAAAAGAAAAAAAAAAGGAATTTCTATTTTCGAGGTGCATAGGTGGCATAAAATAGAAAAATAGTTGTCATTCCATTAATCGAGGTGTGTAGGTGGAAATTCTAGAAGGTTTTGGATAAATCATGTATTTAATATTTGTTAGGTGCTTAGTTGTATTTGGGTGGGAATTTAATATTTATTTAAAGATAGTTGTATCCCACATTGGTTGTGTTTGTAATGTCTTGGGTTAGAAGTGCCTATTTAAGCAAGGCATATGAGCGTTTCTAAATCAAGCTCGAGAAGGAGGAGCTTGAGGAGTAGAAGTTCAAGAAATAGAAGCTCGAGGAGTAGAAGCTTGAGAAGTAGAAGTTGTGGAAGGAGAAGCTCAAGGAGAAGCTTGATATCATCTTGTGGGTGTTGTAAGGATCTTCAAGTATAATACAATTTCTTGTGAAGCATTTTTTATTTTATTTCTCTTGGTCTCTATATTGTTGCTTTCTTGATTGTGAGTGGGTAAGGGTGGTGTGGCCCTCTATCAAGTGGTATCAGAGCGGGAGATCTTGAGTGTACAAACAGATCGCCAAAGTGTGAGGCAATTTGTACCAGGACCTTGGTTGGGCAAAGTTTATCAGAGTTGGTGGACTGCAAATCTGTTGTCCTAGACTTGTGATGTGGTTCCTGATTGTTTGTGCGAGGTGGCAGGTTGCGATTTGACTTGCAAACAATTTGGTTGTCACAAGGAGCGTGGGAAGGATTTGTTGCAGAGGGTTTACAAAGATCTTGGGAGATGGCTCCAAGAGGATTGGACCCTAAGATGATTGCGAAAATCCATGATATAGTGGAGAGGAATTTTTCTAAGATGATTTCTCGGTTGGATGATAGATTGGCTGATCAAGTTAAGGAGGTTCATGAGAGAAGATGGCATCACAAGGTTGAGGTGGAAGAGGTTGGTTTTGCTGATCAGTCTGTGGAGTCTGATGTAGAACCTGTAGAGCAAATAGAGGTTGTTGCTGAGGATATTCCTAACCTTGCTAATGTTGGGATGGAGGTTGGTTTTCATGATCAATTGGTTGAATCTGACATGGAGATTATGGAGCACTTGGAGGTGGATGATCCATTTGTTGGGGGTGAGTTATGTATTGCAGAGCATCTTGTTGTGAGCAATGAGGTTGTTGGTGTTGAGAGTTTAGCATGTATTGATGGAGATCTACATGTTGGTGCTGATATGAAGTTTGTTGTTGCTGACGCAGGGTTTGTTGCTGCTAGTGTGGATTCACTAGTTGTTGATGTGAATGGGAGTTTGCTAATGAAGCATTATGTTCAATTTGTTCTTGTGCATGAGCTTGTTGATTGGATGGTTGAGATGTTGGTGTGGAAGATTTGCATGGTGGTTTTGTTGTCCCTATTGAGGTGGAAACCTTTGGTGAAGATGAAGATGGTTGTAGATTTTTTTTTCGGCGTCCAAGTGTGGGACACACTTTTCTATCTACCGAGGGAGTCTGATGCAGGAGCATCTTGCATTGGAAAATTATTGAAAAAAAAAAATTTAAAAAATTTTTTAAAAAAAAAAAAAATGGAAAAGAGAGAAAGTGACGAAAATTAGAGGAGAAATAATAATAAAAATTAAAATAAGAAAAAGAAAAAAAAAAAAAAAAAGGAATTTCTATTTTCAAGGTGCATAGGTGGCATAAAATAGAAAAATAGTTGTCATTCCATTAATCGAGGTGTGTAGGTGGAAATTCTAGAAGGTTTTGGATAAATCATGTATTTAATATTTGTTAGGTGCTTAGTTGTATTTGGGTGGGAATTTAATATTTATTTAAAGATAGTTGTATCCCACATTGGTTGTGTTTGTAATGTCTTGGGTTAGAAGTGCCTATTTAAGCAAGGCATATGAGCGTTTCTAAATCAAGCTCGAGAAGGAGGAGCTTGAGGAGTAGAAGTTCAAGAAATAGAAGCTCGAGGAGTAGAAGCTTGAGAAGTAGAAGTTGTGGAAGGAGAAGCTCAAGGAGAAGCTTGATATCATCTTGTGGGTGTTGTAAGGATCTTCAAGTATAATACAATTTCTTGTGAAGCATTTTTTATTTTATTTCTCTTGGTCTCTATATTGTTGCTTTCTTGATTGTGAGTGGGTAAGGGTGGTGTGGCCCTCTATCAGATAAAGACTTTCTAGAATAGTCTAGAATTTCCTAGGATGAGGATGAAGACTTTCTAGAAGAGTCTAGAAGTTCAAGAAATAGAAGCTCGAGGAGTAGAAGCTTGAGAAGTAGAAGTTGTGGAAGGAGAAGCTCAAGGAGAAGCTTGATATCATCTTGTGGGTGTTGTAAGGATCTTCAAGTATAATACAATTTCTTGTGAAGCATTTTTTTTTTATTTCTCTTGGTCTCTATATTGTTGCTTTCTTGATTGTGAGTGGGTAAGGGTGGTGTGGCCCTCTATCAGATAAAGACTTTCTAGAATAGTCTAGAATTTCCTAGGATGAGGATGAAGACTTTCTAGAAGAGTCTAGAACTTCTTAGGATGAGGATAAATTAGATTTTTAGGAATTGGTTTTTAATACGTTTTGACTGGTTTTTGGTGTTGTTTGGCAGCAAATCACATTTTTACTGTCATTTTTTTGCATGTTCTAGTTAGTATCTTGTATATTCTCCATTATCCATGCATTAGATTAGATTTCTAAACATGTTTTGGAAGGTTTTGTTAAATTTCTTTAAAAGTAAGAGTTTGCTGTCCAGTTTTGAGTTGTCAACAATGAACGGGCTATAGCTCTTGTTTCCACCATGGTATTTCCATGGCCATTTGGATTCCAAGACTACAAACCCTAATGTGTAACATATTTCAAGCAAGGGCCCAGAAAATGTGTGCAAGCATTTGTTTGACAAAGCCCTAGGCGAGCTAGGCAATGCCCGGCTAGGAGCAAGCATCAAAGAATTTGTTCTCAAGAGCAAAGCATAAAGATTCAAGACTTTCCCTTTGGAGGGATTCAAGAGGGATATAAGAAGGTTATTTTTTGTAGAGGAGAAGTTTATATGAGTTGAATAAGTTGTTTGAAAGTTAAGGACAACAAGCAGCCCTCAAAACCCTTCAAAACCCTCATTTTTACCATTATTGTTGTACGGCTTTTTGGTGGCTTAAAACCTCAAAAATATTTGAGTATGTGATGTATGAAAAAAATGTTATTAAGGCCAGGTCTGATGAATCCTTAAGGGTAATAAGTTACTAGCCCTACAAATCCGGGTGGAGGCCTAATTTGGGGCTCTTCCAGTAGCTTTTTTGTGAAGAAACCAAGAAATCGGGTATGAACCCATTATTACCATCTATTCAAGCATACTAAAATTGTTCCAATAGCACCTTAAAACTCATAAAAACCTTAGTTGGACTAGGTATTACCGTGGAACCCTGGTAGACCTACATATGCATTTTGGAAGAATTGCACTCCTAGGAGGATAAGTGAGTCATGGAGTAAGATTTGATTATTTCACCTAGTGGGAAGGTTAGGGAAGGTCAGGGGATGTTCTAAGTTCCAAGAAATCCTATAGACCATATAGGTGTAGTGAAAACACAAAGATCCTATTGTTGGATGAGAAGCATAGACTAGCTAGTCTATCCTAGCCTTCCCCATCAATCTCAACATCAACGATCATGATGACTTTGATTGTCTTGCCTTCTTCTAGTACAATATGAACCATAGATTGAAAAACTAAAGTTGTGAACTTCGGTAAAGGGACACCTTCGACGTAATAAGAAATAAATATTTGTTAACCTAGCTGGCATAAGTAGAGGAATAGATACATAAAAATGGTGTATGGAATATTGATGAGAATATGTCCAATACAATCTACATATCTACATCTTGTATTCTTTTGTATATTTGTAGTGAAAAAATAAAGTCATGGTTTTTCCAATTGATATTCTAATATTATATTTTATCATTTTTTCTTACAACTTTAAATTTAGATGGTGTAAAGACCTCATTATCTTCAAATCAAAATTGTAAGATAGATTGAAATAGTAATATATAATTTTATTATTTCTCATTAGAAGTGATAGATTTGGGTGCTACATACTATTGTAATGAGTTTCTCTTATTATTAAAAAACTTTATTTCCACCAACTACTATTCAGATTTTTTCTTTTCTATTTTTTTTGAAAAATATTCTAAAGTTAACATGCCAATTTTAAAAATTATTAAATGATCAAAATCATTTATCTTAGCAATGTTTGGCTAATAGATTGGCTAATAGATTTAACATCTTTAACATCCAATTGATGTTCTAATATTAGATTTTATCATTTTTTTCTGAGAACTTTAAATTTAGATGGTCTAAAGACCTCATTATCTTCAAATTAGAATTGTAAGATTGAAATAGTAATATATAATTTTACTATATCTCATAAGAAGTGATAGATTAGGGTGCTACTACCAAAAGGCTACATACTATTGTAATGAGTTTCTCTTAACTCCTTATTAAAAAAATTTATTTCCACCAATTATTATTTAGATTTTTTTCTTTTCTACTTTTTTAAAAAAATATTGTAAAGTTAACATGCCATTTTTTTAAATTATTAAATGATCAAAATCATTTATCTTAGCAATGATTGGCTAATAGATATTATATGCAAGCTTCTAGTGGAAAACATGAAGAGCTACAAGTGGAAGAAACTGGCGCCCCTCAATTAGATGGAATAAAAGATTGCTAGAAACTAGAACATTGAAGAAGGGTTCTTCAAGATAGATAATTCCAAGAAACTTGCTAGAAAAAGGACAAGATAGAGACCCCCTATGGAGAACTGGGTTAAACTTAATTTTGATGGAGTTGTGAGGAAGGAGGGATCAACTAGAGGAGGTATAGTTAGAGAGAGAGAGGGAAGAGTGCTTTTGGCCTATGCTGGACAGCTAGGGAATGTCTCGAATAATGTTGTGGAAGCTATGACTTTGTTCTAGGGTTTGAAAATGGTTATCAATGTTGGATGGGAGAATGCGGAGATTAAAGGTGACTCAAAAATTATAATTGATACTATTAAAGGCATCATGAATGAAGGTTGGGGAATCAAAAGGGTCATAGAAGATATCAGTCATTTATTGATCATTTTGAAAAGATTTGAGTTGTGCCATATTTTTAGGGAGGGAAACAAGGTGCTAGATGGGATGGCGGTGATAGGAATGAATGTGCAGAGCCTATAGTGTTGGAGAGAATTTAGAATACTACCAAACTTGGTAAGAATCTTAGTGAACAAATACTTTAAATCATGACTAAGTTTAGTTGGGGAGTTTTTTTTATTAATAATGACAACTCATTGCTGAGTGGGCTGAAGTGGAGGGGTCATTATGGACAGATGGTAGGAAATGAAGAAAGGAGTACGTGTAATAATTATTTTGCATGGTTTGAAAGGGAAAGGATATCGAAGTATGATATGGGTGTATTTTTAATAATTTTATTGTACATGTCCCCATACTTTGTGTTGAGTAAAAGTTCAAATTTTAAAAGGTTTGGGTTTATTGGGAATGATGGAAAAGATTGGAGTTTGGGCAACGACAGTCAACATGTGACAACTCAGCAAAGATCTCATGCAACTATTCATAATAATAAAGGCCTTTATGAATACTTAAAGCCACCATTTTTTTTGCCTAAGTGTGATCTCATTGTTAGTAATTGTCTCTAGTTTTCATAAAGGAAAGTTTTCTCTAGTGAAAGTTGTTGAGATGGGTGGTGATCTTATGCACATTAAGCCTTCAATGGTTGAGGATAGTGCTTGCAAACCCGCTAGTTTGGTATATGCTTAAAGAGGGAGGGTTTATCCCATTCATGGAGGTGTTGAATGGAGATGACAAAAGTTGTTCTCTACAATTCATTAACTCTTGGGAGGATAGAAATGTTACTGTTAATGGGATTTCATTCCATATTTTAGAAGAAATTATCTCCTTGGCTACGGGCCTTGAAATGTAGGGGAGGAAGTGGTAGAAGATGACAAGGGTAGCTGACGAGGCAAGCCTAAATCAGTTTTTCCTGGATGGTGAAGAACCCATTCAACATAGGGGAGGGTTTATGAGGGAGAAGCTTTTGGAGTGGTGGAATGAGGTTTGCCTAGTGCTAATGAAGTATCTAATGCTAGAAGGGAGGTATGGTGTTTGCTACTATTATCATTAACAATTTTCAATACTATGATCACATTTCTATTCCATTTTTTTTGTTACACAATTTGGTTGAAACAATTGTTGATGTTAAAGAGAAAATGAGGAAGGGGTTAATTATACTATTCTCCATCAAGGGTTGATGTTTTTCCTATATCAATTTCACCTAGCTCTATTACCCCCCAAGATTGTGAAGGTTGACATCCCAACTAACCCTAACCCCCACCCCCACCAAATCCTGCTCAAAATCACTGGGCCTAGTGGATCCCCTATGGAAAGGTAAGGAGAAAGAGCCATAGGATTTGGAGGACGAGGAGAGAGGAAGTAGGAGGAGGTCTAGGAGAATCACTAAGTCCAATGCTAAAAGGAAGTTGAAGTCTAGGGTCTTGCAGGAGGAGGATTCTAATTCAAAGAAGATGACCGACCCTAAAAAAGGGTTATAGGAAAAGACTTCAAAATATGGAGGGAGAATATGGAGGAGGAGGAGGTGGAGGTTTTAGACTCCTCAATGTCTACCTTGGGAGGTGTGACTAAAGGAGGGAAAGAGATGACTCATGTTTCAGCTTCCATTGAGGTAGGATGCATGGATCTCACATAGGACCAGTTCCCTAACATAGTGGAAAGAGCACCCTCCCCCATGACAATGTCCTCACTTGCTAAGGTTTTAACCATATACAATGTTATCTCTAACCCTCCAATCTTGCAGGAAGTCACTAAGGATTTGGTGGATGGTAATCAGCATGGTAAAGTGGAGGACCCTAAGGAGGCTCAAAAACTAGCTAGCAAAGACCTAAGGAAGAAATTTTATGCCTTGGAGGAAAGAATGAGACTTTTGGCCAAATTCACAATTAAAGTGGCACATGTTGCAGCTACTACCTTGCACCTATTGAAGGATAACTAAGAAGGAGATATAACCAACGAAGATGCCAAAATGTTGTTCAACTTTCTGGCTGAGGATTGGGCTAATGTCCTCCTCAAAGAGAAAGATGAGAAGAAGCCCAATTAGAGTTGTTTCTTCTTTGTTTTCTATGCTTTTAGTTTATTGGTTCAAGAACTCTGATAGTTTTAAGGCAATTGTGCCTTTTATAGTTTATGTTGTTATGGTATAGGTAATAGTAGTTTGATGCCTACTAAAAATCTTTTCCTAATCTTTTCGGTGATGTTTTTGGTATTATAAGCATTAGGGGGTATTTTTGACTGCTAGTGTTCTAATGGTAGTTGTTCGTTTTGTCTATTGTAAGGGCCAACCCCCTTGTTTGGCTACTTTTTAATTCAAAAACATCGTATATTGTATTTTTCTCTTTTAATTCTTTTACTTAGTCTAGAATTATCAATTTTACTTTGACATCGATTCGTTTAATAAATAATTATCTCACTATATTATAAATATAATAATATGTATAAATATATAATTTTAAATTTCAATCTTTCATAAGTTCACATTATAATTATATATATTATGTTAAATAATCATTATTTATAAAATATAATATTTTAAAAAAATATATATAAATTAATTACTTTAATTTAACTTATTATTTATAAATTTATTCTATTATTTTTTACTAAATTAATTTATATTAGAACTACAATAAACTATTAGGCAAATACTAGCACTATGTGACACTTGTACATATAATTGATTTTTGTCATCAAAAAGAGATGATTTCTTGAATAAAATCTATATAATCAACTTTGGCAATTGTGATTTCAACTAATCTTGAACAATCAAATAGAGATTATTTAAGAAAAAAATTAAATCATTTTTTATAAATTGTAATTTAACTATATAACTAAATATAGCACTTTACTCACTTCAAATAAAAAGTGGACAATTTAACAAAAAATAGGAAAAATATAAGTGTAGGTTTGTTTAAGACAAAAATTTATAATGATGCAAAGTATAAAAATGATAACTCTAATTATATTATAAAATCATAGAATGAAATGAAATATTAACAAGTGTCACATAGTGGCTTGTATTTGCCATAAGCTATAATAGTTTAATAAAATAGAATAGTATATTAAACTTAAAATAGTTTAATAAAATAGACTAGTTTATTGAACTTAAAATAGTTTAATCATTTAATTAGATAGAACTATAATTAACAATTATAAAAGAATCAATTTATTTGATTCTAATGATAATATTTATTGTAATGTAATTGAATTTTAATTTTAATTTTTTTCATAAAATCGTAGATATAAAAATAGTAATATTCAATTTCTAAGTTTAAAAAATCATCATTCTATTTTTAAAAATAATTTCATATTTAATATTTTAAAAATAAAATATTTCTTAATATAAAATGATTCATCATGAAAATTGATTTATAATTTATAATATAAATATAATGATATATCTTATCTATTGATATTGTGTTTTATTTGATTAAAATTCAAAAGTTTTAAAAATTTATTTGATTATCATTAAAAACAATTTGTAATTTATAATATAAATATAGAGGGTATGTGCAAGATCATGGTCAACCAAACTATGGCCTTAAGTGGTAGTGAAAAACTAACAAATTAGTGTTATGTCAACTTGACATATAATTTTAAAGTGGTTCTGGACTTTATATCAAAAAGTTGTAAGAAAATAATCTGTAAGAAATTGAATGTAGTTTCTAAACTACTAGGCTTTATCTGAAGAAAAAAATATTTAATCAATCAAAAGTTTGGATTTTAATGCAGTACTACGAAAACTTCAAGGAAAAAATAAAAAGTAGGTGTATGTCTAACAACCTTAATCAAAATCAAACGATAATATTTTTTAATATAATTATAGATATAAAAAGTAGACTCATGCCTGGATGTGACACATATTTTTGGGTATTTTTATTCCAAATAAATAATTAAATATCAATTTTCTACTATAACTTTTTTAGAATAAAAAACTCTCGTGTCTAAACACCTTAACTAATTGAAAACTTTACCAGATTATTATAATTTTTTCCCTTATACTTGGCAAAGCATAGAATGTGATGCAACTTTTGAATTTCAAAAATGTTATAACGTTTGAAAGTTATAGCTATTTTTCAATCAGTATGTCAATCAACACTCAAATACAATCATCCTCATTGAAAATTAACTAATAAATACTTATTGAACTTAGAATTTGATAGCAATGATATCAATGGAATCTTGAGAGTGTTATAAAAAAACTCTTTTCGATTCATTGAATTTTGATGAAAATAATATTGTCAAATGGCTACTTGAAGTATGAGTGTCAGTGAAACCCTTCTCAAACACAATTTTTGAATTGACCAAATAGGTTTGGTAAATACCAAGCCTAATCAGGTACCTGATTTCAAATTCAGTATCCAATTACAGATTGGATACCTGATATGAAGTCGGGTACCCAAAAAGTCCAAATTTTCCAATTGCCAAAAATTTGGAGAGAAACCACCCACATGGAAAATTTTGGAGGGAAATGACCCATATTAGAGGGAAACAAAAATTTGGGAAGTGTGGGCATTATTGTTATTAGATATGATTATGACTATTATTACTAACTATTATTATTATATATGATTATAATTATTATTATATATAATAATATATGGTTATTATTATTATTAAATATAATATCTAGTAATATATATGATTATTATTGTTATATAATCTAGTAATATCTTATTATTATATTAAAATATACAATATTATATTATTATTATTAAATATGATATTGTCATAAAATGCATCAAAAGGGGTCATAGGCCTCTTGACACATTTCATGACAACATATGTCCCTAGGGCCCCTAGTGACCCCTTTTGATGCATTCCCAATGGGTCCCTATGGCCCCTAGGGACATATGTTGTCATGAAATGCATCGAGAGGAGTTATAGGTTAATCTATGACCCCTCTCAATGCATTCAAACCAACCAAATGTGTCATACATTGTCATAAAATGTGTCAAGAGGGGTCATAGGTTAACCTATGACCCCTCTCGATACATTTGAACCAACCAAATGCATTCCTAGGAGTCTTAGGGCCCATAGGGACATACATTGTCATGAAATACATCGAGAAGGGTCATAGGTTAACCTATCACCCCTCTTGAGGCATTGAACTAATCAAATGCATCCCTAGGGGCTCTAGGGTCCCTAGGGACATTTTTTGTCATGAAATGTGTTGAGAGGGGTCATAGGTTAACACATGTTGTCATGAAATACATCAAGAGGGGTCATAGTTTATGACCCCTCTCAATGCATTCAAACTAACCAAATGCATCCCTAGGGGTCCTAGGGCCCCTAGGGACATATGTTGTCATGAAATGCATCAAAAGGGGTCATAGGTTAACCTATGACCCCTCTCAACGCATTGGAACCAACTAAATGGGTCCCTATGACCCCTAGGGACATACGTTGTAATGAAATGCATTGAGAGGGGTAATAGGTTAATCTATGACTCCTCTTGATGCATTTGAACTAACCAAATGTGTACCTAGGGGTCCTAGGGCCCCTAGGGACATATGTTGTCATGAAATGCGTTGAGAGGAGTCATAGGTTAACCTATGACCCCTCTCAATGCATTTCATGACAACGTATGTAACCTATGACCCCTCTCAATGCATTTCATGACAACGTATGTCCCTAGGGGCCCTAGGACCCCTAGGGACATACGTTGTCATGAAATGCATCAAGAGGGGTCATAGGTTAACCTATGGCCCCTCTTGATGCATTCGAACCAACCATATGTGTCCCTAGGGGCCACATGGCCCTTAGGGACATATTTTGTTATGAAATGTGTCAAGAGGGGTCATAGGTTCTTGATGTATTCGAACCAACCAAATGGATCCCTAGGGGCCATAGGGCCCCTAATGACATACATTGTCATGAAATGCATCGAACCTATGACCCCTTTTGAATAATTGGAACCAACCAAATCGATCCCTAGGGACATATATTGTCATGAAATGTGTCAAGAGGGGTTGTAGATCAACCTATGACCCCTCTCGATGCATTTGAACCAACCAAATGTGTCCCTAGGGGCCCTAGGTCCCCTAGGGACATACATTGTCATGAAATGCGTCAAGAGGGGTCATAGGTTAATCTATGACCCCTCTCAATGCATTCAAACCAACCAAATGCATCCCTAGGGGTCTTAGGGCCCCTAGGGACATACGTTGTCATGAAATGCATCAAGAGGATTCATAGGTTAACCTATGACCCTTCTTGACGCATTCAAACCAACCAAATGAGTCCTTAGGGGTCCTAGGGCCCCTAGGGACATATGTTATTATGAAATGCATCAAGAGGAGTCATAAGTTAACTTGTGACCCCTTTCGACATGTTTGAACTAACTAAATGGGTCCCTAGGGGTCCTAAGGCTCCTAGGGACATACATTGTCATGAAATGCATCTTGATGCATTCAAACTAACCAAATGCATCCCTAGGGGCCCTAGGGGCCCTAGGGACATACGTTGTCATGAAATGCCATATGACCCCTCTTGACACATTCAAACCAACTAGATGTGTCACTAGGGGTCCTAAGGCCCCTAGGGACATACATTGTCATTAAATGCATCGAGAGGGGTCCTCTTGACGCATTTGATGACAACATATGTCCCTTAGATGTGTCACTAGGGGTCCTAGGGCCCCTAGGGACATACATTGTCATGAAATGTGTCGAGAGGGGTCAAAGGTGTAACCTATGACCCCTCTTGATGCATTTTATGACAACAAAATGTATGTCCCACATACTTTTTCATAAAATGCATCGAGAGGGGTCATAGGTCTCTTGACACATTTCATGACAATGTATGTCCCTAGGGGCCTTAGGACCCCTAGTGACACATCTAGTTGTTTTGAATGCGTCGAGAGGGGTCAAACTAACCAAATAGATCATAGGTCATAATAATAATAATAATAACAATAATAATATATATTACTATACTATATTTAATAATTATAGTAGAAATCATAATAATATAATATAATGAGCATATATATATTAATATATTATATTTATAGGTCATAATAATAATAATAACATATATTACTATATTGTATTTAATTATACTATAATATAATAATCATATATAATAATAATCATAAATAATAATCATATATATTAATCATATATAATAATCAAATTTGTTTACATTGCCCATAAAATTTGTTCACTTCCCTCCAAAATTTGGGAATCAATTTTGGGTACCCAATTTCATATTGGATACCCGATAATACTGACATGATTTTTCCAACATATTCCCTATCACTACAGACCCGAGAATCATGCTTTTTGCAGGCCATTTTCATGGATTTGTAGAAAACTAACTTTTTGGGGCCCATACGATCGAAAAAATGGTCTTAAAGGTTATCATAATGATGCTTTGTCTTTCATGTCCATCACATGTCGTTACTTTAATGTTGACCTGAAATAGAAACGTTTGGTTTACAATTATGGTCAAAATTTCCTTACCAGCATTAGGTTCTGCAACTAGCAGTTGGAGGTCTTCTATAGACATACCCAACAAGACATTTGTAGGGTTGTCGAATGCTATGGCCTTTTCAAGCTTGCCTAATGCGTCTTTTAAGTCCATTTTTAGCATGCAGCTAAAATCATAATTGAGAACATTCAGAGCACACTTTGGACATTCAAATATAGTTGGAGAGGTCTGCATAACCTCTTTCTTGGGTAAAAGTACAAAGTTGTGTCACCTTTCAGGATGACTTATCAAAATGACTAAATTTGAGTATTTTTATCCAAATATCATTTTTCTGCAAACATATGATCTAGATAAATTCATTCTAGATATGTTATATATGGTCTCACACTTTTTCAATTGGAAATGTCTGTTAAATGCATGGTTTATACTAGTTTGTATCCAATTACTAAAGAAATAAAATCATTTCAAAAAATTGATGTTTCAATAACTCTTGCTATTTTTTATGATATTTTTTTAGTATCATATAAACACCATTTTATAGAGCTCAAAGTTAAGAATATTCTCATATAAAGTTCATAGTGTTTTAATTACATATAGTATATTGCAATTATAAAATTCTACAAACATGTATTTTAACACTCGAAATTATCAATTTTAGGTGAGTTGAAATTTGAACCATTATAAAAGAGAAAATATAGGTCTAAAGTCTTTTTTTTTATTAAAAAAATTCTAGGTATATATGGTATCTATAACATAATCTGAGTTGAAATGGAAATAAGTTTATTTCCATATAGTTTTGTGGTGGGAACTAAACCCTTAATTTTTAGTGTTTTTCAACAACTAAAAAATCATCTATGAAAATTAGGAAAATATATCAATTCTTATTCAAAATTATTATTAAAAATTATAACATTAAACTTAATCTATTTATACACATTTTATTAGTTTACTTCATTTTCAAATTTTAAATAATGATACCAATTTTATGTCATTGAAGGTGAACAACTATACTTTTGTTAGTCTTTTCCTTTACAAAGGGTGACATAGGTTTGTGGTTTTACCCTCTTACATTTTTTATTCTCCACAACGCACGGGTATGAGAGGCAATAGAAGTTGTCGAGATGTAATTATGTTACAGTTTCTTTGATACATGTGACTTCCTCTTGGAAAATTGTTTTATGGAACAAAGATGAGATACAGACTAGATGGTGAAAGTTCAAAGTGGTTGAGATGACACTAGACAAGGGTCTTGGAGCATTGTCAAGGGCTTTTGTGGTATACCATGTTCTTAGTGAAGTGGCTTCTAAGATATCAACATTTATTACAATTGAAATTGGAGATATACTATATAGAGCCTTGCCATGCTAAGATATAATATGAGAAGATTGGATTAGGAGTATTGGAGGGTTTGGTAGTAGTGCTAGCACTGTAATTACTAAAGGTCTATACTTGTGCAAGATCTAGATTAAAGGGCATCTAAAATAGAGAAATTCTAATAAGCAACTAAAGGTCTTTAATTGCTCAAGGTCTAGATTAAGAGGCATCTAGAATGCTAAATGGTACAATACACTGCACTGGAAATCTAGTTTTATGATACACGATCTCTTATGTAAAAGAATGATCCTGGGGTTTAATGGTAAAAGGTAATCAACAAGATATTAGTTTGCCTAAACTCTAAATCCAATTCTAACTCTGGCTATGAGGTTTACCTATATCTCCACTCATGATCATAATTATATCCATTATATAAACTTTCACCATACTCATAATCTTGAACGCAAATCGTAACACTGACCCTAACTTTGACACATAGTTATTACTTTTTTAAATGAAGTAAATTAATTAGTATGTACCTTTAACTATAAATAATCAAATATTAAAAAAATTAAAATCTGCAAGATAGGGAAAAGTGGAGTTGTTAAATCAACCAATGACAGGAAATATTCTACCAAAGATCCCTTAACCTTTGGACACACATCACTAAGAAAAGACACTGTTGATGGCATTCAAATACCCAATTCAAGCAAGATTTCACTGCATCTATCTCTTTCCAAATTTAGGGAGAAAAGCTTGGGAACAAGGCAGAGCAGATGAGCATACAAAGGAAGCGCGCTCACAAGAGATACTTTCATTTCTCATAGATTTAAACAAAAGAGAATTCCAAGACATCTTTCTTTTGACCTTCAAAGAGGAAAGAGGATGCAACTTTCTATTTCCTTTATTTGTATTGAGCGTTGTGTTTTTAAAATTACTGATATGGTCTTAGTTTTGTGAGTGAAGTATACGGAGGAATAAAGTCCGATTTAACTGATTTGATCATATTTTTGTGAGAATCATCAATATTTCTGCAAAACGATCTACTCTTTATTTACAAATATTGAGTAGGCAACATAAACTGGGCGTGAATAGGCATTGTGGGAATAGGCAGTATAATTTTTATTCACGTGCTATAAATATATTGTGGTGCAATGTCTGATCTTTGAGTAACCTATTTTCAATGATACTTGATCTCTAGAATATTTATATGACTTATTTTCTCCACTATATATTGGTCAACTTGCAGAAATCATTTATCGTGGGGTATTGTGGTAGATTAAAGGGTATTTTGTTTACCTTTGCACTTGTTGAAGTCGCTACAGTGAACAATGCACAATTAGATTTGTACAGAAAGAAAGCAATTATTCAATAGATACTATCCAAACATTTTGGAGGCTCTGTTTGAATACTGGATACTCCTAGGTTCTTATGAGAGAGTTGAGTTTTTCTGTTGATATTTATATTGACAAGGCAAAGAGGATACACGACATAGTCATGCATTTGATGTTTCCAGCTATAAAATAGTGCAACTTCTAATTGAGGGAGGAAGATAAGAAATTCTTAACTCGATGATTTATGTATCTGGTGTTTTCAGTTATAAAATAGTGCAACTTCTAATCGAGGGAGGATAAGAAATTCTTAACACGATGATTTGAAATCTAATTGAAGGAGTCTAGGAGATAAGAAATTCTTAACTCGATGATTTGAAATCAATTTTGTTTGCATCATTGATTTTCTAAAAAAATTCTAGAATTTTGTTCGAATTGTGAAGTGTGTCTTTGGTTTTACAATTAATATACTCTATCCATACAAATTACCTCAAAGTTGTATGAAATTGTCCTATGTTATTATGAAACTGCCCTATGTTATTACATCGAAGCTAGAGGAATAACTGGTAAAATTTTAATTCCCTTGATAGATGTAATAGTTATAAGTTTATATGCTATACCTTGTCTCTTAATGTTTTCTTTGTTCCAACTATATTACCTACATTCATGCACAAGTAGACGTGTACATGGATAAACTGATTTTTTAGACATTATCCAAACTGTTTTGGTTTTGGGGTGTCCTCAATTTTTCCAGGCTCCTAAAGAAAGGTTGAGGTACTTGAAGAAGCCAGAATCCATTCTTACAAAGAAGATTTCTCAACAGTGGATATGGAATGATGTTTCCATTGATAAAACAATATAGCTTCTAATTCTAGCAGTAGGATAAGAAATTCTTTAGTCCCTGATTTTAATTCTTTGTTAAGCCTATAGTTATACATTTTTTTGGTAATGGAAGGTTGAGTTTTTTTTGGGTTAATAGGTATATTGCACACATAGTGGGCATGGATTTGGTTTTCCAGCTATAAAATAGTTGATGTCTTTGTCTCTTACACACCATTTATTATTTTTTGTTGTTCTTCTTATTGGTCCATCAAATAGTGAACAACCCACAGGTAGATATGTACCTAGGGTGAAGAAATTTGCTGGATATCATCCAAATGTTTTTATGGTTTTGCCAGCTAGACTAATCATTGACAGAGTATTAGATTAAAAAGTGTTTGAAGTAAACTATTTTTATGCTTTCTTTGAATGTTGATTGGCACTTTTTGTACATTTTGCATCATTTGCATCGCATTTGTGGGTTGTTCTGATTTATTGTTCAGCTGAAAATCCAAACTTTTTCTTTTTCAGAATTTAACTATAGTGTATGGCATGCTATTACAAGAGTGGTTAAAGGGCTTGATACTGATTCAATTTTGATCAATAAGGTATGCCTCATGTGTCTAGACTTCATCTATTTAGAATTTAGTTCTTTTTAATTGTCTATTATTATCATGAGCTTTGTAAGTTTAACTAGTTCAAATAGTTTATTTTTGTGTTAACTAAGCCAATGGCTAATTTTAGATATAATTTTGTAATGTTGGGGTTGTTAATAATATTATCTAATCATTGTTTGCTTGATTACATATTAACATTTACATCTTTTCCAAATAAGCATTGTAAATCTGTCCACTTTGTATCTATTGCACTTAATGTGAAGAATAGTGTGGGAGATCCCAGTTGATTGATCATGTTTATTGGATGTGATGGACATTTTTTCCAATAAGGTCTAATTATAGATCCATAGTGCATGAGCTCTTCAACAAGTTGTGTGTCTGGGACGTCTCTAAGGTGCAAACAAAAATTTCCAATAGTAACTGGCATGTTATCCTCTACATTCCTCTTGATGAATACTATGACGAGACTTTGATTTCAATGTCACATCATGAGATTGTAGATGTAATATCATAACCATGGATGTCTTCCAAATATTTATATTGGCCTAAAAAAAATTGTTACTTGTACTACTAGATTTACTTTTGCAATGAGCATCTCTTCCACCTGAGTTAGTCTCCGCAACATTGCATACTACTCTCTCAGATCCATATTATTCAACAATGAGAAATGATGTATGCCACACGAAATCTTCATTTGCATATTTTCCTATTCCTTACGTCAAGCATGACAATTTTGGTTCGCCTTGCATTATTGTAATAATTGTGCTTGTACTTTGTCTAGGGGGATTTGTTCTTGGTTTATCTTCCTCGTGTGCTTACAAAATGCTATTTCATCTTTATGACGTGCATAATAATCTCGACTCTCTTGTTGTGCAAGTTCTCGAGGCAAAGGGTTTGGACAATCCTTGTTGGTCCCAATGTCCATTTGTCAAACCCTGCAAAATTTTGGAAATCATTTTTCTTTTTACTAATATTTTATATCCCAAATCATAAAGAATTTTTATAAGTTTTTGAATATCACTATAATTGATCTATTTTTAGGAATGATTCAATGCATCTTTTTCTCACACTAAGTTAAACCTAAAAGAAATCTTCTAGGACTTGAATACCTATTTAAATCTTTGCATAAATATTATCAATCTAAATATCAATAAATTTAAAAAAATTTTCACTCAATTAGAAACTAAAAGTAAGATAAACTATTGCTTGTAAATTTTATGAATATTTAAATTTGTAATCATATATTAAGTCATTAGTTATTATAAAAATATTCATATATGCTCCATTTAATTTATTGCAATATATTTCTAATATGAAGCTTATAATTATTGTGAACATATTGTATTGCAGAAAAAAGAATAAGATATATAAGAAAGAAGACATGCAATAATTATAAATCAAAAGTTAGGTAATAGATTCTATTATTCTTCTCAATCAACACCAAAGGAATAATTCAATATCAAGTAAATGTCTATAACAAGGAATCAAAAGTTAAGTAATAGATTCTATTATTCTTCTCAATCAACACCAAAGGAATAATTCAATATCAAGTAAATGTCTATAACAAGGATCGGCAGGAGTTGCAATGAACAACATAAAAAATAATGAAAAGAAGTTCTAGGTATTTTGAATTTGTTATAGAATATTATCTTACTCTTGGCCCAAATATTTTGAAGTGTGATTTCAAATCATATGAACTGTATATGAATTAGAAAAATCTTAATGAATTAAAGTGGGCAATGAAATTTTTTTATTGTTCATGAATATGAATTGTATATGAATTAGAAAAATCTTATTGAATTAAAGTGGAAGATGAATTTTTTTACATTTGTGAACAAGATTCAAACTAATTTTTATATAGTAATTTATACTATTAAAAAAATATATATTAATTTGAAAATAAAATAAAAACTAAAATTATTGATAAAAAATTTAAGAAATTTAAATGTCAAATCATATACTGCAATTTTAAGTTATTTTAAAGTTTTAAAAATAATTAAAAATATTTTTTTAATATATTTCTATAGAGAATTGCAACATAGAAGTTAAATATTTTTTTTGACTCCGGCTCATGCGCTTGGCTTCGGCTCCGGCTCTTGTGCCTGGCTTCGGCTCCTGCATGCAGCTCTGACTCCTATGTCTGACTTCAGCTCGTGTCCAACTTCTACATTCGGCTTTTGCTCCTACATCTGGCTTTCGCTCATGCGTCTAGCTTTATGGCGGCCACTCCAGCTTCTGCTTTTCAAGCTAGGGCTTCTCTTGATCTTGGTGGTAATATTCATTCACGAGGAGCTATGGGTGGTTTGACCATTTCTTATGCTGATGTGGCTGCCCATGAGGCCGACATTGGTTGTCAAACAGTGCATTCAGGGTTTCGGGATACCGTGTGTTCAGGGTTTTGTGATACTATGTTGGTTGCGGTATGTAACTCGATAATAATTGATTTAGAACTTGCTGCAGTAGATGAGGTCTCCACCTATATAGATGATTTCTCAGCCACTGCTGCTATCTTTCATTTTAAGGGTTTTTGGCCCTCTCTGTTGGATCTACATGCATGGATTACCCATGTTTGGGAGCCCATCATTTCAGAGACAACCCAAATACACCCTTTGGCTAGGGGTTTTTTTATTCTAAAATTTGAAACTATTGAAGATAGAAATGCCATTTGCACTGTGGTTTCACATGGGGAGAGAAGTTTCCCTTGATGGCTAAACCTTGGTATAAGGATTTCAACCCATTGACATAATCTTTTAATAAGATTCCTCTTTGGGTTAGGCTGTTGAATCTCCCCCTTCACCTTTGTGCAGTTTCTATCCTGGAGGTGGGGGAAGCCCTTGGAGACTTCTTGATGGTTGATACAAATTCGTTCAATGTGTTTTAGATGACGTATGCTTGCATTCTGGTAGAGATCAACGTTTCTAAGAGACTCCTGGAAATGATTATGTTGGCCTCTCCTCTTGGATCTTGGAATCTACTTCTTGACTATGAGGGTATCCCCTTTCACTACAGGAAATGCCACAAGATGGGCCACCTGGCTGCCAGCTGCTCCTCCGATAAATCTAGATCAAAAATGTCCCCTTCTTGGTTTAAGTGGGTCTCAAATGATCACTACATGGTCCAAAAGGTCCCCTCTACAGGGAATGGTGACTCTCCTCAGGATACTTTGGTGGTGGATTCAACTGTTGTCTTTGATAGTCCATCTGGTGCCTCAACGAGGGTCACCTCGCCTACTCACCCTCTTTCAGATTCTACTTCTGGCGACTTGACAGAGGCTCCTCCTGTGGCTCCTTTTGTGATTGTAGTTGGTCTGTCTCTGGATTATGCTTTCATGATTACTGGTGATTCGATGGTGGTTCCTCATGTGGCTCATTCTCTAGTTGCTACCAGTCCATCTCTGGTTTTTGCTATCACTTCCTCTAGTGCAGTCTTTTCCCTAGCTTTGGGGTTTTTAGGGGTTGGCTATGGTGCTGTTGACTTAGAGTGGAAGAAGGCTACTAGTTTGGTGGAGGATGGATGGACCACAATAAAAGGAAAAAAGGTCAAGCCCTCCACTCCCTATTTTGATATGGCATTACGTTCTCAAAAGAAGGGATCAAAAGGGAAAGCCTGATGCGGTTGTCCTTTTTTGGCTCTCCTAGCTCTTTTTCCCTGTACTTCTTTGTAGTGTGTCATGGTTGGGGATGTCTTTTCCCCTTTTCACCATGGGGTTTCAAGAGCCTAGTCAAAAAAAAAATTTGTGGCTATAGTGTAATGTGTTATATGTGATGGCACCATGGTCACCTTGTTTTGGTTGGTGACCTGTTTCACTTTGAGATGTAGTTTTATTTGGTTTGGGCTTCATTGAATATCTTTTGATTTGTTAAGGGTTTCAGGCATCCTTCAAAACTTGTTTTCCTTAATCAAAAACATAAAAGTTAAATATCAACTTAAATCACTCTAAAGAATCATAAAAAATTGTAAAAACTAAATTAGAGATACAAATTTTTAATCCATGACATTCCAATTATCATTGGCCATAAATACAAGTTCACCCAAACAATTAGAAACAACATTCCACTTTTCAAAAATATGAATTGTAACTAGTATATTATGTATTAATAGAAAATGACTATTCATAATTAAAAAAACGTGAATTAAAAAAATTAAAAGAAATAAAAGTTCCTTCACAAAAGAAAAAGATTTTTCTCTTCATATAAAGTCAAATTCCATAAAAACTTAAAAAAATTTCCATTAGTCAAACGAAAAACTAAAATCATAGAATTTATCTCACATTCAATACTTTTCTCATCTAACTTATAAGAATAATTCTCCATTAGAATTAGGATAATTCATACTCCTATTAAATCATTAGTACAAATTCCTGTAGTTTCAAAGAAATTGAAATAAACAAACCAAGTGTCATATTTTCCTACTCTTGCATTTATATATTTTTGTATAGCACTATAATGAGAGTTCTTAAATATCACTAACAAATTAAACTTGTGAATAAATAGTTAACTTTGATTATTTATTACTTTTAGTCTAGAAATCAGTCATTAAAAGCCAACTTACTTTATTGCTTCATTAAGAACCATCAATATGAGCTTAAAAATCCTAATGAAAGAGAAGTCCATTAATCAACTCTATTTACCTCATTCAAAGAATTAGGTCGATAGAACATTTCGTTACTAAAATTTCTTTTAACAGAATCTAAAATATTTTATCAAACTTTGAAAACCTTGAAAGATGTGATTATTTTCGCAGTTGAATTTGTCAACATATTAAAACCAATTCTCTAGTAAGATCTAATGATTTAACTCTTATTAAATTTGGGAAAAAACCTACAATAAGATCATCTAGGTCTTCAAGTCACTCAAGAAATCTATTCTTCAATCTTCTTACTTTGCTTCAATTTTGTCATTTGTTATTGTCTTTGCTCCATTTTGAAATAGAATTATTCCACTTCAAGTAGAAACATTCAATATAAATTTTTATTAATTACATCATCATTTAGAAATCAACACTATGTTTAGATTAACATATATTTACTCTTAGGGTGGTGGTTGTTGGAAATATTATGAAAGGCTAAGTTACTGAGAGGGGAGGGGTGAAACAATAACTCTTTAGAACTTTAATTTTCAACTATCCAATTAGCTTTTAATCCTTCACATATAATCTAATCTAATCGCATGCATAAGAAACTAAAAACATGAAAGCATACATAACACTTTGACACATAGATTTGGTGACCTAGAAACTTTCGAAATAGAAAATAAAACTGGGGTGGGGATGATGCCCACAAACTTTAGTACTATAGTATAAAGTTGGCTTGTTAAGGCTTACATTGATCACTACTGATGATCTGCCCTGTTAGGAGCAATAAGGACTGCTAGGTCCACCTTGTTCAAGGATTTACAAACATACAATGAAGTATGCAACCGATAAAAAGATTTACATAAGACTATTAGGTCTACCTTGTTAAAAGATTTGACTGATCCACCTGTTAGGATGAAGCAGTAGTTGATCTCTGATCTACAACTTGGTTTGTTGAATGAGATTCCTTTGAGTGTATAAATCACCTTGTTGTGATAGATATATCTTTTCTACTCCTTATACTATTGTAGCCTTTGTAATTCTCTCTTTCTTCTCTTCTCTAATTATATTCAATTACATTGCATTCCATTCATATGTTTGGATATGATAGAATTCATTACATATATACTAATCCAATTATGCAATTACAAAGTCGGCCATAATACAAGTTTACACAAATATTACAAAGTCGACTCAAGTGTAGACACTTGGGTTCTGAAGACTGACTCGATGAGGTTCTAATACTCAACATCCACTATCAATGGTCGACATCATCATGCACTCGATAGACATAGAAGCTCGGTCCATACTAATCACTTCCAAGTAGTCTTGAACTCGGTCTGCACTGGTGACTCGATGAATACTGTGAAACTTGACATATAAATTGAATCAGTTGATTCACACTGTGTAACTTGGTCAATGCTTCCTCTATGAGCTTGGTATAAACTAAACCACTTGGTTAACACTGAGTAGCTTGGTTAACATTGAACTTGTATCACATCAATTGCAAACTTGGTAAGCACTGTACAACTCAGTTTACACTGGTAGACTCAGCATATACTGAGATGCTGGGTTTACACTACTTATCTTTACACTAAATGTAACTACTCGGTACACATTGAAATTTGTCCAAAACACTCAGTAACAACTGAAATGCTTGGTTAACAATATTAACTATACAATAAGCTCGATAGATACTTACAATCTAAATAAGTGTATGGCACTAATAAAAAACTTGACTAATATGTCAACTATCCCGCTCTTTGGCATTAGTGACAAAAACACTTATTAGCCAAAACCGAATTCAAAAAGTTGCCTGAATACCTTTATCCATCACCTTGTGATTCTAGCTGGGTAGAGTATACTGTTTTTGAGATTTTTCAAAATTGGTTTTGTAAGATATATATCTGTATAGTATACTATACATCTCCTTGCTATATACAATATACAATTTTCATACATGTTGTACATTCTTCTTTCACATCTTTCTCCCCCATTTTTTTTACAACTTTTTATATTACATTTTCTCCCCCATAACTTTTTGGGTGACCGCAAGAAGTTGGGTCGCAATTTCACGGAAGTGAGATCTACGAAATTATACATCTCAGAAATGGGAACCCGATTTTTAAAAAAATCAAGTACCCGTTTCTAAAATTAAGCTTCGGGCACCTGAACCAAAATTCAAAAATCGGGTACCAAATATTTGAAAGGGGATCGGGTGCCCGAGGCGCTTAAATATTGGGCGCTCGATTACTTTTACAAATCAAGTACCCAATTTTTAAAAATCGAGTACCCAATTTGTAAACTTTATTTAACCCCCTTGTTTGGCATTTTTGAAGTCATTTTCATGACCTCAAAAATGGGAGCCCGATTAGTGACACAAATGGGAGCCCGATTTTAAGCCTTACCGACCACCCCCTTGCTGCTAGTTTTCGATATACCAGGTATTTTAATATATTTTGTACTGTTTTACTTCTTTTTTTTCAATGTTCAATTTAATATGTATGTTAATTTATTGTTTTTTTCATTTTTAATATACGCAAAATTGTAAATTTTACATTGTTAATGAGTAGATATTTAAATTTTTGTATTTGTTAATTAAAATATAGTTTCATAAATGTTTATTTAAAAAATTATTATTTTAGATGTTTTGAAATGCATTTAATTTATGTATTTATTACAATGTTGAATGATTAGATTAGATGTAAATTCATTGTTTAAACATGTAATTTTACAAATAAATATAACCTCGACCTAGAACCATATAACCTCGACCTTGTTTTAACTATAACCTCGACCTAAATTCATTGTTTAAACTATGATCTTGACCTAACCATATAGTTATGTACAATAAAACCCTAAACATATATAACTAAGTACTTAATCACATAACAGCTCGCCAAGGGATCCAAACAAAAAACTTAGTATTTAAAATGATTTTACTTAAATTGTATTGTACTTTGTTTCATGGATCAAAAATGGATGATGTAAACTATTTTATAAATGTATATTCTTTCAGCCTTTCATACCCTATGACATGTACAGTGGATTATTATGCATTCCAAATTAATTTGCCAAGTGGCATTTGGAACAAATGTATATATTATTTAAATGGATTAAACTGAAGTAGTTAATATTCTTTCATGCGGATGTGTTATTTATTTTACTTTTAGTACTTATAATTATTTAAAAATGAAATGTAAATGTGCTCATTAAGGAATGCAATCTCTTATGTTTTTTATAAATGTAAATTATTGTATGTATGTTATTGCTTGCTTAGTAAAACTTTTTATTAGTTCTTTGGATCCCTTGGCTGGGCATCATTTAGGATTAACTATAATTTCAATTTGTATTGAATTTAACTCTAATCATAACCCTTACTATCATCTTAACCTTAGTCTTAATTTGCTAAACCCTACACCAGGTAATATATAAATAATTAAATAACTTTCCTATCTTACCTTGAGTACTAATTTTATAAATGTCAAACCCTAAAATTGTAAACTTATTTTTGGGTGATATAATCAAAATATCAAAAAATGAGTGATATCAAAGAATTATATCTTAATATTTAACACTAAAATAAACTAACCCCTGGGTAACCCTAAACCAAATTGAATATATCAAACTAGATTGAAAGGTAACCCTAGCCCTTAACTAATTAATATTATACTTATAGACCAAATTGAATTAAACCATGATCGTAAACCTAATTATATATATCCCAACTTAACAGTAGAAACCTTGAATTTAACCTTGAATCCTTTCCCCAACCATTAACCAAATTGAACTGTTACCCTAAGATTGAACCAAGTTAAACGTTGACCTTAAGACTAAACCAAATCACCCTAAACTAGAACTCAATAATATATTCAACACTTTAAAAAAAATTCAAACCTAACTTTTTTGAATTAATGTTGGTTTTTAATCTAAAAGCTCTAACTATAATTCTATATCTAAAACCAAATTTAGCACTTTAAAACTTAATTCAATTTATTAACTCTTGTCCTAATTGGTCAACCTAAGCATGTAAACCTAATCAAACAGTACATACCAAATTGAACCCTAATCCTAAAACTAATTAAACATTGATATCAAGGTCTCAAAATGATACATCATAAAAAAATTAGAAGAGACTTGAATGAATCAGGCATCTAATTAGGAACCCTCCCTCACCATCAAGAGGTGGAGGTGTCCACATCAGTGTGAGTAGGAGCCCAGACTACACCCTTGGATGCCTAAGAATATATCTAAAGAAGTGAATAACTTGTCTTTCCACTAGATGCCTAAACCTTTATATCCTAAGTGAGTATTCATCATGTAATATCTAATTAGAAGGGTATTGAAGCACTATAACACCCCAATCCCTAACTAGATAATTATGTTAGGGTGGACTAATTTCTATTTATCTTGGGTTGGAAGTGCCTAAAAATTTTTTTTGGAGACTGGAGATTCCCCTATTTGTTTCCTATTTTCCTGTATGGGTAGCCTAAATGTTTATTGCCTTTGCAGAATGGAAGGCCACACAACAAAATATTGCCTTATTCTATAAAAAAGAAATACCCACCCCCTAGTGATATATAGTAAGATCTTTTTCCTAATTTTACTATCAATTTTTTTGGTTAGAAGATGATGATAGTTCAAAATGATTTAGAAGATAGGGATAAAATGAGAACCATCATTCCTAGAATAAAGATGCATTATTCCTTGATAAACCCATTTCTATCATAAATCAGCTCCTCCATCCAAAAAAATAGTAATGAGAAATCCCTATGTCAAGTAATCAATGGAGGGCTCATAAAATTGATCAAGTGATATAGTGTAGGCATACTCATGTAATTGATTATGAAATGTCTACAAAAGGGTGGAATGGAGTTTCACTATGATGATGTTGCAAGCCCAGGATTCCATCCAATATTATGTCAAATAGTATCCTCTCTTATGATTGGTGTTAGGGTTTTAGTAAAGAAACTAATTGGGTTAGATCATAATTTTTAGGACTCTCTAGATCAATTATGAAAGGGTGTCCTCTTGCATCCTCTTTATTTTTTATTGTTGTTGACTCATTACATTTTCTCCTTAGAGATAACCAGTTTTCTCTAAAAGTTAGAGGATCTACTCTCCAAATAATCAATAAGTATCTAACATATAGTTTGTTGATAATATTTGTATTCTTTTTAAGCTAGAAGAATGCAACACAAGTCATTTAATGATCAAACTCTACATCTATCTTATTGGGGCTAAAAATTGAGTCCCCTACCTTGTGTAGTAAATATGGTATTGGATGGAGATTTCATAATTAAGTGGTTAGGTACCTAGGGATTCCATTTGTAGTAAACCCTAACATATAAATGAAATGTTTCTTTATATCAACAAGAAAATCTTTGGAAAACTCAACAACTGGAACTCTAATTACCTCACTTTGGTTGGTAGAATTCAAGTATGTTAAAAGATTCTCTCCTCATATTGGGTGTAAGTTTCTCTTCTTCTTGCTCATTTTATTTAAATTAGCTTGGTCTTCTATATAAATCAATTAGGAACATTTTGTGGTCACATGGAAAAGGAAATATGAAGAATTGTGCTACTAGGAGTAGTTCACATAAAGAAAGGAGATTAGTAATTGGAATGAAAACTTTCAGAAAGTTCAAGGGATTACTCTAGCAATAAAATGGATAGCCAAAGCTTCATAAGGTAATGAATTATGGATTATGATTAGAATTAGGATTATTATATGGTTAGGGATAGGGTTCACATGTATTAGTTTATTACCTGACATGATCTACACTTATAGTTTGCATTAAAAAGCGGATAATATTTAGGATTCAAACTACAATCATAAATATGTTTTGATCAAATCATAATTCTATCTCTAAGATTTCATTCTAATTGTAACCTTAACTCTCATCCTAATGCCATCTATTATATATCATAAACAATAGGACCATAATAAATATCTGAAACCTAAATATAATTCTAACTAAAACCATAATCCTAGGTAAGTTCCCTAACATTAAAGGACCATAATCATTATAATAATCTTAAGCTTAGCCATCATGAAAACCATTAACATAACAAAATTGTAAACCATAATCTTAAGTGTTTAATGTTTAATTTGACTTAAAAATTCGGTATTTAATGTTTAATTTGACTTAAGTGTTTAACTTTATTTATTTAATTGATATGATTTTAATAAAGATATGCACATTTATATAGATCTAGTTGATAAATTTTAGATTTAAATTTTATTAAATAGTAATTTTGTCATGTTTTATGTTGTTTAAACATATATGTAGATTATATTTGATGGACCACCGCCACCCCCTCCCCCTCCCATACCCCCGCCTCCACCCCCTCCATCTCCACCTCCACCTCCACCTCCACCTCCATCACCCATCGCAGATGAGCTCCACGAGACCATGAGGCGTAACCTCAATGACCTCATGCATGATATAGAGGCTATCCAATGTGAGAGGCACCCCCCCCCCCCCCCCACCTACTACATCTTACAGATAGAATGCAAGGCATAATTGACTCCATCCATCATTTTGATTCAGAAATTGATTCATTTAGATCGTGGAGGGAAAGCATGCATGCCTTCTACTCTGACGGCTTATCATATAGAGAGGTTTATAACCTGCATATAGGTAAAGGGAATTTTAAACATTATTTTGTAAACCCTAAGATAGGTGAAATAATTAATGATAAGAAGCCTCTCATTTCCATTAGGTGGTGTACACATCCACGTATAGCAGCACATTTTTGGGAGCGATGGTGGATGGTATTTGACCATCCACCACATGCTAACCATGAGGTGCCCATGTACTTCCTTAGGAATTTATGGGCTGAGTTTGAGTTGGGTTTGAAACCCAACTATTTTGATATGAAAGCATTTCAAGGGTTGGTAGAGGGATGCCTTAGGATAGGCCTGGGACAAAATTGAGTGATAGAATGAGAAATTACAAGTGAGTTGAGCCTCTTGTACCTCTTCTTGAACCTGTTGTGCCTACTCCTCACCATCATCAAGAAATTAAATTGACTTTTACCCATTTGAGTGCCCTTTCAGGAAATTTAGTACAACAGTGGACGCAGGCAGTACATGCTCCTCCACTTGGACATGTTTGTACTAGCTATGGAGGCATATGCATAGGCCCCTAGAGCGATCCTAATGTAGCACATGATGGCCATTATGCTAAGGGTGCAGATTTTGATGATGATGTATACACTGCCCATGGTGATGGTAGTGACGAGATAGATGTGTCATCATTTTTTGACCTCATGCAGTAGGGAGAGCCTGGAGAGAGTCAAGACTAGCAGGTAAAATTTTAATTTTAATATAAATATAAAGTACACATAATTATTTACTTTCTACATACATGTGTAATTGTATTGACTATATTAATTTGTACTTTTGAAATAACAGAGGATTGATGATACTGTTCCTCCTAGGAGGTAGTATAGTCTTTTTCTAAGACCTAAAGATGTTGGCGTCCCTTATACGACATGCACTTTAAATTACACTGTAAAAATGTACATTCAAACTCAAATTTAATAACATGTGCTCATATGTTCTTTTTATCTAATTTTGTAGGGATTGTCCGCATCTACACAGATTGATGTTAGTACAAGTCCTACTCTAGTTACCACTGAGGCATAGCCTCAAATACATGCGGTATGAACTTTTGACTAAAGAAAAATAATTTGTATGATTTTCATGTATGTACATTATTATTAACTTATAATCTGAATAATTTTGACTCGTGCATGTATATATATTTTATGTGTTTTGATTTTACGATCAGGAGCCATATCATACTCATCCATACAGGCCTCGGTATAGTCTATTTATGACTCCATCTTATGATTATCATGCTAGCATACCTGTAGACACATCTATGAAATTGGCTACCACTTAGGTATGATATATGCGTGTGTGTGTGTGTGTGTGTGTGTGTGTGTGTGTTAAATTTATAGTGTATAAAAAATGCAGTGTACAAATTATGTACTTTGTAATTATTCATGTATATTTAATTTTGACTAAACATTTATGTATCCATAATTTTAGGACTACGTCACCACGAGTGTTACTGAGAGCACATGACTTAGCTAGATGGAGGTACCTAAATCATCATTTGAGGTCAGTATTGTGATTTATGTACATAATGTATAGTTCATTATGATCTAAAATCAAATTTAAAGAATGTATGTATTGTAAATTACAGGACCTCACCACTGCTGCATTTAGTAGTTTTGATAGTGCACCTCCTCCCATTACTGAGGGTCACTCATCTCATGTGGTATTTATTTTATTATGTAGTGAATATTTAATGTATTTGCAAGCTAGATTTTGAGACCCCTTTCAATTAAGCATGTACATGATGAGACGTGCCTCATGTTACACAAGGTGATCCATCTACCTCACAGGGTGTCCGATATGACGAGATGACTCATATTACACATGATAATCCATCTGAGTCCTCTTTGCATGGAGTAAAGAGGACATTTGATCATATAGATTAGGTCTTGTTGGCACCTGTAGATTGTGTTTTTATGATGTATATTATTTATGATGTATACACTTTGTGTTAGGATAGTTAAAACTGTATGTTAGACCATGTATTTTTTCCCTTCATAGATCATGTTATGATGTATGTTAGACCATGTACTATTTTTTTACGACTTCTTATCATGCTTGTGTATGTAGTATATATTATTATGTTTCACCATGTTTTAAGTATATTCAAACCATTTTCTTTATTATGACATATTTTATTCATGAACATATGACACATTTTGTAAGTATATATGCAAGATGAACAATAATTTTAACTATCTATAGACCATTATTGGATAAATATCACATCAAATTCATGCATTGAGATTCATATAAATAAAATTGACCTACTAGATTAAAAACTGTATTGATAACATACCTAACAATGTATCATAAGTGATCTTAATGTGTTGTTTGGTTACAATGTAAGACTCATTATCACCTAATAAGACCTATTATGTGGTAGTAAACATATGAATACCTATCATAACCTATAACAGACATAATGACCTATTAGGACTCCCATGTCCCCTTAAGACACACATGTATGGATAACGTACGTAACAATGTACCATAAGTGATATTAATGTGTTGTTTGGTAATGTAAGAGTCACTATTACCTAATAAGACTTATTATGTGGTAGTAAACATATGAATACCTATCATAACCTATAACAGACATAATGACCTATTAGGACTCCTATGTCCCCTTAAGACACACATGTATGGATAACGTACCTAACAATGTATCATAATTGATCTTAATGTGTTGTTTGGTTACAATGTAAGACTCATTATCACCTAATAAGACCTATTATGTGGTAGTAAACATATGAATACCTATCATAACCTATAACAGACATAATGACCTATCAGGACTCCCATGTCTCCTTAAGACACACATGTATGGATAACTTATGTAACAATGTATCATAAGTGATATTAATGTGTTGTTTGGTAATGTAAGACTCATTATTACCTAATAAGACCTATTATGTGGTAGTAAACATATGAATACCTATCATAACCTATAACAGACATAATGACCTATTAAGACTTCTATGTCCCCTTAAGACACACATGTATGGATAATGTACCTAACAATGTATCATAACTGATCTTAATGTGTTGTTTGGTTACAATGTAAGACTCATTATCACCTAATAAGACCTCTTATGTGGTAGTAAACTTATGAATACCTATCATAACCTATAATAGACATAATGACCTATTAGGACTCCCATGTCCCCTTAAGATACACATGTATGGATAACGTACGTAACAATGTATCATAAGTGATATTAATGTGTTCTTTGGTCATGTAAGACTCATTATTACCTAATAAGACCTATTATGTGGTAGTAAACATATGAATAATTATCATAACCTATAATAGACATAATGACCTATTAGGACTCTTATGTCCCCTTAAGACACACATGTATGAATAACGTACCTAACAATGTATCATAACTGATCTTAATGTGTTTTTTGGTTACAATGTAAGACTCATTATCACCTAATAAGACCTCTTATGTGGTAGTAAACATATGAATACCTATCATAACCTAGAACAGACATAATGAGCTATTAAGACTCTCATGTCCCCTTACGACACACATGTATGGATAATGTACGTTATAAGTGATATTAATGTGTTGTTTGGTAATGTAAGACTCATTCCTATTATGTGGTAGTAAACATATGAATACCTATCATAACCTATAACAGACATAATGACCTATTAGGACTCCTATGTCCCCTTAAGACACACATGTATGGATAACATACCTAACAATGTATCATAACTAATCTTAATGTGTTGTTTGGTAATGTAAGACTCATTATCACCTAATAATACCTATTATGTGCTAGTAAACATATTAAGACTTATTAAAATGTATAGAAATTATTATGACCTATTAGGACTTCCATGTCCCGTTAAGACACGCATGTATGGATAACATACCTAACAATGTATCATAAGTGATCTTAATGTGTTGTTTGGTAATGTAAGATATAATCAATACAATGAATACAATGAGTAATGATCTAACATATAATCAATACAATGAGTAATGATCTTTAAACTATCATGTACAAGTGACTTGTTTTTAATATTACAATCAATAGTAATTTGAAACTTCAAACAAACATTAATTTAAACATGCTTGAATGTAAAAGTAATGGAACAAAATAGGAGATCATTACTTAAATTGACAATTAATTTATAATTTATCAAGGGCATACCTTTAACTTTCAAATAGAAGTAAACTCTCATTTTTAAATTAGTTTGTACAACATATTTCACAATATATGTAAGACAATGTCAATGATATATTTATAGTTCAGTGAACTCAGAACATAAAATTGGTTCAACACATCTCTTCAAACGAGGTCCTGTAAAATAAAAATGTAAAACAAAAACACATGTTAATAAACACATAAATTAATATTCAAGGTATCTGAACTATGTAAATATATGTGTAATTTGTATGTACTTACTATGTGAAATTGCACAAGATGTTGATGTTCGATCCACTTTAACATTTAAATTTGCATAAATTGTAATTGAGACCTGAATAAGAGGTATATAAGTTCTCTAAATTGGTATTGACAACATAAACATACATGTAATTAAATTATATAAGTACATATATATATAAATAATACAATAATGAAAAAACTTACATGTGTTTGATTTAAATGTAGTCATCCCACTGTACCATCTACATCCTCTCTCTTTTGCAATGCATCTATGATTGTCTTGTGCTCGTCCATTGATATTGTCCATAATACCTTATTGGCAGGTCTCCCTTTGTAACTTTCTAATTTGATATTTGTTGCCACAACCAAATGAGAATAGTGTAAAATCTTCTTTTCGGTTTGGTAGTCTTCAAATGTTGGCAAACCATTTCTTCTTGTTAGGTATCTACATAGCCAGGTGCCAGCTACAATGACAAATCCGATTGGATACTCAAAACCATGATCATCTACTTGATCACATGTCAATTTTTTCTTAGGTTCCACACATCTAGCTAGCCAATACTCAGTCTGTTTATCATTATCACTAGGTGCAATAACAGAATAAACATGTCCTACAAGATAAGATAAAGTATAGAAATACTTTAATCACATGAGTGTACATATGCAAATTATATAAATTGAAGCATGAGATCACAAAAAAATCTAATTAAATTGTGCATACCAGGTTCTATGAGGTTTGAAATACGATCATAGTCTTCTGATGCAAAAGTAACATTCTAGCCTTCATTTACTATATCATCTTCAAAATGTGTGTCAGTAGGTGCTAATGATCGTTGTTTCCAATCTTCAACCCATTCTATATTCTCACATTCTTCCCATTCACCTGCAAGACAAAATTGACAAAAACAAGCAAGCTCCCTAGTCCATATAGTCCAAGTGTTAGAATTTGAACTCCTAAATGAATGCCATTTAGTTGACCCACTAATTGTATCACAGTCATATCTTGAAGGGATATTATTTTCTTCAACTAGGTAGAATAAATGTTTGATTGTAGAGTTCTGACTTGATCCTGTGTATAAATATTTGTCACACCATTTGACAATCTCATGTGCATTTTTGAATTGAACTTTTTCCTCAAATTTTAATTGCTCTCCACTAAGGGCTCTCTTAACGCATGCACCAGCACCATCATGTTCTCCTTTACCATGTCCAGCCTCAAAAAAACTCCACATATGCTGGATGTTAGTTTGCCTATGTTTCCTACTCAACCAATAGAACAATCTAGCATTCTTGAATTGTCTTGTACAATTATCTGACCATATCCAATGTTGTGTCATTTGAATTTTTCTCTCTTTTGAATTATAATAAAAGACTTTGAAACAATATTGGACAAACTCAGATGAATGGAGTTTATTATCACTTAAATAAAAATGGTACTCTCTCAATATTTTTTGATCCTCCTCTGTACTATCAGGCGCATGTCTATAAACTATATGAACATAAATTGTTACTTGCATTGAATTGTAATATTGTGGTTGTAACTCTTCTTGCGGTGCAAGCATGTAGTTCTCTGCAAAGTCAACAACTGAAAGTATAGTATCAATTGAAAATGTATTCTTACATATGTGAAATTGTCCATCAAGCCATCTAGAATATTGTGAGTGTTTAACATATTTTAGTATGATCACACTCTTAAACTCATCCATAAATGCATGACAACTAACTTTATCTGTAACTAGATCACACCTTCTTCCAATATTTCCATCCTTCAATGGATATTCAATAGTTTTGAATCTTTTTACCTCAACTAATTGTTGTCCAAAAGTAGTCAAAGCATTTTCATGCAAACATTCATCTAACAAAGAAAGATTGCCGAACACATCACATGTATTAGAAAGACATGCATTGAAAAGAAAGTATTGATCATTAGGTGGCTTACAAAAAAAATCTGATATGAAATCTTTTATAGTTTGAGGTGGTATTTTTATACCACATTCTTGCAACATCTCTTTACTATGCATGGTACCACATATAGATCGAAATACATCATAATGGTAACAAAATTGAATATGAGTTTTACAACAACATGTGATTCTTTCCTTGTTAATCCTTACATACCATGGTTTACACTTTTCAAAAAATCTTTGACTAATGGTAATATTTAATACCTTACCATCTACAAATTTTTTAAACAATTCAGTTTGAGTCATGTCCAAAAGGATTTTAGGATGTGGATCACGTATTTTTGACCCAATTCTCAATTTAAGAACATCTCTTGAATTAGGTGATACTCTTGTATTATCATGCCAAAAAATTTCAATCAAACTTTTGACTTCACTAGTAAGTTTCATATCACATCTCGGGAGCCTACCACTAGAAGTCCATAAAATATTTGTTGGATCACATTCAAAGTTAACCCTTCTCTTTACAGCTCTTTCTAAAGTCTTACGATTCACACTAAGATATTCACTTATGTTGCTAATCAATCTTTTCTCAGATGTTGATTTGTTAACTAAAGCTATTGTTATTGCTCGTCGTGTTGCATTCTTATCTTTAGACCGACTTCTTTTTTCGATAACATCAAAGGAACTAGCAACAATGGATACAACTTGTTTTAAAGACTCATTTTTATTCTTGAGTTTTGCATACATTCCCAACCTTCTCATTACTTTTCGCAATTTAGATATTTTAATTAGTTGCAACATTAGCTGAGATTGAAACCCAAATTTTTTATTATAAAAAAAATGCCTATACAATCTATTAGCATGTGTCCTAATTTATCTCCATGAAACCAATCCCTCAATATTATCTAACACATCATTAGGAATATGAAAATTATGTTCAGACACTTTACTATCATCCTGACATGTTTGTTCAGTAGTTGGTGTTTCTATGTCTACATTCATGCAATTTTTATTTTCGAACACTTTACTATTTTCACTGTTATTTGGGATTTGAATATCATTTTCAAATTTTCTTGGTATTTCTTTCAGGGCAGGCATTTCAATTGAAGTGTTTTGTACATGATCATTTGACAATTGTTTCTCATGAAGAAAATCCAAATCGTTTAAATCGTAACCTGCTTCTAAAAAATTATCAATTTCATCATGAGAAAAAATTTGAGGGTTTGGAGACACACTTGTATTGAATGCATGATTAGAATGTGCACCTGAATTTTCTTGTATTGGGTTCTCTTCTTTGACCTCTTCATCCATCGTGGTATCCTCAATGTCTTTCTCCTTTGAAACATTGTTCAAGTCTCTAATTCTCTGTCTTCTCTCTCATTGATGTCATGCCTCATTCTCTTTATTTGCTGCAATCTCCTCATTTGTCAGAACTTTTGCTTTCTTCTTTCTTTGTTGTTTTGATCTCATGTTTGCACCAATTTTAAATTTGAATCAATAGCTTGCAAATTGTATAAGAGGACAAGAAAACAAAATAAGCATGATAGAATTCGTTGTTGTAGATCAAAATTGTTATTCAATCATTTCAATCATTGAAACTCAGTCTGTGGGGTAGCTTTTAGGGCCCAATGGGTACATTAGAAACAAGTACCTAATTGCTTAAAAATCGGGCACCCGATTGTTTAAAAATTGGGTACCCAATTTTTAAAAGAATCGAGTACCCGATTTTTAAACAGTCAGGTACAATAGTTGAAAGCAGTCGGGTGCCCGATTCTTGAGACATGAGTGGGAATTTGCTATGGCTTCTAACTTTTGCATCAGGTTTTTCCTTGGGGAAAGGCATGGCATAGGCTTGGTCCCACCAAGCCATGCTTTTTGTTGAAAATATAGATGAAGTAACTGAGAGGGGAGGGGTGAATCAATTACCACAAAAATAAAACCACGGATCCTTGAGATGTCTTAATATTTAATTACTGTTGATACTCGGTAGCCACATAGATAAATGTTGAAACCTTGTAGATGTGTTGTTAACTTATTAAGCATTCAAAGTGACTAACATGTATGAATAAAAGAAATAACATGAACAAAAGTGACACCAGATTTAACATGAAAATCCAATATGGGAAAAACCACCAAGTAACTAGTCACCAATTTTTCACTCTTTTGAAGTGAGCCTTGTTAGGAGCCAACCCTATTAAAGGTTAAAAATACACACTGTTAGGTGTGACCTTGTTAGAGGATTTAATCACTCTGTTAGGAGTGGCCTGGTTAGAGGTCTTTAGAACAATTCAACTGAACTATCACCTTGTTAGAGGATTTACAAAATGGCTGTTAAACCAACTCTGTAAAGAGATTCTAGATTCACTGTTACAATGATTAAAAAGAAACAATGAAGTGACCTAAATGATATGCAACTTATCTTTTGCTGATTACAAATCTCTGTTATGCTTTACTGGATTCTTACTGATCAAATACAACTTTGCAGCTCCTCTAGGATATCTAATCCTTCATCAAAATTTGCTCAATATTCGCTTATTCCATCCTCATCCATATGTTCACTATCATGCTTGAATTCACAACTTGAACATCTATATATACCTTTCAGATTATCAAGTCGGCTCAAATATAAGTTACAACATCTGAAAAAATCATTACATCAGTCTGCTACATTTATTGCATGAAACAATTGAACTTAATATCAAAACACTAAAATCCTTCGCTGGTCGACCCAGTTTGGTAACCACTGCTCCATAATGGTTTTCTAGTGTTAACCAAGTGAAGCTTGGTAAACACTGCAAACCCTACAAAAATCCTTTGGAGACCGAGTGAGCTCGGTTAGTACTAACCTTCCTTTGCTAACCTTGTGAGCTCGGTAGAAGCTAACTTTCTACCACATTTCCTTTGATGACCGAGTGAACTCAGTAGACATTAAATTTTGTTCATTAACCTTGGGAGCTCGGTTAACACTAACTTTCTACTACAAAATCCTTTGATGCCCGAGTGAGCTCGATAGACATTAACTTTTCTTCGTTAACCTTGGGAGCTCGATTAACACAAACTTTCTGCTACACAATCCTTTGATGCCCGAGTGAGCTCAGTAAGAACTGACTTTATTGTGTAATGTTCAGGAACATTCATTAGACACTGTAAATTGCTTTGTTGATCATCTGAGCTCGGTAGACTCTGTCTGATGACTGATATGACATTTGTGTAACATCAAAGACAATACACAATTAACAATTGTATCCAACAATCTCCCTCTTTGGCATTGATGGCAACACAACATGTCATAGCAGAATGAAATTTGAAAACAAGTCTTTTTATATTAGAACAACTTTCTCTAGTAGATAGAAAACTCTCCCTCTTTCAGTAATCTCCCTCTGTGAAGGAATCACATAGAAAACTCTTCCTTTCAAACAAATTTCAGAAAGATATGACAGTAAAACTCTCCCTCTTTGACAACACATGCCAAAGACAACACAACTCAAATAAATTTTAATGTACCTTTAGTATTGATTCATATGCAATATTTCCTGATTATGCTACATCAACTGATAGATCTTCGACTTGGTATGTGTTGATGCATCACTAAAACTTCATTTTAGTGAACTTCAGATAGGGGAGTGACTCCTAACTTACCCCTTAGATACAAGAATGCATCTTTAGGTAAAGGCTTTGTGAATATATCAGCAATTTGTTCCTTTGTATGGACATATTCCAATTTGATCTCCTTATCTTGTACTAATTCTCTGACAAAATGATATTTTATTGCAATGTGCTTGGTTTTGGAATGCATCACTGGATTCTTAGATATGTTGATTGCACTTGTATTATCATAGAACATAACAACTGGTTCTTTGATTTCCACCTTCATACCTTCCAACAACTGTTTAAACCAAACAATATTAGAACAGTTTACTGTTGTAGCAACATTCTCTGCCTTTGCTGTAGATTGGGATATACAATTCTACTTTTTGCTTTTCCAAGAAACCAACCTCTTTCCAAGAAAGAATGCTCCTCCACTTGTACTTTTTCTGTCTTCAATATTTCTTGCCCAATCAGCATCAGTAAACACTTTCAAATCCAGATTACCTCCAAATTTGTACCATAAACCATAATCTTCAATTCCTTTCAAATATTCCATTATTATTTTGATTGTCATCATGTGATTTTATCTTAGTATTTTTGAAAATCTTGCTACAATACCAACTGCAAGAGCAATATCTGGCTTAGTATAAACTACATACTTCAACTTTCCAATCATAGATCTATACAATGTTTGATCTACTTCTTTTGATTCATCTTCCTTGGTAAGTTTTAATCTAGTACACATAGGAGTCCCAACTAGTTTATAGTCTTCCATACAAAACTTTTTCAATATCTCGTTGATATATTTTGATTGAGTGATGTAGATACCATTTTTATTCTGCTAAATTTGAAGACCAACAAAAAATTTGATCTCACCAAACATAGACATTTCAAATTCCTTGTTCATTTGCTCTGAAAATTCTTTGCAAAGATCATCATTCCCTGTGAAAACAATATCATCTACAAATATTTCTACCAAGACAATCTTATTATCTGGTCCTTCCTTTGCATACAAGCTAATATTATCATTAGTTCTTTGAAAACCAATCTGAATAAGATAGTTATGCAATCTTTCATACCATGCTCTAGGGGCTTGTTTCAGACCATACAATGCCTTGTGTAATTTGCAGACCATGTTCTTCTTATCTGGATCAGCAAAACCTTCAGGTTGTTCAATGTAAACCTCTTCATCCAGTATACCATAAAGGAATGTTGACTTGACATCCATCTGATAAACTTTGAATCCTTTGTGAGCATCATATGCAAGTAAGGTTCTAACTCCTTCCAATATTACAACAAGAGAAAAGGTTTCTCCATAGTCTATTCCTTCTTCTTGAGCATATCCTTTGCATACTAGTCTAGCTTTGTTTCTTGATACCTTACCATCTTCAGTCAACTTGTTTCTGAATACCCACTTAGTTCCAATCACATTTTTATCTTTAAGCCTGGGTACAAGAGTCCATGTCTTGTTTTTCTCTATTTGCTCTATCTCTTCATTCATAGCCTCAATCCAACTATCATTTTCCAATGCATCTTTGATATTTCTAGGTTCAAAATCAGCAAGTAAACAAGTACCTTTCAACTTACTTCTTGTCATGGTTCCTTCAGATTTGTCTCCAATGATCTGATCTGCTAAATGATGTCTCCTGACATATTTTGCTAATATAGTTTCTTTCCCTTTTGAATGAATTTCATTGTTATCCTCTTGTAGTTCAACTTTAGGTTCTGGCTGTTTTGGCTTAGTAGATATTGGCTCGGGTCCTTCAGACTCGAGAGACACTTTCTCGGTAGCATCTGAATGTGACTCAAGTTGTTGTAGTTCGGTTTGAACTTCCTGTAACTTGGTTACTGATGACTCGAGAGTAGAAGATTCTTGATTGACTGGTACTATATCAAGTTCAATGAAAACAAACCTTCTATAATCTTTTGGTTCCCTTTTTCTTTCTTCTTCAGTTCTTTCTGCAAACTCATTAACTTTCACATGTGCACTTTCTATGACTTTGTAAGTAGACAAGTTCAAACATCTATATGCTTTACTTTTGCAAGAGTATCCCAAAAATATTCCTTCATCACTTTTCACATCAAATTTGCCTTTTCTAGATTCTTTCAAAATGTAACATTTACTTCCAAATACTTTTAGATAACTTACATTAGGTTTATAGCCATACCATAGCTCATAGGGAGTTTTGAATGAGTCATTTTTTAGCTGTACTCGGTTCCAGGTATGAATTGCAATGCTGATATTTTTTTTTCAGTATTTGATAGCAATGCTCTTTTCAATCATTAAGGTTCTTACACAATCCATGATAGATCTGTTCCTCCTTTCAGCTATTCCATTTTACTCAGGAGTTTCAGGGGTTGATACCTATCTTTTGATTCCTCTTTCAATGAAAAATTTATTGAACTCATGTGAAATGAATTCTCCACCTGTTTAACCTCAAGCATTTCAATCTTTTCCCTGTTTCCTTTTCTACTCTGGCCAAATACCATTTGAATTTCTCAAATGCTTCTGATTTGTTCCTTAGATACATGACAGTCATCATTTTTGAGTAATCATCAACAAAAAGAATGAAGAACTTTTGTCCAGTATACCTTTCAATTCCAATGGGTCCACATAAATCAATATGCACAATTCCTAATATATCTTCAGATTGATAGTTTTTACTTTTAAAACTAGGGCATATGCATCGAGTTGTGGTGCCAAAAAGATGACAAGGTTTTTTTTTTCTAATTTTCAATAGCGTGTACGCGCTATAGCATGTATGCGCTATTCTGATATCAAAAAAGTTATATGATGGGCTACAGACCTACGGCCCATCATTTTCATTTTTTTTTTTGGCTCTCCAATAGTGCGTACGTGGGTTTGATAGCAAAAATTCACCACCATTTGCCAAAATGCCTCCTCACCGACGAAATCCAAGACAACGAGCACACTGACGACGACGAGGTAAGTGATATAAACTTAACTTTGCATTGTTTAATATGTTTTCTATATTGTTTTATTGGTTTTTACAAATTTCATTTAGATTTGTTTATTTAGTTGGATTTCAATTGATTTTTTATCAGGAAATGTCCATAATCAATCGAAAAATCCACAAAACCCTCAAGAACCTCAAAATCAAAACCCTCCTCAAGAAGAACAACAAATTCCACAACCCGAACCAATTGCAAGACCTCTGCCAAGCACACAAAAAAATATAAGAAATGAAATAAAGAGAGGCAAAACTGAATTAGAAAGACTCATTGCTAGGTTGAAAGAATTCGGACAAACCAATCCAATGAGGGCTCAATTGGCATCATCCCTCGAATCCATTAACACTCAGATAGCCTCAGTTAGTGGTCAGTTAGATATTTGGCGGGCTAAGAGGGATGAACAAAAAATATTTTATGCAAATAAATTCTCATATGAAGATGTTAACAAAAAAGAAATATCAAAAGGTAGTATATGTGCATTATTTAGAAAACCCAGTGAGCCAAATACTGTTAGAGAGGGTACTAAACTGTTCCCCATCCATTGGTGTATACACGATGCTATTAGAAATAATTTTTGGGATAGATGGTGGATGGTTTTTGATTCCCCTCCTTGCAACAATCACGAGGTCCCCATGTATTTTTTGAAGAAATTATATTGTGAGTTTGTCCTTGGGGAGATCCCCAATTATTTTGATATGTTAGACTCTCAAGGTAGAGGTGGGGAGTCATCATTTGAGAGGCCAGGAGCACGTCGTGACCCTAATGTAGTTAGGGCACCTGTGGTCCATCCACAGCACGAGCATGTGATTATTCTTTCAATTGTGAAGGAACATGTAGAGGCCAGCACTCTAGGGACCATTAATGATTTGATGCAGACCCTCATCCATTCCACGAGCCCATTAGTTGAGGGGGAGTCTGAAATGTCCCTTTTCTAATTTTGTATGATATTTCCAACCTCTAATTAGATCTTTAAGATCAAACAACTAATATCACAAAGATCCACCAAATTTCTCAAGAAACCCCAAATCGGGTATGCTGAAAATAGTGCCAAAAGCTTCACAACTTCACAAATTATTAATAAATCTGAAAATGGAAATTTTTACAAAAATTTCAGCAGAATAACAGCCTAAAAAATGACATTTCTAGATCCATATAGCCTTTACACAACAGTTCACAAATGTAGGACAAAAACTATGCTCATTGGGCTCCCGAAATTAACACAAAAATGCCCAGAAACACCACAAAAACACTAATAATCTATATCAGAAGTTTAATCATGTCCTAATACATATATTTAGCTCTATTTTAACACTTTAAAGTCTGAAATACAGCAGCAACCCAAACTGATATGAAATACTCAATTGAAAACACCAAACTCATACAAAAGCCACACTCGAAAACCCACAAATCTGCACTATTCAGCACAAAGGCAAACTCTGTATGAGCATACACATGGAATGGCTTCAAACTCCCATCCTTGGCCTTCCTAGAAACCTACAAACTCCCGTTCTTGGGTCTCCCTGAAAACCTGCAAACTCCCGTTCTTGGGTCTCCTTCTCCACAGGTTTGGCAGCCTCTGAAGAATAACAAAGAATGAGCAAAAATCAAGTTCTGAAATCTGCCCAAAATGCCTCCAAACCCCTTAAAAGAGGGCATAACCATAACTCACATCCAAGAGAGGTTAATGAAACATATTTTAATAATAATTTTCATTTATTAGTCCAACGGTTTCCAAAGATTAACCCCCTTTTTTTGAAACTTCACTTTCTTGGGCCTGCCTGCCTTAGCAAAGATTATTATTTTTTAATTATTTGAAAAGGGGACATGGCAAGTCATCCCCTCCAAAATATTGCTTTTCCTCAAGCAATGGCTGAACAATAAACCAATCAATCCACCTGGATCCCAAATGTAGTCATGAACTATACTACTACCAATTAACACAGGCTCCTGCAATATCCTCTGCAATATGACCAAGAGGAATCAATAATCAAACTGAAAATTATAGCTCAACCAAACTCCAAAATCACCACTACCATAGTCAAAAACCCATGAGACACAAACTCTTAGAACATCAGAACCCAAGTAAAGTGGACAAATCAAACTACCAACATAGTAAATACCATCAACGCATCCCACTGGCCTATACGAAATGTACAATCCAACTCTGCAACAATGGTGAACGCTCTCGAATGAAACTGTACCAAGTATGGAGAATTCACACACTGTACAACTCCTACAGTCAACATAACTCTACAAATCACCGGCCACTATCTCATAACCATAACTCCCGTGCACTGCTAATGGTGAAAAGACATTACAAGATAAAGAGTAAGAAATGGAATCCAAACCAAATTTGCCTGCCATCAACTCCTCAAAACAAGGATCAAATGCTAACTGATGTATATACCCTGTAATATAATGTTGATTAAAAAAACCAACCTCATTCAATAGCTCACCATGAACAAGTGATACAACCCACTGTGACTGATCACTAGCTAAGTCAGGAGATGTCATAGCCAAAGGAGTAGAATCAATAACAACACCCACTGAAGCATCACTCCCAAACTCCTTCTCTAAGTCACATATTATCAAGCTGTCAATTGCAAAACCTATCACCATGTCATGCCCATCACAACTCTCATCTTGAGGCATCAAACTATCCCATAACTAATGATAAGCACTAGAAACCAAAGTACATCTCTGTATCATCATCTCATCAACATGGTCATCAAAGGTAAATTGATGAGCATACCTCACAGTGTAATGCCGATAGAATTTTCCAATCTTAGTTAGTGGCTCAGACTATAATCTAGATGAAACTAACTACAATTGATCATTAACCATGTTGTAATTGACTACTACCTCCGAAGATATCACCAAGGGAGTAGTATTACTAGCAGGAACCATGCCAACTGTCGACTCACCAACATCACACATGATCTTTGATACATCTCTAGTCTTCGTGCCATCAGTACTAGAGGCCACCACCATGTCAGGCATACAACAATCTGCTACAACACCCAACTCAACTGAACCTGACTCTAGTGGGAATGAACCTGATATGCCAATGTTAGTATCAAGGATGGATGCATCCCCATCTCCATTGTCTCTGACAATCTCGGCCATGGACATCCTCGGATCACCAAACACCACAGCTTGTGACTATATAGAATCAGGTAAAGACTGTAGTCGTTCTAACTCCATGGTCACCTTAGCTAAATGAAACTGTGACTCCTTGAAAGCCAACTCTGTACTCTCAAGAATCTCAAAAGTCACCACAAGCTGCTCAGTAAGTTCACTCATCTCATCTTCCTTGGCCAACAATGGATCATATGCTGTATTGCCCCACTCCATAAGATAATCTCTGTCGGCTACCAACTGCATATAATTTTGTCTCAAAATCCTAATAGCCTCCCATAAAGAGTGGATCTCTGTCAAGGAAAGATAACTGCCTTCATGCTCATCACTAGTAGGAGAACCCCATCCATAAACTACTAACAACTTACGAGCAACATCGAAATGCTGGCAAGTGATAGCAATGTCTCGGTCACTAGCTCTCAACTGATTAGACACATGATGGCACTGGCTTGACTGTCTCCTACAAACTTCCTCTGATGCACTGTCTAAAGGAGTATCCTCAAAGTTACTAGTCTCTAGAGTATTACCATCCATGTCTTGTGAATCAACTCTAAAGCTCATATCAACATACGGAGTATCAAAAATTGTAGCACTGCTATCCAACTCCTCTGTACCCAAAAAAACTAAGTCTTCAAAATTTCCCACTGCATCCTCCTAGATGTCATCAATTCCAATATGATCTGGGACTCATCTATACACACTGCCAAATATGAAAGATCATCAACACATTCTAGCAAGTATGTTCGAATGGATATATGAACAAAGCCCAACACCGGTGTATAAAAACTAATACCAACATCAGACAAGCTGCTAGCACAAGAAAAGACAACACTGTGCAATCTGCTAATCAAATCCATGATAGCACCCAAACAAACACTACTACCAAAAAGTGTTAAAGATCTCGTGTCAACTAAATCCCAAATGCCAATATAACAATCTTGAGTCCATATTTGTAAACTAGAATCAGCTGGTAACTCAAGAAAAATCCTCACTTGAGTAATATGACCAATACCAACTAACTCCACATACCTATCATGATGAGATAATGAAGTCAAAATACTATCTTCACTCACCTTCAGCTGGCGGGATAAATCATGTGAAGTACTACTTGCCTCAACCTCATGTGATGAAGCATTTAACTGTGCCTGGTACTCTTTCTCAGCAAAGTCATGAATACTCAATGTCTGCTCATCTCTACTAGGTATCTCACCATCATGCACAACAACATCCTCATAATCATTATCTAAACCCACTACCTCCTGTGGCAGAGTAGAATCTGAGACCTTTGTCTGGCTATAAGCTAGTTTCTCAAACTCCTCATGCAAGTTCTTGGTAATTGTCTCATCTACCCTGTGAGAAAATCTGCCAAATAGAAATCCAGTCAACTTATCCACCTTAGCTGGGTCAGACAACATGTCATTCATTATACGGTGGTGCTCAACCAACTGTTTAGACATGTCATGGCTTATTTTTATAATTTTATCTCGAATGTCTAAATAACCATCCTTTCTACTGTTTTGACTCTGGATATCAATTGTCCAAGATCGTGTCCTCTAAGACTCTGTACTATACCTGTCCATTCTAGATAAAGTAGAGTGTAACCCCAATAGGATATAACTTCTTCAAACACCAAGAACTAACATGCAAATGATTAGAAGTAGCATGCAACCATAGATTTTGACATGCAACTGATTAGAAGCAACATGCAACCACCAAATTCACCAAGAACTAACATGCAAATGATTAGAAGTAGCATAAAACCATAAATTTTGGCATGCAACTGATTAGAAGCAACATGAAATCATAAATTATGACATGCAAGATCTAGGTAGTTGTCAAAACTGACATGCAAGATCTGGGTAGTTGTCAAAACTAACATGCAAACTTCTACAACCACCAAATTCACCAAGAACTAACATGCAAATGATTAGAAGTAGCATGCAACCATAAATTTTGACATGCAGCTGATTAAAAGCAACATGCAATCATAAATTATGACATGCAAGATCTGGGTAGTTGTCAAAACTGACATGCAAGATCTAAGTAGTTGTCAAAACTGACATGCAAGCTTCTACAAACCCTCAGGCTGGCAAGATCATGGCTCTGATACCACTGAAATGTCCTTTTTCTAATTTTTTATGATATTTCCAACCTCTAATCAGATCTTTAAGATCAAACAACTAATATCACAAAGATCCACCAAATTTCTCAAGAAACCCCAAATCGGGTATGCTGAAAATAGTGCCAAAAGCTTCACAACTTCACAAATTATTAATAAATCTGAAAATGGACATTTTTAAAAAAAAATCAGCAGCATAATAGCTTACAAAATGAAATTTCCAAATCCGTATAGCCTTTACACAACAGTTCACAAATGTAGGACAAAAACTATGCTCATTGGGCTCCCGAAATTAACACAAAAATACCCGAAAACACCACAAAAAAACTAATAATCTATCTCAGAAGTTTAATCATGTTCCAATACATATATTCAGCTCTATTTTAACACCTTAAAGTCTGAAATACAGCAGCAACCCAAACTGATATGAAATACTCAACTGAAAACACCAAACTCATACAAAAAACACACCCGAAAACCCACAAATTTGCACTGTTCAGCACAAAGGAAAACTCTGTATGAGCATACACATGGAATGGCTTCAAACTCCCATCCTTATCCTTCTTGGAAACCTACAAACTCCCATTCTTGGGTCTCCCTGAAAACCTGCAAACTCTCGTTCTTGGGTCTCCTTCTCCACAGGTTTGGCAGCCTCTGAAGAATAACAAAGAATGAGCAAAAATCAAGTTCTGGAATCTGCCCAAAATGCCTCCAAACCCCTTAAAAGAGGGCATAACCGTAACTCATGTCCAAGAGAGGTTAATGAAACATATTTTAATAATAATTTTCATTTATTAGTCCAACGGTTTCCAAAGATTAACCCCCTTTTTTCAAAACTTCACTTTCTTGGGCCTGCCTACCTTAGCAAAGATTATTATTTTTTAATTACTTGAGAAGGGGACATGAAAGATCCTTCTATGTGTCATGGTCGCATGTGCACTTCATGCGGATCCCTATGCACATTTGGCACTCATGTCGAAGATGCTGTGGATGATGGGCTTGTCACCGATGAGTTCCTAAATGAGACATTTGGCATTGACACATAGTTAAATTACTAATTTGATCACATTTCATATGTATAGTGAATGATTAATTAATTAGCATTTATTGACATTGTTCAAAATTTAGGGTCAAAGTGTTGCTGGGCCTAGCAGCGATCCTCCAGGCCCATTTTTGGTCCCTTCGACGAGTCCTGAGGTATGTATCAATTTAATAATTTTAATTAATACATATATTTATTACGTAATCATATTAAGGATTGACAAAAAAAATTATGCATGTGCATCAGTTCTCCACAGGACCCTCAACCTTTACCACAGACACAGAGCAGAGACATCATATGAGCTTCACATAGGTACAGTTGTTTCATGTTAATTTAATTCATTTGATTATATTTATTCCATGTTTCATGTTAGATATAACATGTATTGTATGACATGAAGCTCATGATGTCGGACACACCTCCTCATCCGCGACAGTCTGTTGATAGTGGAGTGGCCGCAGTTGTGGCTAGCTCACAGCCACTGACGGAGGTATGAAAGAATTTTCTTCATTTTAGTTGTTGTTTATAATAGTTAATCTCAAAATTTCTAATGTTATTTATAAGTGATTATATTTATTGAATTGTTGTAGGGTCTTGTCACGCCTAATCATCCACGAGCATTTGAGGTGGACTTACAGAGTGACTATTTGTTGGCGGTAAGAAAATAATTGATTTTGTGTGTACATATATTTGATTTCAACGTATAATAAATATTGATTCATATCTACTTTCTTTGTATCAGTTGGACCTGGAGAAGAGCCACAACAAGAGGTCAAGTGAGCGTGTCAGGAGGGCCCCGTCATCTCCACTGTCTCCCTCCACACGACGGCAGAGGATCTTGAGAGACTTGTTTCCTTCCCCTCGTGGGAAGGAAAAGATGTAGTTGAGATATTTGATACATATATATATATATAGAGAGAGAGAGAGAGATTTGTTTCCTTCCCGATGTATATATATAGGCATCAGAGAGACATATTTGACATATATTTGATGTACATATGACATTCTATATTTGATGTATGACATTTATTTGATGTATGACATTATTGGTTAATATATGATATGTTTGTTCATATACGACATTATTGGTTATCATAATATATTATGTGTTTGTTAATGTATATTACATTATTGGTTATCATTTTATATTATATGTTTGTTCATGTATGACGTTAAATTAGATATGTTCGTGTATGACATTAAATTAGATATGTGCATGTATGAAATTAAATTCAATTTCTAGAGAGTTTCCATTATGTCTACGAACTAGTAGATGTTATTTTTTGCTTTATTAGTATTTCTCAAAAACTGCAAAGAAGTTGTTTCTGGTTTAAAAAAATTGTTTGTTAATACTAAAGGCTAAAGGCTAATCATGTTTAATACTTACAATTCTTTGTGTTTATCTAATAATTTTAAAAAGATTGTACAAGTGTTTTGAAAGAGAAACACTTGTCACTAACATCATAAGAAGGAATATCCAAGGAGAATTACCACTAATCCCCCACCACCAAATTCAAGAGAAAACAAAAATCCACTACTAAAGAGATAGTAACAACGATCATCCCTAGTCTCTCCCTTATCACAAAATGATTACCATCAAAATTTGCATTTCCAATTGTGTCATGTGCATTGAAGCGATAGTAACATTTTCACTCTCTTACCTAATGTCTCCCATTTCTGAAACTCCTACAGAAGGGAAAGGCCATCTTCTCAGTACTTCAAAATACAACGAGTTCCATTTTTTCCCATATTGATAATCGTTGACTTAAAGTATAGTCAAAGTATTGACGGCCCATAGGAACTCAACCTTTGAACATCCCATCTGTAAATGACCTCATAAAGAAAGTTCAATAAACCCGCATGAAATAGTGAAACAAAAGTTGCATACTTGTGAAGATGATCAGACTGCAAGTGATCAATATGTCTCAAATCTATATTCAGTAATTTTACTATGCATATAAATGGTTTGTTATATAAAAGACTTATATCCACCAGATAAATAATCATTTTCTTACTATGCTATCCTTATCCTTGGCTAATCTTTGGTCTCTGCAACATGGTCCTGTAGGAACTGGAATCTCATCCATATCTCGCACGAGCTCCGAGATATGCCCTATCAAAGATTGTAGCCCTGTGGGATTTAGTGACCCTTAGGGACATTCTGGTTCAGCATGCCTGAGAACGTTCGAGAACTGAAGGGGATAAGACAAGGTTGAGGATAGGGTTTACCCAACCACCCAGAGCTAATGGAGCAGACAATTTGATCCCATGACGAAAGATGAGAGAGATTTGGCAGTTGGCAACTTTGTACTGGCCAACACTACAAGTTTCAACATCACCCAAGATGGCATTGTAGAATGAAAATGGAATGCGATCTCCAAAAAGAGAGAGAGCTTATTGTAGGTCTCTGCAACACGGTCTTGTAGGAACTAGAATCTCATCCATATCTTGCATGAGCTTTGAGATATGCCCCGTCAAAGATTGCAGCCCTGTGGGATTTAGTGACCCTTAGGGACATTTTGGTTCAGCGTGCCTGAGAACGTTTGAGCACTGAAGCAGACAAGACGAGGTTGGGGATAGGGTTTACCCAGCCACTCGGACCTAATGGAGCAGACAGTTTGATCCCACAATGAAAGATGAGAGAGATTTGGCAGTTGGCAACTTTGTACTGGCCAACACTACAAGTTTCAACATCACCCGAGATGGCATTGTAGAATGAAAATAGAATGCGATCTCCAAAAAGAGAGAGAGGTTATTGTAGGTCTTTGCAACATGGTCCTATAGGAATTGGAATCTCATCCATATCTGGCACGAGCTCTGAGATATGCCACGTCAAAGATTGCAGCCCTGTGGGATTTAGTGACCCTTAGGGACATTCCAATTCAGCATGCCTGAGAACGTTCGAGCATTGAAGGGGACAAGATGAGGTTGGGGATAGGGTTAACCCAGCCATCCGGAGCTAATGGAGTAGATAGTTTGATCCCACGATGAAAGATGAGAGAGATTTGGTAGTTGGCAACTTTGTACTGGCCAACACTGCAAGTTTCAACATCACCCGAGATGGCATTGTAGAATGAAAATGTAATACAAACTCTAGAAAGTGAGAGAGGTTATTGTAGGTCTCTGCAACATGGTCCTGTAGGAACTAGAATCTCATCCATATCTCACACGAGCTCCGAGATATACCCCATCAAAGATTGCAGCCCTGTGGGATTTAGTGACCCTTAGGGACATTCCAGTTCAGCATGCCTGAGAACGTTCAAGCACTAAAGGGGACAAGACAAAGTTGGGGATAAGGTTTACCTGGCCACCCAAAGCTAATGGAGCAGACAATTTGATCCCACAACGAAAGATGAGAGAGATTTGGCAGTTGGCAACTTTGTACTGGCCAACACTGCAAGTTTCAACATCACCCGAGATGGTGTTGTAGAATGAAAACAGAATGTGATCTCCAAAAAGCGAGAGAGGTTATTTTAGGTCTCTGCAACATGGTCCTGTAGGCACTAGAATCTCATCCATATATCGCACGAGCTTCAAGATATGCCCCATCAAAGATTGCAGCCCTGTGGGATTTAGTGACCCTTAGGAACATTCTGGTTCAGCGTGCCTGAGAACATTCGAGCACTGAAGCAGACAAGACAAGGTTGGGGATAGGGTTTACCTAGCCACCTGGAGCTAATGGAGTAGATAGTTTGATCCCACGACGAAAGATGAGAGAGATTTGGTAGTTGGCAACTTTGTACTGGCTAACACTGCAAGTTTCAACATCACCCGAGATGGCATTGTAGAATGAAAACGGAATGCGATCTCCAAAAAGTGAGAGAGTTTATTGTAGGTATCTACAACACAGTCCTGTAGGAACTAGAATCTCATCCATATCTTGCATGAGCTCCGAGATATGCCCTATCAAAGATTGCATCCCTGTGGGATTTAGTGACCCTTAGGGACATTCCGGTTCAGCGTGCCTGAGAATGTTCGAGCACTGAAGGGGACAAGACGAGGTTGGGGATAGGGTTTACCTAGCCACCTGGAACTAATGGAGCAGACAGTTTGATCTCACGATGAAAGATGAGAGAGATTTGGTAGTTGGCAACTTTGTACTGGCCAACACTGCAAGTTTCAACATCACCTGAGATGGTGTTGTAGAATGAAAACGGAATGCGATCTCCAAAAAGCGAGAGAGGTTATTGTAGGTCTCTACAACATGGTCCTGTTGGAACTAGAATCTCATCCATATCTTGCACGAGCTGCAAGATATGCCCCATCAAAGATTGCAGCCCTGTGGGATTTAGTGACCCTTAGGGACATTCTGGTTCAACGTGCCTGAGAACGTTCAAGCACTGAAGGGGACAAGATGAGGTTGGGGATAGGGTTTACCCAGCCACCCAGAGCTAATGGAGTAGACAGTTTGATCCCACGATGAAAGATGAGAGAGATTTGGCAGTTGGCAACTTTGTACTGGCCAACACTGCAAGTTTCAACATCACCCGAGATGGCGTTGTAGAATGAAAACGGAATGCGATCTCCAAAAAGTGAGAGAGGTTATTGTAGGTCTCTGCAACACGGTCCTGTAGGAATTGGAACCTCATCCATATCTTGCATGAGCTCTGAGATATGCTCTGCCAAAGATATTTGAATTCACAGTGTTTAATGAGAATATAGTTGAGGCTTGCTTTACTTTTCTATGTTAAGTTTGGCTTTCAATTTTGGTTTCCCTACTTATCTATGTGAAAGTTCCACTTTCATAAGTAACATGGATGCAATAATACTAAATTAAGTATAGGTCCATGGTTCTAGAAGCTCCACATAGCTTCTCTTCAACTATGGATCTTGTAAGCATTGTACCATGATTATTGGTGTTCTGAGAATATACAAAGCATATATATTGTTTGACCAAATGTCTTCAATGAACATGAACTATATGGAAGAAGAGAAGACATGTTGCAAAGTCTTTGAAAATTTTCTTCAAGAAATGTAAGGAGCCATGGGTGATTCATCCAAATTATTTGGTAAAATAAGAGGAGGAATGAATCAACCTTGATGATAGAGGTAAATGCTGAATAATATTTATTTAATCACATTTTTTGAAAAAACTTTAATGACCTTTAAGTACAATTGAAAGAAATTGAATTGATCTCCCTTACTCATGTAGATGAATAAAATTGGAATTTAAAAAAGAGAGGGACATCCACCATAAAACCATGCAATCATGCACTTCTTGATGGGAGTATCATAAGTTCATTGTTAGATGGATATGCCAAATGTGGAAGAATTAAAAGGAAAATATGTTGATTGATTGAATACAAGCATCAAACCAATGTGATAACAAAAAATCAAAGTTGATTCCATAAGGTCTAACAATATCATATAATTCAGTTATCAATAATTTGAAACATCATAAGCATATGTCTAATAATGTCATACATGAAATATATGTAAAAAATGACATACATAGAAAAAATTATACAAAACATATGCCCAATAATACCATTTAGGTGTAAAATGTACATCATTAGATATATACTCTTTCCAACTAGGGGAACAAAATAAATCCCTAATTGTCTTTAATTGCCAACAAGTGGGAGATGACCAGTGTACCTAACGAGGTCTTGCTAACATGCTCACTAGTCGATTAGTCTAGAATCTTCTGTAACTCGACATGTTACAATCAAAATTATATATGAATAAATAACTATTTTATATAAATATATATATATATACACACACACACACATAAAACTTAATATTTTCTTACAACTAGCTGATAATTCCTCTGTATTTACACCTTAGGGATACATTGATGGTCAGGAATAATAAGACCCTACAAAAACTATCAAAGTTACCACTCGATTGTGCCTATGAATTTCATATTGAATTTTAGTACTAATGAAATTTTAATGTACACTCTTTCATACCTTAGTCATTGGCTTAGAACTAGTGAGTGCAATAAGGACTCGTTGATCAATACAATGATGAAGATGTAAAGGTATCTCTAATGTCAATAGCTGAAAATGATAATACATGAGACTCAAATGCAATTATGAAGAATACACATTTTCTTTTGTCTCCATATCAAATAAAATATGTTGGTACCTCTGTGAATGTAGTATGACATCCTTCATTTTATAGTGTTGATCCCAAAGCTACAACACTTATTATTTATTACACATGTATGTAAATCTGTTAAGCATCAAATTCAACACCTTTGTCTGCAAAATAATGTACTATATGTTAGAGTAATAAATTCATTTCCTTAGTAATTAAATTATATTGATATATTTTACTTATAATTCCTTTCGATTTACAACTAATTGAAATGATTTCCCCAATTTTCCATCTAGTCACTAGAAAATTGGATTTGTTGTCTCTTTCTCTTAAAAAACCGGATCTACTAGTTCCTTTGGTCTAGAAGCCTTCCATTGAGATTGGGGTTTTGAAAGGTTCAAGGGTTGAGGAACTTTTTATAGAATATCTTGAAGAAGGAGAGGTCATGTATAATGGTTTTGAGGAAGGCTAGAGTTCCATCCAGATGGTGTTGCAAAATGGCCAAGCAGAGGAGGAGGTAGAAGAATAAATAGAATAAATGCATGAGAAGGAGGGTCATGGGGGCAATGGATTCAAACCCACAACCAAGCTTTTATACCATTATAAAAATTACAAATTATAAGACTATGCCTTTCATGATAGTCGCATTTTCATATTGGCAAATGAAGAATGACTTTTGGAACAAACATAATATACTTCCAAATAAAAATGAAGCCAATGTATTGTATTATAAGCTTGAATGGTAAAGACCAAGCCCAAACATTTATTAAGGTGTAGCATTTATAATTGTCAGGTTCATTTGAAGAAGTCATTGTTCATATTCTCATTGTTGTGTAATTTGATGATAAGAAGAATACAATGATATAGAGGTTGATAGTGACTTAAATCTTTACAAAATGCAATCAATGAGAATTTTACATTGAGGGGGGAGTAATAACCAATGTTTCATTCTCATTGTTTGAAAAACTCTTATATAAAGAGGGAGTAGACAAATGATATGGTTTAGTCTTCTTCCGAGAATCTTAGTCATATTGGTTTAGAAGGATTCATGATACAACTACTATACTTAGCATGACCAATTGATGCTAAAAACCTTAGTATTGATGCTACAAACCTTAGTATTGACATAATTTAACCTCTGCAATTCCAGGCATAAGATGATTATCATACAATGGTACTTGAACAAAGAACACTAATAAATATTGAGGAGGTGAATTGATAATACCATTTCGCAGATTATTTTGGCATCTCACCCTTTATCACTTGTGCATCAACTTTATTAGCCCTCTTCTTTGGTGACCTACAAATGAAGAATTAGCACAATAAAAAATCTAAGATAAGATTAAAAAAATGGGTCCTATTAAAGAATCTAATATAAATTCAAATAATGTATCTATATTCTAAACAAATCAAAACTAAATCTCATCACTTACACATCATAACAATACGGTCCACCTTAGTCATGTGATAGTCTTGGGGAAGAGGTTGTAACATTGTATTTGGATCCAATTGATCACTTTTTCTCTCTCTCCCAATTCAATCTAATGAGCCAACTGGATCTGCTCGACATTTTAATGTCTCAAGTATTGCCTCATGGTCTGACTCACGAACTTTCCAAAGAATCCTATTATGTGATTTTCCACCATATTTTATCAAGTGAACATTTGATGCGACAACAAGGTTTGAATAATGAAGAATCTTCCTCTCTATTTTCCAATCCTCGAATAACCACAAGTTAGGATTCTTCATAGGATATCGTCTAAGCCATGTGCCTGTTACAACCACCGCACTGACATGGTACTCTAAACCTTCACCATCTATAACCGAGTGATCCAATTTTTGTTTGGCTTCAACACAATGACACAAATAATAATATGTCCCTTCTTCATTGTCTTCAGGTGCAATAACAGCAAAAACATGGCTTGCAGTGACAAATGTACAAAATGCGATCATTAATTCAAAAAATACTTGGGTAAAAGTTATAAAGTTACATATTGAAATGACAAAGATATATATATATATATATATATATATATATATTACCAAGTTGCACTAAATTTGACAAGCGGTCAAAGTCAATAGATGAATCCATCTCTACCATTTCCAGTGCTTGTGGGGGACGATAGGTGTCAATTGGGTCCAAAACTCGTATATTCCATTTGTCCACCCATTCAGTTGACTCACAGTCATCCCAATTTTCCTCTACACATGATGGACAATAGCACACCATTTTTCGTGTGTGGATACTCCATGAACCTACATTAGAGCTTCTAAAAGAGTGTAACTCACTAGATCCTGTTAGTGTGCAACAATCTTGATATGGTGCAATGTTAGTATTATCTATCAACCAAAAAAATCTACGAACTGTAGACTCACCTTCCTTACTTGGACCCATTGTAGCATCACACCATTGGACGATGGATTTTGCATCTATCAATATTGCTCCATCTTTTTACTTTAGTTCTTCATGAGCCAAGGCTCTTTTAATGCATGCGCTTGCACCATCGTGCTCTCCCTTACCATGACCGGCCTTTGTGAAATTCCATATATATTGAATTCTACACAACCTGTGCATCCTGCTCAACCTATAAAACATTCGTGCATTCTTGAATTGAGATGCACAATTGTCTAACCAAATAATGTGTTGACGATATGATATGCCCCTGTTAGCCAAATCTTCACAAAATAGTTGAAAACAACCATGTACAAACTCCGTAGAATGTGATCGATCATCGCTGATGTAAAAATGGTACTCCCTCAAAATCTTCCTGTCATCCTCTGTACTTGTAGGTGAATGCATGAATGTTATGTGAACAAATATAGAAACCTGTTGAGATGTATAATACTTTTCTTGCACCTCATTTTGTGGTTGTAGTGTGTAGTTCTCTGCAAAATCTACAACAAAAACAATGGTATCCAATAGAAAAGTATCCTTGCACAACTTGAATTGCAAATCCAACCATCGAGCTCTATGGGTATGCCTTGCATACTCGTACATAATCTTTTCACGAAAAATCTTCATGAACTCATACACTGGAATATTTTCAATAACTAGATCACATATTTTACCATGTTTTCCATCTTTTAGAGCATATGTCACTGTCTTGAATTTTCCGTAATCTACTATTTCATTTTCAATTGCATGTGTACTATCCATATGTTGGCAAGTTGATAAAAGTTGCAAAGAACCACAAAATAAGCATGTACCATCCAAGCATGATGTCTTGTAAAATTGTTGGCCGTCTCCTATTTCACATAAAATGTTGGATATGAATTCCCTTGAAGATCTTGGTGGCTCTTTTATGTCACAATCCTGTAAAACAAACTAAGAATGCAAAACTACGCATATGTGCCTAAAAACATCAAAATGGTTAGAAAATTCAATATGTATCCTACAACAACAAGTTGTGTGTGTGTGATTTATTTTCACATAAAAAGGTTTACCCATCTCAAAAAATCTTTGACTTATTCGAATTTGAGGATACATTCCAATAAATTTTGCAAAAAATTGTGTCTGAGTTGAGTCCAAAAAATGTTTTGCATGTGGCTCGCAATTTCGGCTACCAATCCTCCTTCTTACAACATCTCTTTGATTAGGAGAAACACGTGTGTTATTTTTCCAAAAATCTTCGATCAATGATTTCAAGGCTTCACTAATTTCTTTATCCTTTCGCGGTAGTCTACTGCTAAATGTCCATAACTCATTGTTTGTTGGATCTTCTAATCTCTCATGCCTTAGCATGGCTCTCCTTAAGGTACCTCTACCAATTTTTAATGTTTTGCTTGTCTTTCTCATGAGTCGAGCTTTCTTCATTTGGCTACTTACTATTGTCGATGTGAGTACTCGTCTTGTGATATTACTATCTTTGGTGCGTGATTTAGAACCCATTTTGTCATAAGCACTCATTAGATTCTTTATAATATTTATTTCATTTGAATCATCCATCGTTCTTAGCCCAAGAATCTTCATAATAGGCCTAAATTTCAAATTCCTCATCATTTCAACAAATAATTGGCATTGACCTATAATATTTAATTCTTCAAAAAATAATCTCCACATATGATTAACTTTTCTTTGACAAGTACGCTTGCTAATCTTGTCAGGCATTGATTTCAAAATGTTAGTATCAATATCAATCAAATATTTTGGTTTTCTAAAACAAATTCTAGAAGGTGTTCTAATCTCTTCAATTCTCTCAACATTTTGAACATCAATATAAGGTTGAGTGCATTTCGTACCTTGAACTGAAGATGATGTGCCCTGGCAATAAGATATAAAAGATGGAATATCACCTACTTGATGTGTTGATGTTGTGTTTTCAACATGACATGATGGAGTGTGTATATCGTTGGATCTATAAATCAATGTCTCTTCAACATGAGAGGATGATATAACTTCAACATTGGAAGATGGTGTAGTGGATGATATGACTCCAACATTCGAAGATGGTGTAGCGGACGATATGACTCCAACATTGGAGGATGGTGTAGCTTCACAATTCAATTGTCTTCTTGAGCGTAACAATCTCATTTGTTCTCTTTGTCTTTCTAATTGTTCCTCCTTGTTTCTTTGTACTAGTGGTTCTTGATCCTCTTCGAAAGTTAATTCTTCATCATTGCTTTGCAATTTTCTTTGTTCACATAGTAATTTCATTCTATCTCTTTTAATTGTCAAATCTCTCTCCCTATCTGCATTTGTTTGAATCTTTGGTTTCTTCCTTGGCATGATGATGATTTCTACATGTCAAATTATTCAAACATCCAAATTACTTAAAATGTGTAAATTACAAATTATTTAATTACATATAAAAATTATAATTATTTGAATGAATACACAATATATATCAAACAACTTGTCAAATTTCTAACCATTTCGAAATAACATTTCATTCAAACATACAATTTTTAATGAATTCACTATATATTACATAACATATCAAATTATAATCAAATTTGTATCTATATATCGACAAACAATATTTAAAATGGATTGCACTAACCTTTTCTATTAAAATAATATTCAAAAATTCTTCAAATCACGTATCCAATGATTGAATTTGGTGTTTGCTAGCTTCCAAAAGTGTTGAAATAGTGTTTGCTAGATGTTGAAACCCGTGTTTTTTGTTGAAATAACAGAGAGCATAACAGACCAAAAGTTAAAAATGGATGAAATGGGCCCCAAGGTTGGTTTTTGACCATTTTTTGGTGATTTGAGATAGTGCGTACGCACTATCTCAAAACACATCACTCCCCATCCTCCCTACTCTCTCCCATCTCCTCCCTCTCTCTCTTCCTACTCTCTCTCATCCTTTACTCTCTCACACCCTCCCTCTCCCACCACCTACTCTCTCTACCTCTCTCACCCCCTCTCCTCTCCTATCCCCGACTCTTTAGATCTCTCACACACACTCTTATCCCCCCTATCTCTCTCCCTCTCCCTCTCCTACCACCTAATTTCTCTCCCCCATCCCCTACTCTCTCTCTTCTCTCTCATCCCCTACTTTGTCTCTCTTACACACATTCCCATTCCTCCTCTCTCTCCCTCTCCCGCCGCCTACTTTCTCTCCCCCATCGTCATACTCTCTCTACCACCCCCTACTCTCTCTCACCCTCACACTACTACTATATACTATCTCTCTCTTTCAAGTTCTCTCTCTCCCTCTCTACTCTCTCTCTCCCATCTTGTACAAGCTCTCTCTGCCTCTCCCACTCTCTCTCCCATTGTCTACTTTCTCTCCCCCATCTCCTGCTCTCTCTCTCTCATCTCCCATCCCCTACTCTCTCACACTCTCACACTCTCCCCCATCCCCTACTCTCTCTCTTCTCTCCCATCCCCTAATCTCTTACACTCTCACTCTCTCCCATCCCCTACTCTCTCACACTCTCACTCTCTCCCATCCCCTACTCTATCTCTCTTACACATACACCCCCATCCCCCCCTCTCTTTCCCTTTCCCATCGCCTACTTTCTCTCCCCCATCGTCATACTCTCTCTCTCTACCACCCCCTACTCTCACACTCTCACACTCTATCCCATCCCCTGCTCTGTCTCTCTTACACACACACTCTCATCCCCCCCTCTCTCTTTTCCTCTCCCACCGCCTACTTTCTCTCCCCCGTCATCGTACTCTCTCTCTGCCACCCCCTACTTTCTCAAAACACATCACTCCCCATCCTCCCTACTCTCTCTCCCATCCCCTCCCTCTCTCTTCCTACTCTCTCCCATCCTTTACTCTCTCTCACTCTCCCTCTCCCACCACCTACTCTCTCTACCTCTCTCACCCCCTCTCCTCTCCCATCCCCGGCTCTTTATATCTCTCACACACACTCTTATCCCCCCTATCTCTCTCCCTCTCCTACCACCTAATTTCTCTCCCCCATCCCCTACTCTCTCTCTTCTCTTCCATCCCCTAATTTTTCACTCTTACACACATTCCCATTCCCCCTCTCTCTCCCTCTCCCACTGCCTACTTTCTCTCCCCCATCGTCGTACTCTCTCTACCACCCCCTACTCTCTCTCATACTCACACTACTACTACCTACTATCTCTCTCTCTCAAGTTCTCTCTCTCCCTCTCTACTCTCTCTCTCTCTCCCATCTTGTACAAGCCCTCTCTGCCTCTCCCACTCTCTCTCCCACTGCCTACTTTCTCTCCCCCATCCCTTGCTCTCTCTCTCGTCTCCCATCCCCTACTCTCTCACACTCTCACACTCTCCCCCATCCCCTACTCTCTCTCTCCTCTCCCATCCCCTACTCTCTCACACTATCACTCTCTCCCATCTCCTAGTCTATCTCTCTTATACATACACCCCCATCCCCCCTCTCTCTTTCCCTCTCCCACTGCCTACTTTCTCTCCCCCATTGTCGTACTCTCTCTCTCATCCACCCCCTACTCTCACACTCTCACACTCTCTCCCATCCCCTACTCTATCTCTCTTACACACACACACTCCCATCCCCCCTCTCTCTTTTCCTCTCCCATCGCCTACTTTCTCTCCCCCATCATCGTACTCTGTCTCTTCCACCCCCTACTTTCACACTTTCACACTCTCTCCCATCCCCTACTCTCTCACTTTCATAGATACACACACTCTTATCCCCCCACTCTTCTTCTTCTCTCCCATACCCTACTCTTTACATCTGTCACACACACTCCCATCCCCCCTATTTCTCTCCCTCTCCTACTGCCTATTGTCTATCTCTCTCAAGTTCTCCTTCTTCCTCTCTACTCTCTCTCTCTCTCTCTCTCTCTCTCTCTCTCTCCCCCATCCCTTACTCTCACTCTCTCTCCCATCCCCTACTACTTTCTCTCAAACTCTCACACTCTCTCCCATCCTTTACTCTATCTCTCTTATAAATAAATACACATTCCCATTCCCCCCCCCTCTCTCTCTCTCGCAGTCCTTGTCCCATTGCCTACTCTCTCCCATCCCCTACTCTATCTCTCTTAAATGCTTCCATTCCACCTCTCTCTCCCTCCCACTCCCTCTCCCACCACCTACTCTCTCTCTATCTCTCTCTCTCTCTCTCTCCCTCCCTCTCTCTCCAATCCCTCTACCATTGTCTACTATCTCTATCTCTCTCTCCCCTCTCTCATTCTTGACTCTCTCTCTTTAACACACACACACCCATCCCCCCTCTCTCCTCTTCCATCCCCTACTTTTTCTCTCACTTGCTCTCCCTCTCCCACTCCCTCTCCCACTGCCTACTCTCTCTCTCACTCTCACTCTTACTCTCTCCCTCTCCACTCTCTCTCTCTCTCTCTCTCTCTCTCTTTGCTACCCTCTAGTCTCTCTCTCTTAGACACATTTCTATTCCCCCCTGTCTCCCCCTCTCCCACTCCCTCTCCCATCGCCTACTCTCTCTTCCATCCCCTACTCTCTCTTGAGCTACTTTGTCTTCCCCCTCTCCCGTTCCATACTCTCTCTCTTTCACACACATGCACTCCCATCCTCCTCTCTCTCAAGTTCTTCCTCTCCCACTCTGTCTCCCATCACCTACTCTCTCTCTCCTCCATCCCCTACTATTAATCTCTCTCTCCCAACCTGTACTCTCTCTCACACTTCCTCTCTCTCCCATCCCCTACTTTAAATCTCTTTCCCCCATCCTACACTCTCTCTTTTCCACCCGTACTCTCTCTCACACTTCCTCTCTTTGCCACCCCTACTCTCTCTCTCTCATCCTATACTCTCTTTGCCACCCCTACTCTTTCTCACTTTCTCTCTCCCATCTTGTACTCTCTCCCCTCTCCTATCCCCTACTTTCTCTCTATCTCTTTCATGCACACACATAGCCATTCCACTATCCCTCCCCACCTAATTCTCTTTTGCAACTTACATCTTAATAGTGTGTGCGCACTATAGTGCTTGCGCCCTATAGCACGCACGCGCTATTTAGAGCTGAGGTTTAAATAGCGCGTGCATGCTATAGCGCGTGCACGCTATAGGGCGCACACACTATTTAAACCTTAATCAAACCCAAGCCTAAGGCTTGGTTTTGCCTTGGAGATCCAACTCAAAGTTTTGGATTTGATAAACAGGCCTAAGATGTGTTTTCTAGCAAACATACAAAAAATGATTGTTTTTTCTTCTGTACTCCCCTTCAAGATTTCTCGTGGTTGGGTATCGATAAGATCAGGTTACATAGCATTATAGGTCTCTATGTTATCTATCTAACCATATAATTTATTTTTAATTTGAACTATTTCAAGCCTTTCATCTATAATTTCTTTTGAATGTATGTTCATTTTTTGTCAAAAACCACCACCTACTAATTGGGCTATAGATTTTAGCTCGTTCATCGAATTTTGTAACAACTTAGTTTTTTAGAAACTAGACTCCATTCTAGACACTTTGAAAAAAAAAAGTTTTGATTTTAGATTAGTTTTCAATTATTTCTAGGGGGAGCACATAGATATTTCACGTTTTTTGGATGTGTCTAGTTAAAAAATTCGTTAAAAAAAAAATAGACATTATAAAATTACTCGAAAAATTTGGGATAAACTACATAGTGTTAAGTAACTTTTGACTAGAGCGATTAAAAATTTTCAAAAAAAAAGTTAAAATTTTAGGGGGGCCACACTTTGTACTGTGCTATGTTTTTTTGGAATAAACAGTACCACTTTTTGTGGCCCCCTTTTTTGAGGACCTAAAACTAAACCATTTTGAAAAAAAATTAGTAGTTTAGAAACTAGATTCAAAGGACTACGACTTTTTTTTTTGTCATATCTAAAAATTTTGAGCGTAACTATCTTCAAATTCTTGTTGAAGTTCAAAATTTGCAGATTTCAGGAAAAAGGTGTCCACTTATACCCCCCTTTTGGCACCACAACTTTGTGCACTTACCCACTAGTCTTTCCCATTTTACCAATCTGACAATTCTTGCATAGACCGACCTCAGATTTTTTTATGTTAGGAATGCCTCTTACTTTCTCGAATTTACTGATCTTTATTAAGTTGTCAAAGTTTACATGACACAACCTCCTATTCCATAACCAACTTTCTTCAATTTGAGCAATGAAACATGAACATTCACCAAGTTCAAGATAGAATAAGTTACCTTTTGTTTGAGTGCCTGATCCAATCAGTTTTCCTTTGCCATCCAACAATCTTGCTTTTCCATCCATGAATTCTACTTTGAATCCATTATTGAGTAGCTGTGTCACACTCAACAAATTATGCTTTAGTCCTTCTACCCAATATGCGTTATCACATACAAGTTCCTTGGTTAGTGAGATTCTTTCTTTTCCTTTTATACAACAAAGTTCATTTTTACCAAATCTTACACCGCCACCATCATAGTCTTCAAAGTATTCAAACTTAGTTTTATCACCAGTCATGTGATGAGAACAACCACTATCTATGATCCATGTATCATTTTTTCTCATATGAGAAATGAGTGCCATTTCCTCATCATTATCAGACTCATCTTTCATAGCAATGTAGACAATTTCATCTTCTTCTTCATCATTAGAATCATTAGAATCTTTAGCCATAAAACATGTTTTCTTACCTTTATCCTTGAATGATTTGAAGTCTTTCTTGCCATTATACTTGTAACTTTTCTTCTCATTTTTGTTCTGCTTGTTTGGGCACCTAGCAGCAATATGACAAACTTCTTCACATAAAAAATAGATTAGAGGAAATTTACCTTTATATTTTCTTCTGCCTCTAGAATATTTCCTTGCTAGTAGAGCTTCAATCACCTCAAGATCACTGTCTGAACTTTGGTCTGATTCATCTTCACTTTTTGACTACGATTCTTTTTTCTTTTTGCTTTTCTCCTTGAGTGAAAGCTTGGCTTCAAATGCTAATTCAATTTTCTTGGAAGCTGGAACGTAGTTGTCAAAGTTGTCTAGTTCAAATGCAGTTAATCTTCCAACTATGGCCTCTAGATTTATCTTATGATTTGCTTCACATCTTCTTTCTTGAATTGCAGAGACTCTAATTGCATAAATGGGTAGTAATGTTCTGAGAACTTTACTTATAATTGTCTCCTCCTTGATATCTCCTCCAGATGCTTTGATTGCACTAACACATGCTTTGACTCTTTCAACATATTTGGGAATGTTTTCATCCTCTCTCATTTTCATTTGATCAAACTGTCCTCTCACACTTTCTGCTTTGGCTCTTTTGACGTTATCATCTCCTCCATGGATTTCTTTCAACTTTTCCCACATTTCAAAGGTAGATTTGCAGTCTTTGATGTCATCAAATTCTTCATAACTCAGAGCAGATGTTGTATCTATCATCATAATGTTGTGGGTCTTCTTTTCAACAATATCATTACTAGATAGTGTACCAGCTGGTTCTGCATATTTTTCATCAAGGTATTTTAGTCCTGTATCTCCAATAGAAGCTAGATGAAGTCTCATCAACCCTTTCCATGCTAATAAGTTGTCCCTGTTAAGTCTTAAAATTTTCCTCTTATAAGACATCTTGATCTTTGGCTTAGATCCTTGAAATCTTATCCTGTAAGCACCAAAAGCTCTGATACCAATTGTTGGAAATATAGATGATGTAACTGAGAGGGGAAGGGTGAATCAGTTACCACAAAAATAAAACCATAGATCCTTGAGATGTCTTAATATTTAATTACTGTTGATACTCAATAGCCATGTAGATAAGTGCTAAAACATTGTAGATGTGCTGTTAACTTATTAAGTATTCAAAGTGATTAACGTGTATGAATAAAATAAATAACATGAACACAAGTGACACCAGATTTAACATGGAAACCCAATATGAGAAAACCCACCAAGTAACTAGTCATCAATTTTTCACTCTTCTGAAGTGAGCCCTATTAGGAGCCAATCCTGTTAAAGGTTACAAATACACATTGTTAGGTGTGATCTTGTTAGAGGATTTAATCACCCTATTAGGAGTGGCCTAGTTAGAGGTCTTTAGACCAATTCAAATGAACTATCACCTTGTTAGAGGATTTACAAAATGGGTATTAAACCAACTCTATAAAGAGATTCTGGATTCACTGTTACAATGATTAGAAAGCAACAATGAAGTGACCTGAATGATATGCAACTTATCTTTTTCTAATTACAGATCTCTGTTATGCTTTACTAGATCCTTACTGATCGAATACAACTTTGCAGCTCCTCTAGGATATCTAATCCTTCATCAAAATTTTCTCAATATTCGCTTATTCCATCCTCATCTATATATTCACTCTCACGCTTGAATTCACAACTTGAACGTCTATATATACCTTTCAGATTATCAAGTCGGCTCAAATATAAGTTACAACAATTGAAAAAATTATTACATCAGTTGGCTACATTTATTGCACAAAACAATTGAACTTAATATCAAAACAATAAAATCCTTCGCTGGAAGACCCAGTTCGGTAACCACTCCTCCAGAATGGTTTTCTAGTGTTAACCAAGTGAAGCTTGGTAAACACTACAAACCCTACAAAAATCCTTTGGAGATCGAGTGAGCTCCGTTAGCACTGACCTTCCTTTTCTGACCTTGTGAGCTCGGTAGAAGCTAACTTTCTACCACATTTCCTTTGATGACCGAGTGAGCTCGGTAGACATTAACTTTTTTTCGTTAACCTTGGGAGCTCGGTTAACACTAACATTTTGCTACAAAATCCTTTGATGCCCGAGTGAGCTTGGTAGACATTAAATTTTTTTCGTTAACCTGGGGAGCTCGGTTAAAACTAACTTTTTGCTACACAATCCTTTGATGCTCGAGTGAGCTTGGTAAGAACTGACTTTACTGTGTAATGTTTAAGAACATTCGGTAGACATTGTAAATTGCTTTGCTTATTATCTGAGCTTGGTAGACTCTGTCTGATGACTGATATGACATTTGTGTAACATCAAAGACAATACACAATTAACAATTGTATCCAACAATATGATCCCTTTTTTTTCTAAGGCATTTAATCGACAATTTTTTGTATTGTCATAATTTTTTTATAGTTGTTCCCATTGAATTTTTTGATGAGACAAAAACCCATTATAGGTCTTACTATTTTGATTCCAAAAATATAAATTTTATAGTGTTATTAGTTTATTTTCTATTTTTCTATTATTTAGTAATCAAAACTATCTCCTAAACATTGAAAAGTGACATTCACTAAAATTTTAATAACTTTTTTATTTTATAATTTTTCTTAAATTAATTTATATGTCATCAATCTACATACAATTCTTTTGATGTTAATTTTTTTTTTTTGAAAAAAGTGAGATTTTGATCAAATTATGTGGTCCGTAGACGAGAGGTTTTAAAATTTACCTTTATAGCCAATTAATAATTAATAATAAAAAAATTAAGAAAAAATATTCACATCAATCATAGGTGTATTCGATAACTCCCTTTAAAAGGATTTGTGAAAATTCATTTATTTGTGTCAAATTATGGTGTTCATACATGAGTGTGGTATGGTCTTGCAATAGGCATTTTGAAAAAGTGATTTTTAAATATCCATACCCAAAAAATAATCTATCATATGGGTACACAAATAAATTACATATTCAAAAACTAGATTTCGAACACTAAAAATTTTATTTTTGGAGTTTTTTTTATATTCAATCTCTAAATACCTCAAATTTTGACATCAATTGACAAAAAATTTCAAAAATAGGAAAAACACTCACTTTTTGGCCAAAAGTGAGACCCAACTTCTTTGCACTGACCCTTTTGCATCTTTTCTTCATCTATCTCCCCCTTTACACAACTATACATCTTTCTCCCCCTTTTTGATATTAATGCCAAAGGTGTATTCTATATATTTCCATAGTAATGCCAAAATGAGACTCAAAATTTTGAATGTACCTTTAATATGAGTTCCAACATTTTGTCCCAATTGTCTTGCAAGACCTTACATTTGTGTAGTGCAATCTGCACTTCTATTGACAACTCAATCATGTGGTCTGCTATGGAGAAATTATTGTCATGGATGAGGGTTTTTGCATGTGCAATATGATTTTGTAGAGCATCCATGTTAGGGAGAATCATATTTTGAATATCTACCAAGGTAGATCTGATTCTAGCTTCTTAAATTCTACCTACATATCTATTAAAAATCTTATCTTCTTAAAATGGGCAGAGCTTGAACCTGGGTCAAGCTGCAACTACTATGCACTTGCCTTGAGGTCTTCATCAATCTTGGACAATTTGTCCTTTATTTCCTTAGTAAAATTTGAAACATCACATAACTTACCAAAAAGTGATGATACATTAGTACAAGAAGTATCTAGAGAGCTCAAAATTCTAGAGAGTTCTACTTGGTAGACGACAATCTATTGAGCAATGTGCTCTAACACTTTATCTTCAAACTTCTTCTCTGCTTTCTGTAATAACTTGTCTTGTCCATCCAAGTCTTCACTGAACTTTTGGACTGCCTCTGCCAATTGATACAAAACTAGTTGAGAAGAATCAACCTCTATACCTATAGCCTCTGCCAAAATATTCTTGGCATCCTCAATGATTTTAAATTCTTCGTCTCTTTCCTCTCTTAGCCTCTGCTGCTTGGATTTCTTTTGAAGAAGTTCACCAAATGTCTACATTTGGTCTGGATTGAGTTTGGAAATGTCTGAATTTAGGATCACTATTTCCTCATCAAGGTCTATTTCCTCCTTTTCTTTTCCTCTGCCCTAAAATTCTGTGCTCAGTTGAGGCTTGGTCTCAACTATCCTTGCACTTATTTCTTGTTTACTAGGAATGGAAAAAATAGTAGACATAATAGGGCTTGCCACAAAAATTTATATTGTACTTACTGTAGAAATACTAGTAGAATTACTTGAAGTAGCCAAAATTGATGTATTCAAAATAGATATGTTTGGAACTAATGTCTCAATCACAGTTGAAGAGAGAAGAGTCTGCAACTCAGTAGATGAAGTACTTGATACTTCAGTTAATGATATGTTGAGCTAAACTAGTGCAAAGATTGATTGGATGTTTGTGTTGTTGTTGGTAGTCACAATCAATCCTACTAAGGCTATCTCTGTGCTTGATGTTGTCACTATTTTGCTTGTAGAGTGAGGAAGTGAGGTAATAACTACTGCAGTAATCTTAACTGGGTCAGTTTCCTCATCATCTTGTGTTCCTTCCTTGGTAGCCTCTTGCTCGTGTTCCTCTTCATAATCAATAGTTTCAAAACATGTTGTCTCTTCATCATTTCCTTCATCATCCTCTTCTTGATCATCTTGATCATCCTTGTCACTTATGCTGACTGAAAAATCACTCAGCTTATGAAGAAGATATACATTCTTCCATGTATTTGTTGCATTCCTTACAACATGCTCAATGTCTTTCATCAGTACTAGATAAGTGTTAAATTTTAGGGTTAATTTCTCCTCATTTTTAGAGATTCCTTAAACTCCTTGTTTGTTAAGCTTGGTATAAGATGCCTCAAGGTTTGCACATAGATGTCTTTACAATTTGAATGGAAAATTCCCATCTTGGCTTATTCTTATCCATCAAAATGCTAGGAATCTGAGAAGTAAGCTGGTCAAGTGAGTATTTCCACTTACTCATTTTTTCCATCACCAGATCTTCAATCTACTTCTGTTCTTCATCAGTTCTGATTTCATACTTTAATGCTTTAAAATTTGTTACACTGTCCCCTCCCTCTAGTTTTTAATCTATCCTGGAAGGTGGGTGGAGGTTTTCTGAATATTATATCTCCTTGATCCTTTTCATCTTTCTTCCTTGAGGATCTCCTGGTAAATACCGCAACAGATGGCTTAGGTGGCCTGGTGATGATTACCTTGCCCTTTTTCTTCATCGGTTCCTCTTCCTCTAATTCTTCTTCATCCTCTACTTCTTCATCTTCACCTTTTCCCTCAGTCAAAAAAAGAGTAGAACTTGTTTTCAATTTGGCAATTCTTTTCTTGCCTTTGTTTACTACCCGAGGGAGCTTGATTTCCAATTCTATCCTCATTTTTGCTTCATCATAAGTACTAAAATATGCAGCCTTGGGGTCAACTGGCTCATTTATCAGTGCCTCAATTATATCCTTAGTTTCATCAATATTGACCTCATATCCTAGAGGTTTCACCCATACAATTCTAGACTTGACTGCTTGAATGTATAAATTATCACTCTCTACCATAAAACACACATCATCCTTGTAGTCTTCAACTAATTTCTTGGGGATTTTGAATCTGTTATTCATTTTCTCCTTAAATGCATCAAAATAATTGTCCATGATACTATTATAATTTTCTCCCATCTCAGCAATGTACTCATTAATTTGGTAGAGTACTGGCACATCTTTTCTCCATACAACTGAACCTTTTGAAGGAAAGAATTTTTGAACATAAAAGAATAAACATGTGAGCAAGGAGCCAAACTTACATGGGTTGTTCTTCGATGTTCTGATGCTCTCCATATTCTTATTGAATTGATTCAACAATAGCTTGGCAAGGTCAAGACAAAGGTTTTCCTTAACTACCTTGTATGCCAGGTCTACAGCTTCACACGACACACTATTCAACTTACTTGAACTATAGATCTTGTGGGAAATGATATGAATGCCAAATTTCAATTCCATGTCAGTGACACTGCTTACCTTCATGCCTCTACCATCCCATTTTGCTAGGATTTTCTTCTCTAGTTCAGCCTGACCTAGGGTTTTGGTCATCTTAGCTTTGGCCAACATTGGGAGACTAGTGATTCTATGAATAATCTTTTTCATGATCAAAATTGGTTGTTCCAACCATAATTGTCCATTGTGCACTTGACTGAGAATAAACCTAATCCATTTCACTTGGAATTCATGGGGCATGTGAGGAATATGAGTTAATCCTTTAGTCTCGAGGTGTTGATGCTCAGGTTTCAAGATGTCATTCACACACAACCTTTCTAGGGCTTCGTCCATTTCCAGAGTGCCAAGATCTTGAATCATGCATTTAAAATGAGAACGGAATTCGTTAATCAACACTACCTTTGGAGGGACTTGTGACTGCGCTCTACTCGGATCTAGGGTTTCAGCGATTGCAAGAGTGAACTTCAAGTCTGGTGCTTTCCATTCTACATCATGAACCAACATGTTTGAACCTCGTTTCGCCTTGCTCCTGCTAGATGCCATCTTAGCTTGGTAGGGTTTGAGAGAATTCTAAAACTTTGATAACAATTCGTTCAAATTGCTTGAATGCTCTTGAAGATCACACTACACAATAACTCTTGAAATTTCATGGTGAAAATGACTTTGAATTCATTCCTTTTATCAAATTCTACCATAAATGTCTGGTATGAACGATAGATCAAATTGATAGACTGTCATCCACTTCACTTGCATTGATTACTCGATAGAGTCTTCCATCATTCGGTAACCACATAAAATTTTAGTTACTCCTGACCTCGCTCGGTAGAGTCTGTGACCTGACCTCACTCGGTAAGGAAAGTAACTCGGTAGTAACTGGTATCCTTTTAGTCAGTGATCCCTTTGTATTTTGAATATAGATATGGATCTTTTGTCCTTTCAACTGGAACTAATTTGGATGTCTTCTTTGGTAGCCTAGTTCCAGTTCTCTTTTTGAGAAATCAAGTGGAAATAGTGGAATCACCCAATTCTTGAGTGACTTATTCATTATTGTTTGGACTTGCATTCTCAATAGACTTTGGAACCCACTGTTGCCTCATCTATTTTCGGATGTTATCAGCCTTTGTCTTCTTTTCATCTTCAATTCTTCTAGCATTCATACATTTCTTGGCAAGATGACCAAGTTCTATACAAATGAAACATCTTTTAGTAGTATCTCTTTTTTCATATGATGTTTTACACAATTCATACCAATGTGTCTGAATTATCCACAGTAATGACATCTGCACCAAGTTTTATAGTCCCAACCAAATATAGCTTTCATAATTTGTTCTGCTGGATTCAATATCTTGGTATTTCATTCTGATGACTTGTGTCCATGATTTTTGCATTTTTGATATATGCCTTCAAATCTTGGTTTATCTTTGCATTCATTAGCCTTATGACCATGTTGGTTGCAATTGTAGCACTTTCCATTGAATTTTCCTTTTCCATTGCTCCAACATTTGTTTGATGTATGACCTATCTTAGCAGAGTGATTGCAAGTAGGTCATTGATTCTTTTGAGCTCCTTGTTTGGAAGATTCACCTTCTTCTTTGTATCCAATTCCTACTTTTCCCTTTTATGTAATGGGCACCCTTGGATGTCCCAAAAAACTAAACCAATTTGCTAAAAGGAATTTTGTCAAACAGTTTGCATTCAACCTCTTATTTCTCCATTTAATGTTTTAAACCCCTTCTAACTCCAAAAATCAAATGTTTATTTGCTTGTTGTGTTTTGTGCATGGAATTGGTATCATACAATATAAACAAGAAAGAAACTACAATAATATGCAAAGTGGAAATGAACTACTGCTAATAAAATGTTATTTTCAAAATTCATAAAACCAAATACATGGCAGATTTATCAACTCACTAATTACTTCAGTAGTATTGACATAATACTCCAGCCCATGCTTTCGAACTTGCTGCTACAGTGCTTTGCCCTTCAATCAGTCCACTACCTTTGTAATATCATTCCCTCAAAGCGGCATAAGCGTCGAAAAATTAGTGAAGAAGATATGAGCAAAATACCAAATCTGCCTGTAGCTGGAAATGCAACTAAATTGCCTGATAATGAAGCCAATAACAAAGAATTCCAAAGGCCAAACCCCAAGGGAATGACGTCTAGAATGTTACAAGAGAGGATAGATGTCCTTAAATGCCAAGAACGAAGCTGCAACTCACACACCAATTTCTTCTCATATTCAACTTGGCTAATGAAGCCACAAATGCTTCCTTTTATTCTATTTCCAAGGGTCCACTCTACTCATATGGGCAATGTGGGATAAAAGATGTGTAGTATATAAAACATATATTAAAATACCCCTTATGTCTCCCTTGGGTACACATCCCCATAAAATAAATATTAAAGTAACACTTTAATAGTTTACAATTAAATTAGACGTTACTTTAATAAAACTTCAAGCATTAAAATGTATTAGCAATCGAACTTCGACTAATGCGAGTGATAGCTCATCGGAAAGCTCTCACCGAGGAGTATCAAATCCAATCACCAAAATTGATTTGCACTGTGTCCTGCTGACTTACTAAAAATAGTAAGTATGCTTAAAATTGAGTAAATCAACTTCGTTTTGGCCCAAACTGGAAATGACTAGGCCAAAACACTCCAGGATCCCATTAAACCCTTCGTTAGCCCTTGGGACCATGTAGAACAAGGCTAACGTGCACACACTTGGTCAATTGCTAAAATGGAGACATTACAGTCCCACCCCCTTGAAATTGCTTGTCCTTAAGCAATCTCAATCCAGCCTGCTGAATAACCTGCTCACTCTCGCATGTAGAATCTTCCTCTGGCAGGTCTCTCCATTTGACCAAATACTCCTTCACTATCCTGTTTCTAAGCTTCCTCTCTCTGGTGTCCAGAATAGCCTCGGGTACTAACACAAGCTTCCCCTCCTCATCCAAAGGGGATAAATCTGCAGAAGGCACTACATTTTGACCAATGGCTTTCTTAAGCCTAGACACATCAAACACATTGTGCACTCGATTGCCCTCTAGAAGCTCAAGCTCATAGGCGACTTTGCCCACTTTGCGAATCACCCTATAGGGACTATAAAATCTAGGTTTCAACTTTTCAGCTCCGCTCTTCTTGAGCGATGACTGCCTATATGGTTGTAGCCTCAAGTAAACCATATCCCCTACCTCGAAGCTACGCTCTATTCGATATTGATCAACATACAATTTCTGTTGATTTTGGGCCTGTTGTATATTCTCTTTGAGCACTTTCAGGATGTCCTGACTATCCTGCAATAGGTTTTTTGCTTTGGGCACTCTACTGTCCCCCAAAACTAAATCCATGAAGCTAGGTGCTTCATAACCATAGAGTGCCATGAAAGGAGTCATCTTGATGGAAATATGATAAGTGGTGTTATAACAATACTCTCCCATATGCAACCATCTGATCCAAGCCTTTTGTTGTGCAGTTACATAGTTCCTCAAATATCCTTCCACCCATTTATTCACAATCTCTGTTTGCCCATCTGTTTGTGGATGATAACTAGTGCTAGGTGTAAGATCTGTACCACACAACCTAAACAACTCTTGCCAAAAAACACTCATAAACTTACTATCCCGGTCACTGACAATGAATCTGGGTAGCCCATGTAACTTGAATATCTCTCTAAAAAAAAGATCTGCCACCTGTGCTACTGTGTAAGTGGACGGAATAGCAAAGAAGTGAGCAAACTTCGTCAAGCGGTCCACCACCACATAGATGCAATCTCTTCCCTGCACTCGTAGTAAACTAGTGATGAAGTCCATCGAAATACTTTTCCATTTCCTATCAAGAATGGGCAAGGGCTGTAATCAACTTGCAGGAAATGTGTGCTCTCCATTATTTTGTTGACAAACCACACTCCCTGACATACCTCTGAACATCATCCTTGAGCCCTTTCCATGAAAACCGCTCTCGAATCTGCCTGTAGGTCTTGAAGAACCCCAGATGTCCAGCTGTGGGTGCATCATGAAATGCCTTCAGTATCGCCTCTCTCAAATGTGATGACGGAATCAAATAAACCCTGTCCTGAACTCTGATCAATCCATCTATCACCTCAAAGTGATCATCCTGTATGGTACCTGAAATCAATCCAGAAGCCCAAGCATCTCTGACATACTCTGCTATAATCCGATCTCTCCAATCTCCTGAAATCTCTGCCAGAGCACATAAGTGAGGTCTCTAAGATAAGGCATCAGCCACCACATTTTTCTTACCTTTGACAAACTCTATGTCAAAGTCATAAGCCTGCAATTTAGTCACCCATTTTTGTTGCCGGTCATTAAGATCACGCTGGCTCATGAAGTATTTAATACTGTTGTGATCAACGTCCACCTACCAAATATGATCGAAATTTGGCCAATGCATGCATTATGGCCAACATCTCCCGGTCATAGACAGAATAACTCTTCTGAACTCCCTGGAGCTTCCTACTCTCGAATGCAATGGGATGCTTCTCCTGCATCAATATTGCTCCAATCCCATCACCTGATGCATCACAATGAAGCTCAAAAGGCTTTGTGAAATCCGGTAGAGCTAGAACTGGACATGAAGACATTACCTGCTTGAAATGCTCAAAACACCTCTGTGTTGTCCCTATCCACATGAAGGCTCCTTTCCTAGTAAGATTTGTCAAGGGTGTAGCAATCTGCGAGAATCCCTTAAAAAACCTCCTATAAAAACCACATAAACCAAAGAATCCCTTAAGTTGTGTAAGGTTTTTGGGAGTAGGCCACTCTACAATAGCTCTAATCTTTTTGGGATCAACCCGAACGCCATCTGCACTAATGATATGCCCAAGATAAAGGAGCTTAGTCATACCAAACTCACATTTAGATTCCTTGGCATACAATGACTCTCTCTCCAAAATAGATAACACCTCCTCCAGATGATGTAAGTGCTCCTCCCAGGTCTTTCTGAAGACCAAGATGTCATCAAAGAAGATCAAGACAAATGTCCTCAGCTGCTTCCTGAATACCTAGTTCATACAACTTTGAAATGTAGCGGGTGCATTGGTTAGACCAAATGGCATAACCATGAACTCAAAGTGGCCATAGTGACATCGGAAGGCTGTTTTCTCAATGTTCTTTGCTCTCATCCTAATCTGATGGTATCCGGATCGCAAATCAATTTTGGTAAAGAAGCATGCCCCATGCAACTCATCAATCAACTCATCAATCCTAGGAATGGGATACCTATTTTTAATTGTTTTCTTATTTAGTGCCCTGTAATCGATGCACATGCGCATCGTCACATCCTTCTTCTTTACCAATACTACTGCTGAAGCAAAAGGGCTCTTATTGGGCATGATATGCACCATCTCCAACAAATCCTTAATCGCCTTTTCTATCTCATCCTTGTGTTTCTTAGGATGACGATAGGGAGTAATCATAACTGGTTTGGCTCCCTCCTCGAGCTCAATAACATGTTCCATCCCTTTGTCAGGAGGAACCCCATGAGGAATATCACTAAATACTTTAGCGTGTCTATCAAGTATCTTCTGGATATCTGGTGGATGACTTTTTTCTTGTGGCTCTGGTGAAGTTGGCATAATGTAGCATTCTGCCGCCCACTCTATGTCATCATGATGAAAAAGTCTATGCATTCTCCTCAAGGACACTACTCTGCAACCTCCATCTGAAAGTCCTCTAAGTACCACAATTCTGCCCTCATGCTGAAATCTCATCTCCAATTTCGCTAGGTTGAGTGTGAACTCAACTAGTGAAGCCATCCATGTCATGCCGAGGATGACATCATAATCTCCCATGTCCACAACATAGAACTCATCCTCCAACTCGTAGCCATCTCCAAACCTAATGCGAAGATTAGATATATTCTGAATGCATAATAACTTATCACTGTTAGCCACCATGACTCTAAACCCATCATGCTCCTCTATTTGTAACCCTTTCCTGGCTACCAACTGTGCATCTATGAAGTTATGTGTAGCCCCAGTGTCAATAAGAGATATCACTTTCTGCCCCTGGATAGTACCCCTGACCTTAAATGTGATTGTCTTTTGGGCCCCTGTCAAGCGTGCCAACGATCTATCATCCTTAGGAATGCTGCTCTCCTCTATAGTGTTACCCTCATCTGAATCGGAGTATTGATCCTCCCCCTCTGACTCTGAATCTTCTGCTGAAAAATACTCCATTTGATTTGCCTTAGCCTTGAGAGAACATTTATGAGCTAAGTCCCAAGGCTCTCTACAATGGAAGCACAGCTTTTTTTTTCGAAGTTCATTCAAGGTTTCATTGTCTAGTCCTTTTGATCCTTCTTTGGGTTTTCTATACTCTTTCTGGAACGGTTTTTTGTCTTTGTCCTTGCGGTAGGAAGAATCTGTTGAATGGTTTTTTCCTTTGTATACTGAAGGGGCTAAATCTCGTGCCTTTTTAGTTGCTTCAGCTAAAGTGAGTGGATCATGTCCCTTCACTCAACCTCGTAATGGATCGGCAAGACCATCACAAAATAACACCACCAATCTCCTAGGAGAGATATCAGTAACAAGTACAGACAAGCGCTGAAACTCGGCAATGTAAGCATCCATAGAACCTGATTGTTTTAACTGTGCTAGTTCCTTGAAATGTAACTCGGGATCCCTAGTGTCAAATCTCTCAATCAATGTTTTGGTGAATTCCTCATAGGATGTAATCTGATTATGCCCCAAAGTCACCATGCCATGATGCCACCATTCATGTGCAACGCCATCCAAGTGCATAGCCGCATACTTGATAGCCTCCTCCTCAGGCATAGGATTTAGCTGCAAGTATGTATCTACCTTCTGCACCCAAGCTTGTGCAGTCATCTTCCCTGAAGCATCATAATAAAGTAAGGAAAGTTTTCCAACTTTCTTTCTCAGCTCAAGGTTTTGATTCCTCCCTCCTACTCTAGGCATGTGTCTCATCCTCAAGTCCATATAATCTCTGAGGGAAATATCTGCCTGAAACTCTGCTCCACTAGCCTCCCAGTCCCTCCTGAATTGATCCTGTAACTCGGTAATTTGTGGTTCGTTTACTGGTTGAACCGGATCTCTGGGTGGGAAGGTGGATAGAAGAGGTCTCGAGTTCGCAGTCCGCGCTAGGCGTGCAACATGTCTGAAGTTATCAGCCTCATTCCCATTATTGTCGTGTCCATTATTACCATTAATGTTATTCTTAGGACCATTTTTGTTGCCTTGGCCTCCATGGTTATTGTTTCCCCCATTGTTATTGTTTCCCTCATTGTTATTGTTTCTGTTGTTGGCATCACCTGGATTAATATTGGCACCCATCTATCTAGCCATGAGCTGCAACATCATGTCCATTCGCCTATTCTGCTCCTACTGCATACGCTGCCCCTGCTCTAATGTATCCAGTAATTGTTTGAACAGTACCTCCCCTTGATCTGGACCAGCATTTTCGCCTCTGCCTAATCCTGTATTCCTATCATCTCGATCACCCATATTATTGTCCTGGTCAAAGAATATCTTCTCTGTGTTTGTATGGCTGGATTCAATGTCCCCCTGCATGGATGTACTAGGTTGTTTGCTTTGCAAGTCTGAAATCATATTTTGTCTTGCTCTGGTATCGTGGAAATTATAAGACTCCTGTTGCATGCTCAAACATAAATGCTTAGCCTACGTTTTTTTTTTTTTTTTTTCCTGATTTTAGTGTTTTGAAATTTCGTCAAACACTTTTCCCTCTATCCAGCTATTCCAAATTCCCTATAAGACCTCCACAGGATGGCAAGACTTATAGCTTTGATACCACTGTAATGGGCACCTCTGGATGTCCCAAAAAACTAAACTTATTTGCTGAAAGGAATTTTGTCAAACAGTTTGCATTCAACCTCTTATTTCTCCGTTTAATGTTTTAAACCCCTTATAACTCCGAAAATCAAACATTTATTTGTTTGTTGTGTTTTGTGCATGGAATTGGTATCATACAACATAAACAAGAAAGAAACTACAATAATATGCAAAGTGGAAATGAACTGCTGCCAATAAAATATTATTTTCAGAATTCATAAAACCAAATACATGGCAGATTTATCAACTCACTAATTACTTCAGTAGTATTGACATAATACTCCAGCCCATGCTTTCGAACTTGCTGCTACAGTGCTTTGTCCTTCAATCAGTCCACTACCTTTGTAATATCATTCCCTCAAAGCGGCATAAGCATCGAAAAAGTAGTGAAGAAGATATGAGCAAAATACCAAATCTGCCTATAGCTGGAAATGCAACTAAATTGCCTGATAATGAAGCCAATAACAAAGAATTTCAAAGGCCAAACCCCAAGGGAATGACGTCTAGAATGTTACAAGAGAGGATAGACGTCCTCAAATGCCAAGAACGGAGCTGCAACTCACACACCAATTTCTTCTCATATTCAACCTGGCTAATGAAGCCACAAATGCTTCCTTTTATTCTATTTCCAAGGGTACGCTCAACTCATATGGGCAATGTGGGATAAAAGATGTGTAGTATATAAAACATATATTAAAATACCCCTTATGTCTCCCTTGGGTACACATCCCCATAAAATAAATATTAAAGTAACACTTTAATATTTTACAATTAAATTAGACGTTACTTTAATAAAACTTCAGGCATTAAAATGTATTAGCAATCGGACTCCGAATAATGCGAGTGATAGCTCATCGGAAAGCTCTCACCGAGGAGTATCAAATCCAATCACCAAAATTGACCTGCACTGTGTCCTGCTGACTTACTAAAAATAGTAAGTATGCTTGAAATTGAGTAAATCAACTTCGTTTTGGCCCAAACTGGAAATGACTAGGCCAAAACACTCCAGGATCTCATTAAACCCTTCGTTAGCCCTCGGGACCATGTAGAACAAGGCTAACGCACACACACTTAGTCAACTGCTAAAATGGGGACATTACATTTTATCTATAGATATTTTTTTCATTCAACTAATTCATGTTTTCTTGAGATTTCATTATTCTTTTATTGATTTGTCTTTCAGAGTTTAGGTTATTCTGCAATCTTTCATTTTCAGATCTCAGGTTCATGATTTCGTCATTTGAATTGATGAGTTGATTAATGAAGTTAGTCTACTAAAGGGATAGATGTTGAATCTCATTATCTTTTCCTTCTATTTCTTCTTTTATCTTGTTTTTCTCTTCCATGAATTCACATAGCCTTATTGACTGAATTTCTTGTTTTCTTCTTAGTTTTCTTACTTCTTCTTGCAGTGAACCATACTTTTCCAAGAGTTCTTTGATTGCTTCATTTGTTTCATCTGAGCTGCTTGATGGATAAAGGTCTTCAGTTCTTTCTTCAATATAGAGATGATCATTCATTTGAATTGCAAGATCTTTTCTTCTTTTCAAGGATTGAGAGAGTTGCTCTTTTGCTTTCTGGAGTTGTGTAATAGGCATTTCTAAATCCAGCTTCTCATTATCAATAGCCTTGTCAAGTCTGAATATCTCAATGGTCTTTGATCTTTGCTCGAGTTGTTAAACTTTCTCTAAGAATCAAAATGCTCTGATAACAATTGTTGGAAATATTATGAAAGGCTAAGTTACTGAGAGGGGAGGGGTGAATCAGTAACTCTTTAAAACTTTAATCTTCAACTATCCAATTAGCTTTTAATCCTTCACATATAATCTAATCTAATTGCATGCATAAGAAACTAAAAACATGAAAGCATACATAACACTTTGACACATAGATTTGGTGATCCAAAAACCTTCCAAATAGAAAGTAAAACTGGGGTGGGGATGATACCCACAAACTTTAGTACTATAGTATAAAGTTAGCCTGTTAGGGCTTACATTGATCACTTCTGATGATTTTCCCTATTAGGAGCAATAAGGATTGCTAGGTCCACCTTGTTAAAGGATTTACAAACATAAAATAAAGTATGCACTCGATAAAGAGATTTACATAAGACTGTTAGATCTACCTTGTTAAAGGATTTGACTGATCCACCTATTAGGATGAAGCAGTCGCTGATCTTGGATCTGCAACTTGGTTTGTTGAATGAGATTCCTTTGAGTGTATAAATCACCTTGCTGTGATAGATATATCTTTGTTGCTCCTTATACTACCATAGCTTTTGTAATTTGATCTTTCTGCTCTTCTTTGATTATATTCGATTACATTGCATTGCATTCATATGTTTGGATATGATACAATTCATTACATATATACCGATCCAATTATACAATTACAAATTTGGCCACAATACAAGTTTACACAAATATTACAAAGTCGGCTCAAGTGTAGACACTCAGGTTCTGAAGATTGACTTGGTGAGGTTCTGATACTCGACATCCACGATCAATGGTCAGCATTGTCATGCACTTGGTAGACGTAAAAGCTCGGTCCATACTGATCACTTCTAAGTAGTTTTGAACTCTGTCTGCACTGATGACTAGGTGAATACTGTGAAACTCAAGATATAAACTGAATCACTTGATTCACACTGTGTAACTCGCTTGGTTAATGTTTCCTCTATGAGCTTAGTATAAATTGAATCACTTGGTTAACACTGCATAGCTCGGTTAATATAGGACTCACATCACATCAACTACAAACTCAGTAAGCATTTCACAGCTCTAATTACATTGATAAACTCACCATACACTAAGATGCTCGGTTTACACTACTGATCTTTGCACTAGCTGTAACTGCTCGGTACACACTAAAATTTGTCTAAAGGACTTGGTACCAACTGTAGAACTCGGTAACAACTAAAATTCTTGGTTACACTATTAACGATACAAAAAGCTCAGTAGATACTTACAATTTGAATAAGTGTATGTCACTAATAACAAACTTGACTAATATGTCAACAGGTGGTATGGGTAGCGTAAAGTTAAATCTTGAGGCTTAAGTGGGAATAAATAAATTGACACAAACTTCAAGCATAAATATGTCCATCTATTGAAGAAGTTAAAAAATATATGTAGCAAGAGTGAAAAACATGTGCCTTTTAATTATCTTAGTTGTATATCAGAAAATGAAAAAAAAATAAGGAATGTGTTCTATTTGAGTTATAATTTAACAAAACAAACACTTAAATGGACCAAAATGACAAAATCTACCAACCTTTTCCTCCTCCATGAACCAAATAGTTGGCTCAAAAAACACATGAATATGATGTTACATTGTAGAGTGATTTTGCAAACAGTGTGGCTCAAATTGCATATTCCGCATTTCTATAAATTTAGATTTTCCATGGTAATTAATAAGAATTTCTCATTACACTTTATCACAGCTAATCTGTGAATACCTGAGGAGTTTCCATATCTTTTTGAGTTTTTCAATTTATCAAGGAGAGTTTCATTAATCAATCCAAACTCTTTAAGCTACACCAAACAACATCTTAAATCTTGTTGCTCTATGAACCTTGAGGATTTTTACAAGGGATATATATATATATATATATAGGACCAGAAATAAAGCTATTTAAAGTGATACATTTATATGGTATTAGGAATCACAGCAGGCTTCACTCTATGCACCCAGTCCCTAGACTGTTTAACACAAAATCCGTAGGAAAGTTTATGGTTTTATTAGTATTACAAATTCTACACACTATGATTTCAAAAGACGAGATGGAATTCAAAGGATCATGACCCTAGGCTGCAAGAACACCTCGTTTACAACAATTTTTGTACATTTGGTTTCCATAAATAACTCGTGGCAACATGTCCATAATGTTTGTGTGCTTTGAACCCGAGTTGGGAGATATGAGCTCTGAACAATCTCCTCCCTTTATGGGTTTAGGTCTCACATTCTTAATATGGCCTCGTTACTCGGCCATGTCCATTCCAGGCTCCATCTTGGGCTTTTAATTTTCCAATATACAGGTGGTAGATTTGGACTGTTAGAAAAGCCTTCATGAGTACAAGATCGGTATAAAATACAAGGTTCAATCAATTATTTTAATTCAAAAAATAATAGTGAAATTCTCTTTTATACTTATATCAAATTGCAATTGAAAATTTGACAATCTCAAAGATAACTTTTTTTTATGGTGTGTGAAATCTAGATATGATCACAGTTCCTTCATGACTTCACTGTACTGAAGGGACAACAATACCATGACATTTCCATAATACTTAAATGAACAAATATTTGCCTAAAGATTCTACTTATTACTCATGCTATTCTAAGTGGGCTCAGTGTGAGTTGTAACATTATCAACAGTAACACCGTCTGAAGGGATGTGGTATATGTTAAAAGGATTATTAAGCTAAAATTTACAAATATTTTGCTGCAATGACTTGTAACTGTATATCCTACATCTTTTAATGCCTTTGCTTAAAATGTTGTCCACGAGTCACCTAAAACTGAATACGTTTAGTACAACATAAATCCGGAAAACTAGATAGATAACAACCATCAAATATCCAAATTCTTAAAGATCAACAAGTCATTGAAAAAACTTTGCCAAAAACCATACTCTCTAAAGCAACTTCCATCTGACATTTAGATTTATTGGAAAGTTGTCATTCTTTGTGTTAAACATCTTCCTGAATCCAGATTTAGTGGTAAGCCCATTCATTTCCGTGTCAGACCTGCTCGTCTTCTTCAGCAGTGAAGTCATTTTTAAAGTTAAACATCCTGCAGATCTCTTTTGTCGTTTTGCCCAGAATCACTCTAGTTATAGTTTCAATTCCCGCCACACTTACAAAAATTATGTCCCCAAGATTCTTTATATTCAAATAGCCTGCAACTCGCCAACAACAAAGAATGTTCAACAAGGTCATCATTTCCAACATATACTTATAAGGAATTAAAACTTTACCAAAAATATATTAATAAATAGACAGCTAAAACTGATTTAACAATTAAACCTATCCATATAAAATATACTCAACATACATGTGCATTTTATTAGCATTTTGAATATATAAAATATGATTGATGGTCTTTTGGAAATGGATTTACCAAAGAAAACAAACCACATGCTACACACTCATTCAAAGTACTTCAAATGTTGGTCTTACTCTGAAAGAGATCTGCTTGATGTACCCTAAGACAATACCCTTTTTAAAAGGTAGCAACAAAGTTTGTTTTTCATAACCCTAACTTTTTTCAAACAATCTAATAAAACTTCAAATTTCATGGACAATAGAACAAATTGCTTCGAAATTTTGGGACAGCCAAATAGACTGGCTCAAACTTTATAAAATAAAAAGCTTCAAATTTATATAAATTTTCTAAAACGCTGAGCATACATCAAAAATTGTAAAGTTTCTACAAATTCTGATCAACCAAAACTCATATAATGTCTTTACTCTTGCTGAAGATGGTCTCTAAATATACCAGACCATATATTACGTGTTCTTGGAGTATGATGTATTATTCTGAAAATGTTTTTATCCCTGCTATAAATCGCATAAGGCAGAAATGCTAGAGGAGCAGACTTATTGTATTTGTGTGTACTCTCTTTCCACATTCTTACCTTTCTTTATAGCAAACCCAAGGGACATGTCCTTACAAAGGACATGACCCTTTCTATCTTGGCCCTCCATAAGATACATTAAATTACCAAGATTGGCGTCTCCATTTGTTTGACTAACAGTTAGTTAAACTAACTACATTTAGGCAGTTAACATACTAAGAGAATGTTTCCAAATGGATTGCGATCTGCATTATAATTTAGTATATCTTAAAGGCCAATTCACTAAAAGAAATTCCATGCATTACCAGATTTGTTTGATCTGAAGAAATGTTCATTATATTATCAGAGTTACTCATAGGTTTAACAAAAATAACTTTTGAACACCGTAATAAGGGGGCAGTGGACAAGCAGAAGTAATAAGGGGGCATTGGAAATCATAGATACCAGTAGAAGTTTGTAAACGGTAGCCGGATTCATCTTCACGAACTCCTGATCCCATTTTTTAACATCATCCTGTGTAATGAGAGTCTTTCTGTCAGCGATTATGCCAACTTCCACATGATATGTAGATTTATTATAAAAATTAATTGTCCCTATAAACCAAGATAAGGAACTTACAAGTGATTTTAGAATAACAGAGTAATCTTGCCTATAAACCAAGAGATAGTTGTAGTCTAAATAATCCATGAGAAAAATGTAATAGTAGTGATTTTAGAATAATATAGTATAATCCTTGAGATAATTGTAGTCTAATTATTACACAGACTACAAGTAGATATGAAGCATACTGCAAGTAGATAAAAAACATACTTACCTTTTGCTAAATAGAAATCAGAATCTAGTCCAATGTTGTTTTATGTGCTATTAATGTTGCACGAAATCTTCTAACTTCTATGCTGTTAATGTTTCATCAAATTTCTGCAAAACAAAATATGGCAAATAGTCACCATAAATAGTGTAGAAGCATTTTCAGTCATTAACTGCTAAGTACACCCTTGTCAATGAAATAAAGCATGTTGCCTTCTTTATATGTTGTTCAACTATGCACAACCTTATAATGGTGTATGCCTGTATTTTTATACTAAGTAACGTATATCTAGAGATGCAAACTAACAGCCAACCATCACAAGAGCAAATGAATGCTACATTAAAACTGAGGGTAGGCCAAGAATGTGGGAAACATAAAGCTAATTAAAAGCTAAGAAATCAAAATAAGAGACAGGTGGCACTGGCCAATAGGTGTTGGAGTCTCGTGAGTTGCACTAACAACATGAGAAACCCCTCAAGAGTGAGACCTGCCATAGAGGAGAACAACTAACATCTCAAAAAGACTCATGGTGACAATGGGGGATCTGCAACATACACCAATGGTGTACCAAGGGGTGCACAACATGGAAATTGTATGTCACAACAAAGATAATAGTGCCGCGAAGAATAAAATTGACAGCTTGAGCAATCTACAGAGGCCACATGATCCTATAAAATAAGAGCTCCAACCATGAAGCAATATGGCGAGAATTTGACATAGCTGATGTCCATCTTGCATTGCAGTTTTGACCATTAATAATACAAATACAAAAACATGTCACTGCAAAGATCCAAATTCATACACAGATAAACTTATCAGAACATATCCCAGAGCAAATGATCTTTTTTTTGCCATAAAGTGAAAAAGGATATATCTATCAATTTGGTCACATAATTTCAATTAGACTTTCACATAAAAAAATGAACTAAGTTTTACATGTAACTTTTTCTGTAAGTGTCATCAAAACAAAATAACCAAGTAAATCCTCCTGGTATATTACCAATTTTAAAAGTAACTAACTCAACAAACATAGGAAAAATGCAAGGTTGACGCTGGTCAAATTGTCTGTACATATCCATGTGACACGACCGAATTACAAAGATATACAAAGTGAAATAGCATGTCACTACTATTGTCTATTCATTATAGAAACCTGAATAGGTTCAACCATTTCATGCAGTCATAGCATAAACAATGGCATTTCCATAAGAGATCTAATCAATAGATAAGCATCTGGCAGTGAACACTAAAAGAGAAGTTAACTAATCTGCAAGATGTTGAGCTTTCAATCAGGAAAAGCTTTGATGAAAACGGAAAACGATAATGTTTGTAGAGGAACCTAACATACTTGGGATTAAATATATGATTCCTACAGAGGTTTGTAGTAGCCACATCAACAAAAATCCTCACACAAAAGAGGAATGACATCCGAAAATCATCTTTAGTAAGTGATGTACATGGGACTAATTTCTCAACATACTATTTCAAGAAGCCAATATGGCATTCTCTTTTTTCCCCAAATGGCTCTTCAAGTTCATGCTCATGCATTTCATGTTTCCTGTCTCTACCCGTAAAGATAAGATTGTTATTTTCATGATTTAAAAAATAATAGTTTATTAGATATTTTAAAAATTGAAGTCATAATTGAATCAGGTATTATCATTTTTTACCAACTTGCTAACAAAAGATGAATAGTAATAAATCTGGATGATAACAACAGTCACTCAAATTTTTTGCTAGAATTTATTGCAATTTCAATGACTGGAAATGGAACAATAAAAAAACTTCTGAAAAATATACCATTTTTGTAGAAAGCACAATAATATTAATGTCAACAAATGTAAAGGCATATAAGAAATCAATTGAATTTACAAGGCAGTGAGTGATAAATACTTTGGGACAAGGGAAGAGAAATCGTCTAACCAAACAGCTAGTAAATTATAGGGTTTGTATTCAAAAGCATCTGTTTTCAGCATCTCCCCTCTTCACAAGAGTATGCATGTGAATGGAAGAAACTAACTAAAATCATCAGTCCTAAAGAGCAAATCTAACAGATAACATGACCAACGCCAAGAAAAGATGTACATGAGATCGAAGGCTGCATCACCTTCTTGGGTAATGGGAGGCAAGACCAAACCTAGGACCTCCTTACTATCTTGCTCGATCCCTCCTTTAGTTCAATAGGGGGTGCCTCCTCCTTTAGTAAAACCTTTCCCTCCTAATTCTGTCATCCTACTTATAACCTTAATAGATACTTATATGAAATAACACTTGTAGAGAAACTTCTTAAAATAGATTATTCAGTACTCTAAGTCTTTCTATTTGAGGAAAAATACAATCCGTTTATAAACCGTAAAGAGCAGTGAGCACAAACGAACAAACAATCTGTGTAATATTAGATAGCTAAAATTGGAAAGATACACATATTGCAAGTTGAAGATTGGTGAGGATTATTATATTTCAAGTGTAGGAATTTATAGTGGCAGAACAAGTGTATATCTATATTGCATATTAAGTTGGGCGTGCCATCTAGTGGAAACTCAAAATGATTGGTGCAAAATGGTTTACAAGGTGGGGCAACTTGGGATTGTTGGCTTTGTACATTACTAATTAGAGATGCATGGGGCCTCATTTGACAGTTCAACTAAGCGGGCTTCTTCTCGGATCCAGTGAGCGACAAATGAATTTGTTTGCATACGTGAATATCTATCAAATGTGAAGGTTGGATATATATGCAGTCCATCAAGCTCCTTATCTCTTGAAATTGTTGTGAAGGTGAGCCCTTGGCGGTCGATGTTGCCAACGTCAACTATAGCACGTTGTAATGTTAGTCTTTGTGCTTTGTGCATGGTCAAAGCCCATGCCATTTTCAGTGGTATCTGTCGATGAAGCCAGCGGCTCAACGGTATTATGGGAACGCCGTTTGTTGTATTGTGGTTCCATGGGGACCATGTATAGTTCTTGAAGCGAACAACAATGAAAAGGGGCAGTTGTGGTGGCATCTGACCAGTCTTGTAAACTATTGCTCTGACTTGTCCAAGTGCTCTGTTGACAAGGCCTATGGCAACCCACAGATTGCCAAGACAACATTACCTCTTGCCTGTTACATAAAAGTATCTTTGAATCTAATTGTTCATCCTCTATATCTGATGTTGTAGAACCCCTGAGTTGTTCTACTAACAGGTACTGTTGAAGATACTAACATCTATTTATTGTGTAATGATACCTTTTCATTTGTGGCAAATAGGTGGGTAGATGCTGCGAAAGTCGAGCATTCTGCAAAGCTCAAGGAGGAGTTCAATCTTGTTATTAGTAGATGCCAATTCTCATTTATGGGTTGTGCATTTCATAGTTTTGCCAAAAGGTTCCAAAAACTTACCTGTGCATTGCCTTCTCCACTTTGTCAGAATATTTCTATGAGAGTTATAATTGTGTTGAGGTTGTGCCAAAGGGTTCCTCCATAAGATGTCGATGCATACATTGGGATGTCTTTAACTGGCGGTAATTGTGCGAAGTCACCAAATAATATCACCGACCGGCCTCCAGGATTTTTCTCTGACATGGAAATGCCTCGCATAACCACTTGTCAATTTTTTCCATAAGAATTTCAATCCTACAAACCTCATTTCATAGAATGTATTGGATGTTACACATTGATTCTTGGAATGAACCAAGTGTCTGGCCTTGTAATGACTGCATTTCTATAATTTGGTATGTGGAGGGCCAAATGAATTGTTGATACATGTATATTAAATGCAGCTACTTCTATAGGTGCAAGGAGAAGGAGGGGTGCTTGGTTGTTCAAAACAACTTTTATAAGTGTGTTTTTTATGCATTTGATCAATTGGGATTTTCCTTTTCTTGTTTTGCCTTGGATAATCATCCATAATGGTGGAACAGTTGTGTTGGAATGTGCATGAGAGGCAATGAGGTCATTCACCTTTCTTTGCCTTAGCGAGAGAGTGGATTCCATATTTTGCCAAGGATCATGTGGAGGTTGAAACATTTCCTTGTTGTAGTAAATAAAGGATGTAGCAATGGTCTCTTCTGATGGGCTGACTTGAGCTTCTCTCCAGTCATGGTTTATATCTATGCTACATTGGTTGAGCATGTCAAGCTCGTTAACATGGATAGGTTCACCTAGTTGTAAACTGGAAAAATTACTTGCCATTCATTGTGGGTATCTTTTGCCATATAGTATGTCCCTATCAAAGGACTATTTCCTTCATCCTCTTCTGCTGTCTTTGTAGATGGTCAGTGTACATGCCATGGACTGTACAAATGTCTGAATTTTGCCCAGTGTGCTATGAATTTGGCATCAAAGCTGCCAATGTCTGCCCCAATGTTGCGAAATGGGTAATACAACATTAGTTTTGTCCAACAAGAATGTAGAGAATGATTTGTCCTCTATAGGAAGGATCGTAGTGAATTGTGGAGATACCCATACGATTACCTTTTTGGGTCATTCCTTCAATTGGCTGGTTTTAGGGGATGCCTTATAAGACCACTTTTGTGTTACCTCCAGAAGAAATAATGATTCAAGTTGTGTAGGTCGTGCCATGTGTTGGTTCCCAATACTGCAGATTGGAAATCCAAGAGCCTATCACTTCTCCGATAAGACCTCTCAATCGGTTCTAGCCAACGAACGGGAATACTTCTCAATTCCCCTACACTTCAAGCTTTGCTACACCTAGGTGGGTAAACCTTCTCCTCGAACATTGACTGTCTAGTTCAAGGCTTTTCTATAGTGAATTTAAGCTTTGGAGTTCTTCAGCTGCCAAGGTCCTTGAACTTGATCAAAATGAAACTGAATACTAGATAATGGTTGAATGTACTATTAAGTTGAATAATAGTTAATTTGATGCTTGTAGGAAGGAAATTATAGATTTTCTAACTTCAATAATAAAAAAACCAGTGCCTCTACTCATCCGGGCAATAGAGTCAACTTCAGTAAATTTTCATGTACAACTTCATAAAGTTCATAGTCACTTATATTATTAACAATTAAATCATCAAGATGCGACAGACCAAATATTATGCAATCTTAAATTAGTCCAGGTTGAATTTTAACTCCTCTGGTAGAGAGACAAACTGGACATAGATGCTGAAACAATTAAATATTTCACACTATTTGTTATGATCAAATTTAAATGCTAGATGACCATGTCCACTTATCCGATATTTAAATTGTATATAGAATTTTAGAAAATAATTAACAAGGACGATTTGTAGAAGTTGATGAAAGTCAACTTCATAGTGCACCAAGATCACTTGCATGCAAATAATCTGTTGAAGAGAAATCGAAGAAGGAACAAGAGCTTGAAGCAACTCAAAAAAGTGAAAAAATATATTAGAACAATGAGAAAATGAAATTTTTTATACAAAATGTTATGAAATAACAATAGGAGAGCTTGAATATAAAGGCCTCGAGGAAACTTCTAGAACAAGCTAGAAGGTGCTAAGAGATAAGCATGACAACTAAGCATATGTCCACGAAAAGTGGATTACCCTCCAAGTAGGTGAAAGAATAAGTATGACAAGGTGTTTGACAACACGTACACAAACTTCTATGTTGTCAACAAGTCAACACGTAAAAGGATGCTAACTCCTAGGTGATAACTAATGTCTAATGCATTTAACCTAAGTAAACTTAAGTAAAAGCATAAATAATAATTAATAATTATTTACTCTAACACCCCCCCTTAAGCACAACTTAGGGAAATGCACTTAAGCTCACAACAGCTAAGATGAAATGTAGAATGGGTCTCGACAACAAAGCCATGTTCGGTACCCATGAACAAATGCATAAAAAATGCAATGCAATCTCTATAAACTGGAGATAAAGGAGAAAATCCAGTGGGAAAAACCCCTCTTCAAAAAGAGATAGCAGAAAACCTAGTGAAGGACTGAAGGAACCTCCAATTAGAGGAATGTCCTAGAAAATAGGAACAAGAAGATCATGAAGAACATCACTGAAGCATGAAGAAGTTGCAAACTCTATCAAAATGAAGTTGTTGATCTAAAGAACCTCCATAGAAAAACAAGGCATGAACTGAGAGTGTCTATATGGTAGATGATCCATCTCCCTGAAATGCATAAGTAGCCAGCCACTGCAATCGTCTAGTATATAGGATCAGATACTAAATACATAGCTCAGTCTATCAAACCATCGAACCAAGGAAGCATTAGAAACAACAGAATAACCCCCTCTTAAGCAGACGGGATGAGGTGACAGGCAATTGAAAAAGTGGGCCCAAGGGCTCTGTAGAAAGAACCACGAATAGCAAGAGAGAGTGAGAGGTACAAACATCTATAAAGGCACGTGTCACTGACACATCATGGGAAAAAATGGAAGAGGGCACAAAAGCGACATACAACCATGGCACTTTATGAAATAGTGTGAGTACGACTGTCTCAAAACAACATTCATGAACCCAAAATGCAAGAGTGGCATTTGATCTCAGTGTGTTTGCATAAAGATGCTTACAAATGATATCAACAATGATCAAAAAGGGAAAAAAGATGATACAATAGATATTACAGCCCAAAAGAAAAGAGCCCATGCCATGAAAACGATCCTCAAACCTGGAACACCTAAGATATCCACCATAGAGAAAAAATGCCAAAAGCATGATAGAAAGAGCATGGGGCAGAATTTAAAAGAAATGACAGCATTTCTAAAAAGTAGACAGAACCAAGTTTCCAAAAATATAACATGTTTAAAAAACGGAGATGGGACGCACAAGATTTGCTTGCCTGAGTGAAAAATAGAACATCTGACTTTGACTACAAAAATAGGCAACAAAACTATATCAAAACTAAAAAATACCTGCATCAATGTCTCCATCTTAGAACCAGCTTTTCGAAACTTCTTTCGAATTGAAAAAATACCTCTATATGCTCAAGTTTTGGCCAAAAAATCGCAAGTAAGTCAAAAAGGACCCTAAAGGAGAGGTAGGATGTTGATGCAGTGCTGACGTCAACATTTCACCTATTTAAATTTGATGGCCAAGGGGCCGTCGTGGCAAAAAAAGGACTGCCATGCCGCATCCACTTGGCAGGTTTGTTGAGGTGGCACTGATGACTAGGCGGCCACATGGCAGGGGCCAACGTGCCACCTGTGCCACGTGGCACGTGCTGGAGTGACCATGTGTGCATAGCGGGCGTTGGCAATGAGGTGGTCGTAGCAGTGGTGGTTGGGCGGCTACAGCCAACTGTGGTGGCCACAGCGGTGGCACTGTCGGGAGGGTGGCGGCGGTGCCCGGGCTAAGTGTTGGTTGTGCGGTGGTGGCCACGCTACCACACAATTTTTTTTTAAGAAACCGCATCCGTACGATCCATAGGACCTCCCAGATAAAAAATTTTTGCCTCCCGCAGCAATTTTGTCCAAAATGGACAAATTTTATATGAATCCTAACTATAACGAACCTTCTGAACTCAATGACAGCGTCCGTTTAGGCCCAAAGTGCCCCGAAAAATCATTCCTCCCTCTGATTGAAGAAAAAAATCACAAGCAAACTGGGGTTTGTGTCTCCAAATCGCGGCTTCAAAAATCCTTCAACCAGGAAGCAGCAGGGAGGCTCTAATACCATGTAGAAGTTGATGAAAGCCAACTTCACAGTGCGCAAAGATCACCTGCATGCAAATAACCTGCTGAAGAGAAACCGAAGAAGGAACAAGAGCTTGAAGCAACTCAACAAAGTGAGAAAATATATTGCAACAATGAGAAAATGAAATTGCTATACAATATATTATGAAATTACAATAGGAGAGCCCAAATATAAAAGCCTCAAGGAAGCTTCTAGAACAAGCTAAAAGGTGCTAGGAGATAAGCATGACCACTAAGCATACGTCCACGAAAAGTGGATTAACCTCCAAGTAGGTGAAAGGATAAGTATGACAAGGTGTTGAAAACACGTACACAAACTTTTGTGCTGTCAACAAGTCAATACATAAAAGGGTGCTAACTCCTAGGTGATAACTAATGTCTAATACATTTAACCTAAGTAAACTTAAGTAAAAGCGTAAATAATAATTAATAATTATTTAAGTTCTAACATGATTCGCTTGCAGTTTAAATCTCCATGCCTTTAATAATAAACAAAGAACATTTTATTTTATTATTAAAATAAAATAATAAAATTTTTATAACAAAGTCATAATAAACTCCTTATCCCTCCGTACAGTAAAATAAATATAAAATACTTCTCCAAGGTAAATATGAATGTTTTTTTAATAGGTGTATATGTTTTTATGTTTCCAAAATATTCTTCATATATATACACTTTTACAAAAAGAGATTGTGACTTTTAACGTAAAGAGTCATATCTTTTGGAAACTAACCAAGAATCTTTTAATGAAATTAAACTTGCACATAATATAATTATATTAGTCCTTATTAGCCACGGTGAAGAGATGTATTCCTTCAAATTAAAATGATGGCTCCACACAATACTCTGCCGTCAGACGACAGATATTATCCTCTTTATCCTTCACTGCATAGATAGATAGATAGATAAAATTTTAACGTCCACGAGGCCAAAAATAGCCTATGGGACAGCAAGACAACTCAAGCAGACTTAAGTAGCGTTGTTCGCCTCTTGTGTAGACTAATGATGAGCCCCCCCAATTGCTCAATGTACTCTTCGTTGAACAGGTTATGCCAAGAACTGTCACATATAGTATCCGCAAACTTATCCCTGCTATCCTTGTAGGCCTCACATTCTAGAATAAAGTGCTGTTCAGTTTCCACTTTCCCAGAATTGCAAAATCTGCAAATTCTCTCTTCCCAAGCCTCCTTTGGCCTCTTCCAACGCCCGGTCTCACAACGAAGTTGGTGAGAGTTGGTTCTCAGCTGAGCAATAAGAATTTTAGCTCTCCAAGAAATGTTGGCTCCTATGTACACTTTTTCGAGTTGATCACAAGTGGGGTTGAACTCATTTATATAATATAGTTTCTTCCTCCCAATCTCGCTTCCCCAATTTCTCTTGTAGAATTTCTCCATAACAAAGACCTTTATTTCTTTATTACTTGTGGGGCACATATTGAAATGAATATTCCATTTACTCATCCACTTGATGTTTTGTTGCATCCATGTCCTTTTTCGCTTACATAGTGTGTCACTAAAGACAACTTTCGGCCATCTATCCTCTTCCATTTTTTCGATTCTTTTTAGATAGCTTAAAAGGCGAACCATAGCAAGTGCCTCAATAGGCGCAGCCCCCATTTCACTTAGCATGATGTCATATGGAACAGTGCTTTTAATTTTAAACTTGCTTGTAATCAAGCGCTTTTGGATTCCTTCGATTTGTTTCCATTGTGCTATAGTAGTGCTGCTGGCCCATAATTCACACCCATAAAGAACAACTGGCAGCACAAGAAGACCAAACAAGGTTTGAATAGTTTTCCAATCCCACAACTCCGCTTCACGGCACCTATTCTGAAGAGCGTAGAAAGCCTTCCATCCACCTAATGTCCTTTTATACCTGCAGCTAGACCAGCTTAGTTTTTTGTTGAAATCGATGCCAAGGTATTTATATTCCGCAACTTCTTCGAGAACACTTCCATTGTAATAAAATTCATGTTGATGCTGTTTTTTATTATTAGAGAAAATCATAACCTTGGTTTTGTTGATATTGACTTGCATCCCCACCATTCTACAAAAGCGCTCAAGAGAAGATAGATGGTCATTCGCTATTCTGCATATTTGTATTTTGCAATTTATCGGATAGTGAATTTATCTACTCCTGTATCTTGCCAAACGTTTTAGGCCTTTTCAATTCATCGGAATTGGTCTTTCATTGGGCATATGATATGCGACTATGTGTATTTGGAAGGAATTGCATATGCATCGTGAATTATTAATACGACAAAATACATTCTCGAACATGGTTTGGAATTTAACGCTTTCAAATCTCGTTACACAGCAACCATTTGTGTTTGGTGTTCCTCTATTTATTACTATTACTACTATCTTATATCATATTCAATAATTTAATGATAGTATTTGTTATTGTTATTTCTCCTTGGTCAAATGCTGAATTTCAAACCCGTGTCTTTGACGGCAACATGTAGGAAGGATTTTTCCTAAAACATGAACGATACCTCTTTGATTCTGAAAAAACTTCAATCTTAGCCATGGACAACACATGTTAACATGGGATATGAATCGATGGCAATTATTAGCAATTAGTTGTCTCAATTTCTTCATATCTTCAATGTGCGGGACCAGAAGATGAGATTCAGGCACGTTAACTGATAAGAATTGGTGGTATTGTGTATGGAAAACCAACTCAGTAGCCACGATATCTATGACTCTTCATGTAGAATACCGAAATCACTTCATGGTATTAATGTGTTATGACAGGATTAGCATCTTCTTGTCACGAAACGTCTAAACTGTTGATTGTCACATGATTCCCCAATTATAGACCTGTGCTCGATGGATTTGTTCAGAAACCATGAGCCACTTGTTAATGTGCTATGACAAATCAGTTGCAAATCTTTATACAAAAATTCCTTTCACATTTTCCATTATGATACCATGTGATTGGTGATACTTCAATTTGAATGCATATTATAGCAGGCAATATTTGGTAGGCAACTCGGTTGCACGTAAGAGCCTTCTGTTGTTACATGAAGAATGAGAAAAACTGGGGTACTCACATGAAACGTTGTAGACATAGAGAATATCTATTCACAACTTAGAAGTTTTATATGCACCATTGTTGGAGATACTTGATCATAAAGTCTTATACTAAGTCAACATGTTCATGGTCAAAGCTAGTTATATCTTTACTTCACATTAATGGTAGTTTTATGTTTCATTTGTGTGTGGAATGATTAGGAGTTTGCTCATCGCAGGTCTTCAAAGTATCAATATAATACATTTCATTTCTGACTTGTCACCATCTCTAACAAAAATATATTATACTCGCTAGTTGTCAGAATGCAGGGGCATATAGAAACACCTTCAAGTTCTTGGCATTGATTTGTAACAATTTTTTGTTCAAATGGAGACTAGAATTTTGGGCTCCATCACCATGTATACATCAATATGGTGTACAGACATGCTTGTGTTTGTCGAGGAAATGGAAATGTGGTCGGTCAGTTACCTGTGTACATTAAGATTTACAAATTTCCTGCTACATAGGGAGAGGGGCAACTTCAATAGTAAGTGGCAGGTTTCCTAGGCACCAATGTCTCTTTCAACTAATGTGTCAGTTAGCATCTTGCGGAATGCATTTGAAGCTGGTTTATCAGATGCAAGGGTTGTGGAGATGCGAGATAGCATTGAGTGGTATGTCTCAGACTTTTACTCTGCTTTTGCAGCATATTTTGCAATATATTTTAGGACTACATTTATTAATAGAACAAGTCGGCAGTCTACATTGGCTCTCCAAATAGATAAAATTGATGCATTGCGGAGATTGATACGGTCATCATTGCGTGTCGGATTGACCTTTTCTTGTCTGTTTGCACTAATAGAGATGTCTAAACTGGTTTGCACTATCCATGGGGCTTTATATCGACAAACCATAGCAGCCTGCTTTTTCCAAAGGCAAGTTTGTGTTGTGCACTTTGTATGTCATTGGACACAATTGACTAATAAAGCGTAATCATTGAAGGTGTCACTTGTTAAAATTGAGTCAGTGTATAGTAGGCAAGGGTCATCTGTTGGCGAGAGGGGTATCGCTTCCTTTCTTTGTTCGGCAGTCCTCAAGTTCTATGTATAGAAATAGTTGACAATGTATTTGACTACATTCTCCACTACTTGTGCATTATTCCAATCAAGTTTCTCAAAGTTTAAGGTGCCAAGAAGCCAAATGATCCATGGATATGTGCAGACCCTCTATGTTGTCATTCGTACCAATAGTTCGTAACTCCCAAGAGCTTTTCGAGGACCTCTCGAAATGTGGTAAATCTGTAGTGCATGTATAGAGCAGTGAGATGTGGGTTTTGTACTATGTTTTATAGCCTTCATGAGCTTGTTGCATGATGGCACAATGGTGTTGTTGAGGGAATGATGTTGTGCAAGTCGGCCTATTTTGTATCTGTTGCACTCAATGTGATAAATAGTGTTGGACAACCAAGTTGTATAACCATATCAGACAACTCACCTCGTCTTTGATTCCAAAAAAGCCTTGTTCCATGGATCTTTGAGAGGTAAAATGGATAAGTTGTTCTGCAAGTTTTTCATTTGGTAGGTCCTTTAGCCTTTGACGAAGGTCTGCAATAGTTGTAGACTAGGTTCAATGCCTCATGAGTAAGTTTAGCAGAAAGTATCTGAATCGAGGGTGTTGGCCAAGTTGATTATCATGATACCGAATAAGATGCACAACATATTCATGGAGGTGCACTTCCTTTAATCATCACCTTTGGGAAACAATGTAGGAAATGCCATTGCAAATAAGCCTTTTGTGGTATACTCATTTATTGGTTATGGTGAAATGGTTGGCCACTGTATTTTAGGGATTGATTGGCATGTTCCTAATTGTAGCAGGGATCTCACTACTGCAATCTTAGTGGATGCACTTGGTAGATTTTCTACAAAGGAGGATTGTTCCTGTAAAATACCTTCAAGGAGATCATTCTTTGTAGCTTTTGTCATTGAAAAGCCCAATTCTTCTTTATCAAGAGTCAATGTTGTTTGACACAGGAGGTCTCAAACATCAGTAGAGGTAATAGTTAATGATGCTAGTGCAGTTGTGTATAGGTGTGCACCCCAATAATATGGATCATTCTGGATTTTGTACTTCAATGCCTCATATACGCAATCCTTGCTAACGTAGAAATTGTATTGTTGTTTTGCTATACTCTCCCTATTAACAATTATTATGTCCAATTCACCTATGCGCCTTGGCAATTGAGATGTGATAGTAGGAATATCTTGAGGGAAAGATATAGTGTGGCCACTATATTTTAGTTGGCCACCTTTTGCATAGATCACTTGAAGTATTGGGCTGACTCTTGCAATTAGCATCTCTTCTATCTAAGTTAGGATTTTTAAGCAAGAAGGTTGCTCTCCAGAGTCCATGTGATTTCATTGCGAGAGTTCCTGCAGGCATGGACTTTCTGTGTACTAGAGGCATTGAGAGTAGGTGTTGGCCGGGAGGCTGTCTCGGTGGATGCGTAGAGAGCTCGGGAGGAGCTAATCATCCAGTTGGAGGCAGTGCAGCGACACTTGGCTTAGGGTACCGAGGAATTGGAAGCAGAGAAAGCAGCACGGGTGGCTATCAAGGTCAGCTTGAGGAGACTGTATTGTGTTAGTAGAGGCTACAGATGTAACGGGATGAATGTCGAAGTGATGTGATAGAAGTGGATTTCTCTTGTTGTAGTCACTTTGTTAATGTATTTTGTTTGTCGATTTGTTTAAGATATTTTGTAATTGTTGTTCGGAGACGACTTTTCTTTTTGAGGGGGATGGTGTCCGCTGACTGGATGGTCCCAGCGGTGTTTCTGTAGCTGACGAAATGATTGTCGTCGGTGTTTTGTATTTTGTAGCCGACGGGTAAATAGTTTGTAGCGGACATAATGTTTGTGGCCGACGGACTCCTTCGGGAAGGTTCGGCGGATAGTATTTATATCCAGTCTGGGATCATTGTAAATCATCTTCTATCAGGAATCTTATCAAGCATAATGTATGTCTGGCATATGCGAATATAATTCTGCTATTCTGTTCCATTGTCTGTATGCGTTCATTTATTTTACCTGTACGGTAAACAATGCAAACATATTTATAAACTTAACAAAGACAATAAAATAACATAAAATAATATTATTAAAAATTAACCCATCATCTTTCCTCCTCTTTCCATTATCTCTTTCATATTCTTTCTTTTCAAATTCGTAAGTCAAAAATGATCTTGTAACGGCAGGAAGCCGTAAGGCCAGGTTCAAATAAATAAATAGACTGGCCTTATCGTCTAGCGAGCAACCTTGGATAGCCAACTCACATCCATTCTGCGATTACTCTGCTCATTGCCTTGCTCACGTCTATCACTTTGCTGAGTTTTAGAACCTTTAACATCTGAACTCGACTCCATACAAATTCCCAACGTTACCTCTTGAGTTCCTAAGTAAACGATAGAACCGGGGTATTCATCGTGATTGTATCATCACATCTTGGAAGCCGTGAAAGTCTAGGAAGGAAGTTCTAATTACGGAAAAAGCAAGCCATCTTCAGAGCTGTGTCACGTAAGGAAATAATTGTAATTTATTTTAATATCTCTTCTATTACCATGTCTAAGCTGAGTCGGCATTAAAAACTGATATCTCTTTTGATATGTCTTTCTTATAAAAATTATAGCCATTCGAATTCCTCTCTGTATTACTTGAATAGTCTTAGTCCTTCTTAAGGCTTGTGATATCTATCCATGTAAATAGCAAGAAGATTAAATTCTCTGCTGTGAATGTCAAAGGTCTAGAACAATAATATCCAACTGTTTGATTTAATTAAATTGTATGTTTGTTCCTTGTGTTTAAAGTTTGAAAAGAACATCTTTTAAACTCTCATTTAAACTCTAAAAAAAGTGAGTCAATTACAGATAACTGTATAAGATCTCCAAGGAAATCACCTGGCCAATGCCAGAAAAAGGTGATGAAGGTGCAATTTTTACAATAAGAATGTAGGTTCAGGCACCAGTGAGCCACCAGCCAATGGCTCGAAAAATGGTGATAAGGAGTTAATGAACCTGTTATAAATTGAAAAACAAGAAGGAAATCAGTAACATAAAAATTACATAAACAGATTAGACACATTTAGCTCATGTGATTTTAATTTGAAAATTAGTCGTGAAGCTGAGTGGTGGAGATCGGGTTTCTAAACCCACCTCTGAAATCCTTGGCCAAGGGGATAATAGGCAGACTTGCCACAACAAATGGATTGCGTTGTTGTCCTGATGCTTCAGTTATTCATTAGAATAGCTATTGGGACTTCAACCCACCTGAATACTCCGATGGCTAGATCAATGAATGTCCCGTGCTCGACCTTAGGGTAGGGAGGGCCGTTCTATTAAATTAGAACATGTGGGGATAAGTAAAAAGGTCCGCGGTTGGGAGGTTAAGCCAATGATAATGCTTCTCCTCTCACCAAAGTCAAGCTTGGACAATTAATTGGAAAAGTCTCTCAAGTAAATCAGTATGTTTCTTTATCTTTTAAGTTCATATTTTTCTTGCTGAAAGATTTATCTTTGGAAAAGATAGTTGCTAGTTTTTTGTAACATGTTAAATGCATCTTTTCATTCCAGTGTTTAGTCTAGAATTAAATTTCAGCATTTAGTTTAGGTTAAATTTCAGTAAGTAGTTTAAGTTTAATTTCAGCAATTAGTCTAGACTTATTTTCAGCTGATTATGTAATTTGATTGGAAATGAAATGAAAACAAATTAGATAGCTAAAAGTTAAAAGTAGTTATAGAAAAACCTGATGTTACAAGATGATGCGGGGAAGCATTGCTTAACGAGATCTACGGAATAGGGCACTACCTCAGTCCATTTATCCGATCGACAAGTATGACCTCTAAACTACCTTGGTAAGGACCTAGCGACTGCATAATAGAGTACATACATTGGACACACATGAGCTACTTGGACAATCAATAAAACATTAAATATTTAAACATAATCAAAATTTGTACCTTTAAATGGTTTATGTTGGTATTCTCATCATTTCATTATTTATATATATATATTAATCCACATAAGTATAAACGTATGGTACTACCATAGTATTAAATTATTCAAGCTCATCTATATTAACATACGTATACATATATATATGCATATACATTAAGAGGATATGAAGATAAAATAATCTACCAATTATGCACGTATACAGATATGTGTATCCTAATAGGTATAACTTTGGACACAATACTAATATGATGACACCATTCAAAAATTATATATATGTGCAAATATATATATATATATATATATATATATATATAATTATAAATTATTATTTTAATAAGGAGTCTTTTGAATTCTCTCTTATAAGTCTCTATGAGAGATGATGAGTAGACTTTGCATTTTTCTTCTTTTGAATTGGTGGACCAAGAAGCCGATAATCTTCTTGTAACTGCTATCAAGATATGCGACTTCTATTGAGCCTTCTATATTGTTCTCATTTTTATATAAGCTCGAGAGTATGTCTGGTAGCTATCATCGATATTGTTGTTCTTCTCCATTCCTTCTCCTCATTTTCTTTCCCTTTTTCATACGGCTGATATTGGAGTGAAACTGAGCTCCTGTTTCTGCTATTAAAGGGTCTCAGCATTTTGAAATCCATGTTGGCAATTTAGACTTTTGAGAGCCAGCCATTCAGAATTAATCAAGATCCAATCCTTCACTAATCAAGTTATGTGAATAGTTTTTCTATTTTTTTATTTTGGTATATTTACTGGATCCAAAAATCTAGATTCAAGATAGATTCAAGGATTTTCAATGATCAATGCTTGACTGTGAAGTAAAATAACTCTATCGAATAGTTCATTTGATCAAGCATACCAAGTTATCTAACCATGTTAAATCTGAAACCGAATACATATGTCATGATATGATTTCCTTCTCGAATCAGCTTAGTCTTCTATATTTTTATTATAATCCTCTGAAATTTCTTAAGAGAAGTCCTCGAGTCTTAAGGACGGCTTCATGCCAATACTAAAATATTATTTTCCATCAGCTGAGTTTCAGGAAATGAATTGATATCCTCTGTGAATAGACACCGAGGACTCACCCAACTGGTTGGCCAAGAGAGAGGATGAAGAAGTGGAAAGAAACTTCTGCAAAAATAAAGAATAGGAATTAGAATTAATAAGATAACATTATTTCTTTTAAAGAACTATTCAATAAGCTCATGCATGTCCAATCTACTTACTATGTTGTCAAGTCGATTAGAAACCCATCCAAAGCCTTGGCCAAGGTGGTTAAAGGCATGCTTGTCTTCTATAGATCACATGATGTCGATGGCACCAGTTAATGAGTCATGCCCGTCTATTACTGAGCAAACATTCTAAACACCGGTATTGCTCAGATGGCTGGACTCACAGTGCCCCAAGCCTTGCCCTAGAGTAAGGAGGGCCTTTCTTATCAGAAGATTGGGTGGGGATTGATATGATCCACAGTTGGGAAGTTAAGCCTAAGCTAATTCTTCTCCTCTTATCTAAAAGCCGAGGCTTGCACAACCATTACAAGACTCTCCAATTAGATTTTGTATGTTCTTCTACCCTTCTTTACTATGCATTTACTTTCTCTTGTAAATATCGAATATCATAGAATTAATGGTAATGATTTAAGTTCTTTTTTATAATTATGATAGAAATCAGTTATTCCAGTTGGTTGTTATTTCCAATTGGATGTTAATTCAATAAATTTCACATGAAATGGAATTGAAGATGTTCACTTCGGTAAATTGGTTGAAGTATTGTCTTCACATCTATGCTTGATTCAGAATATACTCTATCCTTTTAGTTAAGAAAATTCTTTTGTTATAGACTTCTATAACACAATTTATAGGTAGACATTGTATGGATTCTATGCTCTTGATATTGAAGGAGTGCATTGGAATAGTATTTTCTACACTTGTAGATAGAGTTATGGTAGACAAATTGTGCAAGACTACCTCAAAAGGATTAGTGGAGCTATTGTACTTTGTATTGGCAACATTTACTTCACCATTAGATATGACATAAATAGTACCTGATTGAATTAGATTGTGAAATTGCTCTACCACATCATTGAAGCCCGTTACATGTATCAAAGTATTCACCTTATCTACAAGGTCCAAACCAAACACTTTGCCATTGCGTCCGACATTCTTGAAATTATGAATTATCGTTTTCCTCAATGCTCTGCCTTCTATTGACCAAGCCTTATGATAGGGGGTCAGGTTCTTTATTGGGGATAGTGGAGATGGGTGCAAGATCTGTTTACCTATACAACCTGCTATTTCACTGTTGAAATTTGTCTCTTTTAGACTTTCCCCAACTTCAGTTTGGTTATTGTTTGACAAAACACGCTCGGCAGCTTTGAGTAGAGGAATTGGTGATCCAATTCATGTTTCTGAAGTCACAACTAGTTTAAAATTACTGATTGCAATAGCTCTGCATTGAAAGAGGGTGTCATTTAGTAGTGGAAAATGTTGAGTGCACGTACATTTATAGCAGAAAATAGAGGAAAGTACGTACATGAAATTGGGAAACCTCTTGCACTCATAATCCATCAGACAGATGATAGATCCTTCTTGTAAGGCGTTGTCCACAATGAGATTGTTAAAATGATGAGAAATGAGGCAAGGACGTGTATGTACGCCATCAGAAAGTTGTAACCGATGTGTCATAGCTACAGTCCACTGTTGCTTTATTAGGCATACAGATGCTGGCAATGGCATTTGTAGTTATTGGAGCCAATCTATGCACCTCCTTCCACTGGTCAACACAGAAATTGTTATAAGAATCTAAAGGTGTATAATTGCTCAAGATCTAGATTAAAAGGCATCTTAAATAGAGAAATTCTCATAAGCAACTAAAGGTCTACAATTGCTTAAAGTCTACATTAAGAGGCCCCTAGAATGCTAAATGCTACAATACATTGTGCTGGAAATCTAGTAAATGGTACAATACACTATGCTGGAAATCTACTTGTATGATGCACGACCTCTTATGTACAAGAATGACCCTGGGGTTTGATATTGAAAGGTAGTCAGCAAGATATTAGTTTGCCTAGACTCTAAATCCAATTCTAACTCTAACTATGCCGTTAACCTAAATCCCTACTCATAATCATAATTACATCCATTACATAAACCTTCACCATAATATGATATATTAGTAGGTTAGATAATTAATGAGAAGAATGTAGAGAGTTCCTAAAAGAAATGTACTTATCATGATTGGCATATCCATTCATATGTTTTCTATAGATACTCCAACCGAGAAAAGTAAGCTAAGCATTGCATCACACCACAAGTTATCATGCCAGAGAAGTAATTGGGTTTAAGTGCTCTAATTTTTCCTTATTCTTAGTTCAGGTTGCATATTGTATTGTCATCACAGGGATTATCAAATGGAGCTGAACATTTTCATCAAAGGATATGGTTGATTGGAATACATTGACAATATATTTATTCATTTTTGTCACTTTGATTCGTATTAGAACTTAGATCAGTTGTGGTATTGCTCTCTGTCAGAAGTCTCACAGCAATGAGAAAATATGTTCATTAATAATATATTTCCCATATTTTATTTTGCAGATATCAAGTATTTAGAACTGGTCACAAGGGGACCAAACTTGGTTTTTGTGTATACTTTGTGGTTGATGGATATACACAACCATCCACACACCTGATAAAGCGTGCATAAAAAGCTAAACTGAGTGTCAACATATGTGATGTTTTTTGAAAAGTAATAATCAGAATACCACAGAAATCTGCAATTGATTATGGGTGACAGAAATCTGCAATCGATTCTAGGTGATGAATAGAATATAGGATCTATTGAAGAACTAGTGAAAGTGCAACAAATCAACATTCGTTTAATAATCAGTGACCAATATATCAAATAACACTCATGACATTATCACATATCAATGATTTATTCAACAATCACTTAATCATCCCTCACCAATTCCTCAAATTATTAATGAAGAAAGACCAAAAGATATCTGTTTTTGGAAACAAGCGATCTGTACATCATTATACAACCATCCTGTGATAGAGTGAATATTGTGGTGCAGTGGGATAAGATAACTAATACTTAACTCCTATATTTTTCTGTATGAGATGTTAATTTTGAATTATTAAACTACTTATAACCTGACATGCAATCATTTAGGGAAGAGAAGGAAATAAAAGAAGGAAGTTTGCTCTCCAACCTCTACAATGGTTGATTGATTGAGAAGTCACATTTATAGGTAGCTGAGTAAGGTGACACAAATCGGGAGGGCAGAAAAAAGCATCCCCACTAGTTAGGCTACTCTATGATGGATGACTGACGTGTAGGCTACTCTATGATGGATGACTGACGTATTAAGCCTTCTCTTGGGTTTGAGTGACATATAATTGGTCCTATGAATTATATTCAAATAGTATTTAATATGATTGTGCATCCTAGATTAGAATTTCCCTTGGTCAATGGATATATATATAGCTAGAAAGTTTCATCATGAATGGTTAACCCTGGGTTTTCTATCTGTGGCATGGAAAGTGCATTTGTAGTTTAATAAATTGAATACATCAATAAAAAAGGCTTGTCTAACCTTCACATGCTGGCCACTATTTTTATAAGAACTCTATTTTGTCAGAATGTAATTTGGGAAAAATTTAGTTATATTCTAATATTTAACTGTACTGGAATTATGCCTTAATGTAATGTGTGTGACAATTAGGAAATGCATGCCATGATAGGATGGCTATAACTTACACTACAATATAGAGCATTTGTCTTCCAGCGATTTGTTGATCGAATGAAAGTGAGTTTTTTGAATAATTTATTTACCCATCTCTGGTTCCATTATTTTATATTCTAAGTGGGAGAATTTGTAGCAGCATGGAATGTGGAAACTTTACCAAGATTCATAATGCCCCAAATTCCTGGCGTGAAGCTTATGTTTGAGAGAAATAAAGGATTATCATGTCTCTGTCTCACACCAGCTCCCATTTCTACACTATTAAAAATTTTAATACTACCACAGAAGGGGGTAACAAGAAAGTTGATAATTTTTGATAGGCAGGAAATAAAATGAATCAATAATGTCACATGGTTTTTATAATGAACATTTCAACTGCAACTGGATGTCCCTCTCTTTGGACCAGGTTGAATGGAGAATCTTCATGGTCTAACTGTAATACATGGATGCGATGCTTTACATTAAATATAGTTGATATCAATCTTTCACTGCCCGTGTATATTGTTGAGTAATCTTTTAGAATAAACTGTGTATTTTTTTTTCAATTGATGTTTCAGATCACACCCAGTGATCTATCAGCAGGAAGAGGAAAGAGCGATTAGTGAATTACATATCTATCCTTATAAAGTTTCATTAATCACTTTAAGTTTATAAGGATAGATCTGCAATTTAGTAATCACTTTTTCCTCTTCCTGATGATGGATCACTGGGTTACATCCGAAATGCCTAATAAATATACAATTTATTTTAAAAGATTGCTCAACAGTATACATTAAATATGTCCAATGTTTTTTCTTTGTACTACAATAAGGTTGAAAGTTGGAATAACTATGGTGCAGAAACAATGTACATTATCGAGAAATGTCAAATTTATAAAGAATTAATTCAAGTTACTTTTGAACATACCCGTTGTGCTTTCAGGTAGAACTCAACATGAACATCTCATGAAATTTTTACCTACAACTAACATTTTTCAGAAGTTTCATGGTTCAGTTTCAAGTCTTTAGGTTGGTTGGTTTTGATAATATTTTTGAATGCCACAAGGTCCTGTCCAAAATAAGGCTGGAGGTTAAGTGGCATGTTTTCTTCTCAAGTTTGGGATCCTGCATTCTTTTAGCTAAGTTGCCCTGGAGGCTATCTAGTGCAATCTGTTTGGCTTGGAAGGGTTTGGGGTTCTAATTTGTTACTCAAGTGCAGTCTGAGATTAAATGATTTAGTTGTTTAAGTTTGTTTCTCAAGTGCAATCTGTTTGAGTTAAAGGGATTGGTTGTTGTAGCTTGTTTTTCTCACATTGAGTTCAAATATTTTGTTCATATTGCATAATGAAATTTCTGCAGAGGTTTTTTGTTGAGTATGATGCAAGACATATCTTGCTTGATTTCAAAAAATTGCCTGTCGTAATAAACTCAGCCATGTTTTCTTGAAACAGTGCCACCTGCTGTCACATCATCGCAGATGGATTTTGATTTGTTTGGTCCACCCTCTGAGCCATTAGCTCTTCTCACACCTACAACTACAGTTTTACCGAACAGCACATCCACTAATGGGCTAAGCGCAGCAGCTAATCTGTTTGGAGATGCCAATTTTGGTTCAAGTTTTACTGCTACAATTGCTCCTAGTTCTGATAATTAGCTAAATGTTGTTGTTAGTTTGTTGTCATGTATAGTGGTGGTTTCTCTAAAATTTCATTTATAACCCTAAAAGCGTTAAAAATCATATTGTTATCATTATTCATAGGCTAATGCTTAATAATAGTTATAGCTATGCTGGTGTCGAATTTATTGGGAAGTCACCATTGAGGTTTGAATCTATTGCCAGTAACTTGTAAGGTATACTTGCCCACTTCTAAACAATGGGCATCTATAGTTGTACATTTCAATTATTAGATAATAGTCACAGGTAGGAAACCTGCCTGGTCTGCTAGTGTTAGGATTCTAATAGTATATGTATCGCAGGAGCCTTTCTTGGAGCGAATTTTTTTTAGTAGCTATATTACTCATATTGCTAAGTTTGAATTTGCTTTCTTTTTTTCTCCCTTCCTTTGCAATTTACTGATGGCTTTCCTAATTTGCATGGAGATTACCAAAAGTTGCCCGTCAAGAAGTGTTGACCACACAAGGAGGAAGAGCAGCAGAGGTTGCTAATGGTATGTAAAGAGCGTAGAGGTTGCCAGTCCAATGGTAAACATTGTTGCACAATGCATAATAACCAGCTAGCGGGGGCCATTCTAGTTGACCCACTAATTGGCCAAACCGAGATATGCTTATGTTTACTGTCTTGGAAAATGGGCAATAATAACTACGGAGAGTATCACATACTCAGGAGTGTTTTGTAGCTATGGTTAAATTTCGATTCACTGTTTTGTATCTATGGTTAAATTTTTATTGAGCCCAAATGACTGGCATATGTTTAACTAAATTCTGATGGTGTAGATGTTGCCTAGTGAAAGCAATAACAACGAGAGTACTTATTGAAAAGCATTTGGAAATGCAACCTCCATAGATCCTTTTAGCAGACTGGAGTATAGTAGTTTAATTGCTCAGCCATGTAAGATACTTGTCTATAAGTTGCTAATTTTGAAAAGCCGTTAAAAAGGGTACTCTTATATACATGAAATTGGAAAAGTTCATTTACATTATGAATAAGGAGGCTGTATGTAACCTTCTATCTGCATTACCTTATAGTGTACATCCCTTCGAAGCTTCTCTATACTACTTTTTAAGACATATACTAGTTTACCTATTCAGCAATGTTAGATAAATGTGTATAAGTTACAAACATTGATGGGCATAACAAAAATGGGTATTCGTATTTGCATAAAATTGCAAAAGTTGTTTTATATTATTAATAAGGAGGCCATATCTGAACTTTCATTTACATTTTCTTATATTTAGCATTTCTTTGCTGTTGTTGTACATCACTTTGAAGCTTCTCAATCTTACTATTTGAGGCATTTGTGTCGATTCGCCCTCACCACGCAACGCAGCTTTGACCTCGGCCCTAACCTCGGATGTCCACTCGTGTCTTTCATGCCTAATCATCTTCAAGATGCTAGCTATGGTTTCATCATCTCCCATAGGTTTAATTTGGGAGTAATTGTAGTCTTCACTCATAGCGTTCACTATCCTTACTTGCGAACAATTGCGGGTACGTTTTGTGCTAAATGATGGCCATCCTTTGCCTAAATATCATATATAACAGCTAAACTTAATACAAATACAATTATAAGTAAATGGAGGCAAAATCTACATTCATTCATAACTAATGTGGGAATGATTTCAAAAACAAAAAGTAATCTTCAGTATAATCCAAAATAAGGAACGTACTAGTGATTTTAAAATAACAAATTAATCTTGCCTATAAACCAAGAGAGAATTGTAGTCTAAATAATCCATGAGATAATTGTCAAAGGTAGGGAACCTGCCCGGTCTGCCAGTGTTGGGATTCTAATAGTATATGCATTGCAGGAGCCTTTCTTGGAGCGAATTTTTTTTAGTAGCTATATTACTCATATTGCTAAGTTTGAATTTGCTTTCTTTTTTTCTGCCTTCTTTGCAATTTGCTGATGGTTTTCCTAATTTGCATGGAGATTACCAAAAGCTGCCCATCAAGAAGTGTTGACCGCACAAGGAGGAAGAGCAGCAGAGGTTGCTAATGGTATGTAAAGAGCGTAGAGGTTGCCAGTCCAATAGTAAACATTGCTGCACAATGCATAATAACCAGCAACGGGGGCCATTCTAGTTGACCCACTAATTGGCCGAACCGAGATATGATTATGCTTATTATCTTGGAAAATTGGCAATAATAACTACGGAGAGTATGACATACTCAGGAGTTTTTTGTAGCTATGGTTAAATTTCGATTCACAGTTTTGTATCTATGGTTAATTTTTTATTGAGCCGAAATGACTGATATATGTTTAAATAAATTCTGATGGTGTAGATGTTGCCTAGTGAGAGCTATAACAACGAGAGTACTTATTGAAAAGCATTTGGAAATGCAACCTCCATAGATCTTTTTAGCAGAATGGACTATAGTAGTTTAGTTGCTCAGCCATGTAAGATACTTGTAAGTTGCTAATTTTGAAAAGCCGTTAAAAAGGGTACTCTTATATACATGAAATTGGAAAAGTTGATTTACATTATGAATAAGGAGGCTGTATGTAACCTTCTATCTGCATTCCCTTATTGTGTACATCCCTTCGAAGCTTCTCTATACTACTTTTTCAGACATATACTAGTTTACCTATTCAGCAATGTTAGATAAATGTGTATAAGTTACACACATTGATGGGCATAACAAAAATGGGTATTCATATTTGCATAAAATTGCAAAAGTTCTTTTATATTATTAATAAGGAGGCCATATCTAAACTTTCATTTACATTTCCTTATATTTAGCATTTCATTGCTGTTGTTGTACATCACTTTGAAGCTTCTCTATCTTACTATTTGAGGCATCTGCGTCGATTTGCCCTCAGCACGCATTGCAGCTTTGACCTCGGCCCTAACCTCGGATGTCCACTCACGTCTTTCATGCCTAATCCTCTTCAAGATGCTAGCTATGGTTTCATCATCTCCCATAGGTTTAATTTGGGAGTAATCATAGTCTTCACTCAGAGCGTTCACTATCCTTACTTGTGAAGGATCGTGGGTACGTTTTCTCTTTGTGTGCTAAATGATGGCCATCCTTTGCCTAAATATCATATATAACAGCTAAACTTAGTACAAATACAATTACAAGTAAATGAAGGCAAAATCTACATTCATTCATAACTAATGTGGGAATGATTTTAGAAAGGAAAAGTAATCTTCACTATAATCCTAAATAAGAAACATACTAGTGATTTTAGAATAACAAATTAATCTTGCCTATAAACCAAGAGAGAATTGTAGTCTAAATAATCCATGAGATAATTGTAGTAGTAATGAATTTAGAATAACAAAGTAAGCTTCCCTATAAACCAAGAGACAATTATAGTCTAATTATTACACACCACAAGTATATATAATCCTTCTGAATTGTAGTCTAATTATTACGCAGACTGCAAGTAGATATAAAGCATATGTACCTTTTGGTTAATAGAAATTGGATTCTTGCCCAACCATATCCTATGTGCTGTTAATGCTGGTGGAGGAAATCTTCTGTACTACTAATGTTGCAGCAAATCTCTGCACAACAGAATATGGCACATAGTCACCATAAATAATGTACATCTTTGATGAAATTGCAATCAATGACCAATAACAGCGGAAAAAAAAGCATGTATGTGATTGCAAATTTCAGAAACTCCGACTACATTCATTTTACTAATATCCAAATTTCAGCTTCTATCACATAGTAATTGCTTCAGCATGATCATGAGAAGGAGAGTGTCAACTCAATACAGTACAGGCAGGCATATAGAGGATATGGTGCCAAAATCAATACCAAGGATGCTACGGATATTTAACAGTACCTACAGAAAAGCTTTGCCTATACAAAAATATACAACGAGTACATATTACAGAGCTCAGAGTTTGAACACATTTCAAATGAAATATCATGTCTGTATAAAGGAGACACTATGAAAATTCAAAGAGGCCCAATATGCAGGAAGAAGCCCTCATTCACAGGAGACAATAATTCAGATATGAAAAATGAAGGTCTTTTCAGAATGTTGCGACTTATGAGCTATTCAGAACTCAACAACCCTCAATAGGGTGCTTTCCACATTTATGGTCATTCTAAATATGGAAGATCACGGCAAGGTAAAAGCTATAGCATCTCCTCAATTCTTGTTACTGGTCAGCATATCATAGTTCCATCAAGTCAAATGTAAGAGGATGGCCAATAGCTCAGGGTTAGAGTTGTATAACGACCATCTAAAATATATTGTTTTAAAAGAATTTGTCTTTCAGTACCATCTATTGTGCAAATGATTGATGTAGGACTGATAGACAGCATGATGCCAAGGACATTGTTACATCCCAAAATTTTGACCTATTTAAAAATTTATTATAGCCGTTGAGAGATTAGTTAAAAACTATTGTTCTTCCCTATTCATTTGAAAATGAGTAGCTATATATAACAGTTGTTTCATATGAATTTGGTTGTTATTAATTATGTATAATTGTTTATTGATGATGGTAGTTAGCCGTTACTTGTCATATGTTGATGAAGGCAGTTAGTAGTTGCTAGTTTACTGAATGATTGTAGTTAACTAATTTCTTTACTACTATCTATATTATATGTTGGTATGGATTTATCATGGAGAACTTGTTGTTATTGTGGGAAATGTTGCATGGGTGGTTGTAGGAGCAAACGAAGTGGGGAAGCATTGCTTAACAGGATTTACGAAATGAGGCACTACCTTTATTTATCCAATCAATAGGTATGACCTCTAACTACCTTGGTAAGGACCTAGTGACTGCATAATAGGGTACATACATTGGACACAGATGAGCTACTTGGACAATTGATAAAACATTAAATATTTAAACATAATCAAAATTCGTACCTTTAAATGGTTTATGTTGGTATTCTCATCATTTCATTATATATATATATATATATATATATAAAAATTATTATTTTAATAAGGAGTCCTTCGAATTCTCTCTTATAAGTCTCTATGAAAGATGATGAGTAGACTTTGCATTTTTCTTCTTTTGACTTGGTGAACCAAGAAGCCAATAATCTTCTTGTAACTGCTATCAAGAGATGCGGCTTCTATTGAGCCTTCCATATTGTTCTCATTTTTATATAAGCTTGAGAGTATGTCTGGTAGCTACCATCGATATTGTTGTTCTTCTCCATTCTTTCTCCTCATTTTCTTGCCCTTTTTCATATGGCTGATATTGGAGTGAAACTGAGCTCCAATTTCTGCTATTAAAGGGTCTCAAAATTCTGAAATCCGCATTGGCAATTCAGACTTTTGAGAGCCGGCCATTCGGAATTAATCAAGATCCAATCCTTCACTGATTAGGTTATGTGAATAGTTTTTCTATTTTTTTATTTTGGTATATTTACTGCATACAAAAATCTAGATTTAAGATAGTTTCAAGGATTTTCAATGATCAATGCTTGACTGTGAAGTAAAATAACTCTATCGAATAGTTCATTTGATCAAGCGTACCAAGTTATCTAACCATGTTAAATCTGAAACCGAATACATATGTCATGCTATGATTTCCTTCTCGAATCAGCTTGTCTTTTAAATCTGAATTATAATCCTCTAAAATTTCTTAAGAGAAGTCTTTGAGTCTTAAGGATAGCTTCATGCCAATACTAATATATTATTTTCCATCAGCTGAGTTTCAGCAAATGAATTGATATCCTCTATGAATAGACACCCAAGACTCACCCAGTTGGTTGGCCAAGAGAGAGGGTGAAGAAGTGGAAAGAAATTTCTGCAAAAACAAAGAACAGGAATTAGAATTGATAAGATAACATTATTTCTTTTAAAGAACTATTCAATAAGCTCATGCATGTCCAATCTACTTACCATGTTGTCAAGTTGATTAGAAACCCATCCAAAGCCTTGGCCAAGGTGGTTAAAGGCATGCTTGTCTTCTATAGATCACATGCTGTCGATGGCACCAGTTAATGAGTCATGCCCGTCTATTACTGAGCAGACATTCTAAACACTAGTATTGCTCAGATGGTTGGACTCACAGTGCCCCAAGCCTTGCCCCAAGGTAGGGAGGGCTTTTCTTATAAGAAGATTGTGTGGGGATTGACATGATCCGCGGTTGGGAGGTTAAGCCTAAGCTAATGCTTCTCCTCTTATCCGAAAGTTGAGGCTTGCACAACCATTACAAGACTCTCCAGTTAGATTTTGTATGTTCTTCTACCCTTCTTTACTATGCATTTACTTTCTCTTGTAAATATTGAATATCATAGAATTAATGGTAATGATTTAAGTTCTTTTTATAATTATGATAGAAATCAGTTATTCCAGTTGGTTGTTATTTCCAATTGGATGTTAATTCAATAAATTTCACATGAAATGGAATTAAAGCTGTTCACTTCGGTAAATTGGTTGAAGTATTGTCTTCATATCTGTGCTTGATTCAGAATATAGCTCTATCCTTTTAGTTAAGAAAATTCTTTTGTTACAGACATCTATAACATGATTTATAGGTAGACATTGTAAGGATTCTATTCTCTTGATATTGAAGGACTGCATAGGAATAGTATTTTCTACAATTGTAGATAGAGTTATGGTAGACAAATTGTGCAGGACTACCTCGAAAGGATTAGTGGAGCTTTTGTACTTTGTATTGGCAACATTTACTTGACCATTAGATATGACATAAATAGTACTTGATTTAATTAGATTGTGAAATTGCTCTACCACATCATTGAAGCACGTGACATGTATCAAAGTATTCACCTTATCTACAAGGTCCAAACCAAACACTTTACCATTGCATCCGGCATTCTTGAAATTATGAATTAGCATTTTCCTCAATGCTCTACCTTCTATTGACCAAGCGTAATGATAGGGGGTCAGGTTCTTTATTGGGGATGGTGGAGATGGGTGCAAGGTCTGTTTACCTGTACAACCTGCTATTTCACCGTTGGAATTTGTCTCTTTTAGACTTTCCCCAACTTCAGTTTGGTCATGGTTTGACAAAACACGCTTGGTAGCTTTGAGTAGAGGAATTGGTGATCCAATTCATGTTTTTGAAGTCCCAACTAGTTTAAAATTACTGATTGCAATAGCTCTGCATTGAAAGAGGTGTCATTTAGTAGCGGAAAATTCTGAGTGCAGGTACATTTATAGCAGAAAACAGAGGAAAGTACGTACGTGAAATTCGGAAACCTCTTGCACTCATAATCCATCAGACAGATGATAGATCCTTCTTGTAAGGCATTGTCCACAATGATATTGTTAAAATGATGAGGAATGAGGCAAGGATGCGTATGTATGCCAACAAAAAGTTGTAACCGATATGTCGTAGCTACAGTCCGTTGTTGCTTTATTGGACATACAGATGCCAGCAATGGCATTTGCAGTTATGCACCTCCTTCCACTGGTCAACACATAAGTTGTTATACGAATCGAAAGGTCTATAATTGCTCAAGATCTAGATTAAAAGGCATCTAAAATAGAGAAATTCTCATAAGCAACTAAAGGCCTACAATTGCTCAAAGTCTAGATTAAGAGGCAGCTAGAATGCTAAATGCTACAATATACTGTGCTGGAAATCTAGTAAATGGTACAATACACTATGCTGGAAATCTACTTGTATGATGCACGACCTCTTATGTACAAGAATGACCCTGGGGTTTGATATTGAAAGGTAATCAGCAAGATATTAGTTTGCCTAAACTCTAAATCCAATTCTAACTCTAACTATGCTGTTAACCTAAATCCCTACTGTTGATGCGAGTTTCGTGTCACTACATAACATATTAGTAATTGGATGCTTGATACAGAATATCAAATACACAATTCCTCTCTTGAAAAGTTATCTCTCATGGGATGAGTATAACTCCAATGTTCCTTACACCGTTGGATACTCGCTCAGTTTTATCAATGTGATTTGCTGGTAATCACGTAGGCGGCCTTACGTTTTCTTGTTTGAGAAAAATTTGGATCTTGGTGAGAAAATGGAGATGGTGGTTCGGTGTGAATGCTAGATGATGTTGATGGCGCGATGATCGCAATGTAGGGTGAATGGCGATGGAAGGTGAGAATGCCGATGTTTTGGTTTACTTCTCTAACTAACCTCTTCTAAGCATGAAATTTGGCTACTCAACTACTCCTACTCCTAAGAATGGAAGGTTAGCAGATGGACGGGGATCGAATCTAATGAAGGCTAACCAGCGGCCCTACCTCCATAGATGCAACGCTTCAAAGGAAAGTAAACTAGATCACCACACAAAGCCTCCCAACCAGCCGCTAGGATGCTAGTGGCCTAGTGTTGACCCCTATCAAACATCTACCAAAGCTACCATGCAACTATCCATTTTATTTTACTCTTCCTCTAACAACTTGAAATGAAATTGCTTCAACTTGAAAAGAAAATTTAACTATGTGGAAGTAGAAAACATGCAATAACACCCAATGTTCTTAGTCAACATGCAATGAAAAAGAGAGCACTTTGGTATTATTTTCGCAACAATTTCTCCAACCCCCCCCCCCCTTTTACAAATGAGAGCCAATGGCCTTATATAGAGGTCCAAAATACAATGGAGGGTAGAGATCAAAACAAGATCGACGATCCAGATTGGATCCCAAAACCCTAATTAGAGTTGCCACCCCATCGGCCAATGAGAAGATGCCACCTCATCAATGGACTAATGAAAAAAGTGCAAAAGTGGCAACCAATGAGAAGGCACCAAAATGGTGGCCAATCAGAAACAAACACTTGTTCGATTCTAGAAGAAAGAGAAAGTTGCCACTTGGGCTTACATAAGATGATCTTCTAATATAATTCTCCCTTTTTCTTTTGTTCTTTTAGCTAAGGCAATGAACTTAGCTAGCCTTTCGTTAACTTCTTCCATAGGAGGACAAGGTGTGTGCTTCGCTCGGAGTTCTGCTGACTTTGCCACGCTGTTTGCTGCTTGTAGTATCCTTTCGTGATCCTTCTCATATTCCTTTGCAAACCCAATAAAAGCATTGAGTGAGGAAAGGGTGTTCAGATGTTTCCTTTTGACGGCAGCCTTTCCTAACTCATCCAATCTCGATCCAAATCTTGTCTCACTGACATCCTCCTCTCTAATACCCTCAAAATCAAGCGCCACCCCAATGTCGCTCATCATGGTCGAAATGGAAGTGTCGACGCTTGGGCCGTGTTGTGCAATCTCATCATGAATTTCTTCAAGTGTTCTGAATCTGGTAGTCAATGCGACATACCAAGATTCAACTATGCTCAATCCTCTCTCATCAACCAACCGGGCTCTTTCCAAATATGCCTCCGGTAGCCTAATGAACGCCTGCAGCCTAGGAATAACCAAATCCTTGATGGGAAGAAAATTCTTCCATTCCTCTTCAAATAATCTGAATTTGTTTCTAACAGTCACCAATGACTGGAATGTTGAGATGAAGGAGGGCAAGAAATTTCGCCCATCTTGGATTGTATCATAGATCCAACCCCTTACTTCATGTAACTGAGCTGATACCTCTTCTGAATTGCTCCCGCTGTCTTGAGGAAGGGCTGCCTGATGCAGCTGTTGGATTGGCTGGCAATCTCTCCAATATTTGTTTTCGGCCTCCAACTTTACTATCCTTTCGTTTGCCTTCCTCAATCTTTCTCTGATTGATGCTATGCCTTCCTGAACCTCCTCACATTCCATATCATCTGTATTTCTTCCCAAATTATGTTCTACTATTTCGTACTCCTGGGCTGCAATCTCATCCGCTGCCTTATTGACTGTTGGTATAGCAATCTGAACCCTTCGGTGACCATCACTGTCGCTTCTGATTACCCTTGCCACCGTATTTGCCATCTGTTTTTGGTTCTCGCTATCATCCTTTTCTATTAGTCCTTGGATAACATCAATTGCGTGAGCCATTACCACCTCGCCTCTCGGCATAAGCATTTTCCTTAACCATAGTGGTGCAGTGCATCTCCCCAAATCTGGATTCGGTTCGACCAACAAAGCATCACCAACGGCCTTAGACGCCTGACTTATCTCTTCAATATCAATCGGCCCATCTTCTTCTCTACTAGTTTCTGCCATATTTCCTTGCTGGTTCTCCGAGAGAGGGGAGTACTCTGTACTTTCATTGTAGCCACTTGATTCCGAATCAGAGCTCACCTCCACTGCGGCCCCTTTATCACTCGAATTGACCTCTTGGCTTCTAGCCTTAGTTATACTCTCCCTTGACGGCGCTGCCCGCTGTCTCTTGGCTGGAGGTTCCGAACGTTCTTGGCTTTTCTCTACCTCCAAAGCCCTCTTCTTGCTATTTCTAACTGTCTCCGATTGCCGACCACTTCCTTCACCCTTCTGTCCGATCGATTCTACTAGACCTTCCTTCGGTTTCATCATCTCATAAGTAAGGAGAACCTTTTGTCTTTGTAGCTTTCTCAACTTGGCATTATACCACGACTCGGTATGCAAATCTACTGTCCTTGTGACTGCCTCCAAGGAAGGATCCTGATGATCGTCCCAATCCACTGGATTCAACTCTGTTCCAACTACTGTCTCATAGTCTTCTCTCAACACACTACGATCATCCTCCAATTGATCGGGAATATCAAGGCCTCTCCATCTGATATCTCTCATCATGTTCACCGACAATCTCGAGAAAGCTAGCTTTCTCACGTGAAAATCATCCTTTGCATTGGCCCAAAAGTCCTCTATAGTGGGAACATGCTTAAATTCGCTTCCATGAGATGCCTTGATAAGACCAACAGGGTCGAATCCTTGCCTTGCTCTGTACCATCCTAGATGATACCACTCCAATTCCTTTTTCGCAGCCTCAAAGGCGGCCCGATTTGGGCAACTATCATTGCCAATTATAATTGAGAAGGAAACGCCTGTTTTCCCCTCATTCCTCATTACTCTATCATAGTGCTCAAGCTGCCTAGCCAATTCCATCAAAACTACCTTGTCGGGGGGGTATCTTGGAAGCCTCTTGGGACAAACTATACTTCCTGCCACTCTAATGTATGTGAATTGCGGGAATTGGATGAACCAACTCCCAAACTTCTTAATCCTTGCTTCTGCTTCCGATGAAAGTCTCTTAGCAGGCGCCCCTTGTAATACCCTTACTGTCTTCATGGCGAATGCATCGCAAAACATCTTGTAATCCTTGTTATTGTGCAAATGAAGCTGCGGATAGCATTCATGCACCAAATATTGCCCCGGCCCATTACCAATCTCTCCTAAGGCCCTAAGTCCCGGACTCTCATACAATCTAGCAATTAAGTAAAACAGATAGGATCCCATGTAGAATTGCCTTTGGTTTTGAACTGTTCTAAGTTGCAACTCTAAATTTTCACTTATGATCCTAGCCCAATCAAATTTTCCTTTTCCCTTTTCAATTTCATCAATGAAGAAGTACATCCAGTTTTCGAATTGCATAGCTTGAGCTAGGCCCATGATCCGGCTGAGAAGAACAATGAGATCGCCATATTCCGGCTTGAAATCTGCCACTGTAAGCCTTGTTGATTTGTTAACTCCTTTCCTTCCTTCGTGTATCCAATTCCGCTTTAGATGTGAGAAGTAGGCCTCTTGGTTACCTTGAAATGATTTGGCCGCCTGATCCACCATTACAACTGTCATGCCCTTGCTCTGGGGAATATTAAATGTCTCTTCAATTGCTTGTTCGCCAATGTTGGCCAACACTCTCTTCCCTTCGCCAAAAATGATGGATTTACTGTCTAGATCAAATCTGGATGCACACTCCATAATCAATTCCGGACAAGGCAAAGTAGGAGGAAAAACTGCTGCATGTACAATTCCGCTCTTGTATATCCTCTTTGCCAAGGGGGATTGTCCTTCCTTTAGTCTGTCCCTCATCCGTATCATGTCCACTGTAGCGATATTAGTATCGGTTATTTTCTTCATTTTCGAGAAGAAGGAAGTTTTGGGCGTCATATCCTCTTTGTCTTTCTTAGCGTTTGCCCGCTTGGGATTCTTACTTGCACTATCATCCTCCATGCTCGTCGCCCTATTACGGGATGGTAGAGTGGTGGACCAAAAGGCAAGAAGAACCAAGTAGTGCAATTCTTAGAAAAGAGCGAAAGAATGGATGTCAGCTTAAGCACTCCTTGCAACTCTAGATGATGACTTTCACCTTAACTAATAATCTTACAGCAACTTTTCGAAACCCGGGATATGACATCAAAGAATTACAAATCCCTTTGCAAATTAGAAAACAAAGCCTCTAAGCTTATCCAACACTTGCCTTCTATGCAAAAATCAAACTTTCATATGTATCTCTTCTCCCAACAAAATTGCCCAAATCTGATATAAAAATTGCAGCCCCTCTAGAAAATCAGAATTTTGTCTTCCACAAATTTCGGCCTCCACAAAATTCGGCTAAGCATGAAAAAAAAATCTGCCCTTCCACAAAATTCGCCCAAGCAAAGAAGGAGCAAAATCTGTAAAATCTGCCACCTAGGGCACAAATCGCAGCCCACAAAGTGGAGAAAAATCCCCAAAAACGCAAAAAATCTGGCCCTTAGACAAATCGCCCAACAATGGCAATGGAGAAATTGCCCAAAAATCGCCAAAAAACCGCCTTCCACCAATTTCGCCCAAGTCTAGAAATCTGCCCTTGCTTCAAATTCGCCCAAGCATGAGGAGCAAATGAATTGATGAAAATGAAATGGGAGGGGACTCCCTTTATAGCAGCTTTCACCTTCCTCCCAGGCTGGCCGACTTGGTCCTATAGAGGAAAAAAAACCCAAAATTAAAGCTAAGTTAGTGGCCCACTTTAAATACTTTGCCAAAATTTTAATTTTCTAAAATGAGAACTGCACTTTTAATTTACTAATTAACCACAAATTGCAAAACGAAATTGAATGGTGCCTTGGGGATGCTAAAAATTTCTATTTAATGAGGGTTTGCTAATTAATACATCCTTGAAGTTGAATTTTGGCTAACCAAAAGCCATTTCTTAATATTAATTTACCAATTTCATTAAATACCAAAAGCTTTCAAGGCAAATTTAATCTATTAAAGCCAATTTTTGCAATTTTCCTCTAAATCGATTTTGCTAAATAATTAAAATTTTATGACAAAAAATAAAATTGCCTCTAGAGTAAAAATCGATTTTGCAATTCAACTTCATCTTACAAAATTAAATTCTATTTCACCAAAAAAAAATAAGATTTTCCAAGAACCTAAGTCTAACGAAAAATTTCCTTATTTGAAAAATCATTCAAATTTACAATTAAATCCAAATTTTCAAAAGAAATCGTCTAAGTACAAAATTCACAATCTTATCCTGCCAAGTTGAAATCAATTTTGAACTTATTCGGCCTAAGGATAGAACTGATAGCTCTGGAAAATCAAGTTGAAACCGGGTGAAAAATACATCTAACCTTCCCCACTGGCCCTAAAGGCGATTAAAAAAGGGGGTCCCCAAGATTTTGGGGCGATGTGTGAAAACCTCACAACACCTACTCATAATCATAATTACATCCATTACATAAACCTTCACCTTAATATGATATATTAGTAGGTTAGATAATTAATGAGAAGAAGATAGAGTGTTCCTAAAAGAAATGTAATTATCATGATTGGCATATCCATTCATATGCTTTCTATAAATACTCCAACCGAGAAAAGTAAGCTAAGCATTGCAACACACCACAAGTTATCATGCCAGAGAAGTAATTGGGTTTAAGTGCTCTAATTTTTCGTTATTCTTAGTTCAGGTTGCATATTGTATTGTCATCACAGGGATTATCAAATGGAGCTGAACATTTTCATCGAAGGATATGGTTGATTGGAATACATTGAGAATATCTTTATTCATTTTTGTCACTTTGATTCGTATTAGAACTCAGATCAGTTGTGGTATTGCTCTCTGTCAGAAGTCTCACAATAATGAGTCAATATGTTCATTAAAAATATATCTCCTATATTTTATTTTGCAGATATCAAGTATTTAGAACTGGTCACAAGGGGACCAAACTTGGTTTTTGTGTATACTTTGTGGTTGATGGATATACACAACCATCCACACACCTGATAAAGCGTGCATAAAAAGCTAAACAGAGTGTCAACATATGTGATGTTTTCTGAAAAGTAATAATCAAAATACCACAGAAATCTGCAATCGATTATGGGTGACAGAAATCTGCAATAGATTCTGGGTGATGAATAGAATATAGGATCTATTGAAGAACTAATGAAAGTGCAACAAATCAACATTCGTTTAATAATCATTGACCAATATATCAAAAAACACTCATGACATTATCACATATCAATGATTTATTCAACAATCACTTAATCACCCCTCACCAATTCCTCAAACTATTAATGAAGGAAGACCAAAAGATATCTGTTTTTGGAAACAAGCGATCTGTACATCATTATACAACCATCCTGTGATAGAGTGAATATTGTGGTATGCAGTGGGATAAGATAACTAATACTTAACTCCTATATTTTTCTGTATGAGATGTTATTTTTGAATTATTAAACTACTTATAACCTGACATGCAATCATTTAGGGAAGAGAAGGAAATAAAAGAAGGAAGTTTTCTCTCCAACCTCTACAATGGTTGATCGATTGAGAAGTCACATTTATAGGTAGGTAAGTAAGGTGACACAAATCAGGAGGGCAGAAACAAGCATCCCCACTAGGTAGGCTACTCTATGATGGATGACTGACATATTAAGCCTTCTCTTGGGTTTGAGTGACATATAATTGGTACTATGAATTATATTCAAATAGTATTTAATATGATTTTGTATCCCAGATAAGAATTTCCCTTGGTCAAAGGATATATATATATATAGCTAGAAAGTTTATTCATGAATGGTTAACCCTGGGTTTTCTATCTGTGGCATGGCAAGTGCACTTGTAGTTCAATAAATTGAATACATCAATAAAAAAGGCTTGTCTAACCTTCACATGCTGGCCTCTATATTTATAAGAACTCTATTTTGTCAGAATGTAATTTAGGAAAAATTTAGTTATATTCTAATATTTAACTGTACCGGAATTATGCCTTAATGTAATGTGTGTGACAATTAGGAAATGCATGCCATGACAGGATGGCTATAATTTACGCTAGAATATAGAGCATTTGTCTTCCAGCGATTTGTTAATCGAATGAAAGTGAGTTTTCCAAATAATTTATTTACCTATCTTTGGTTCCATTATTTTATATTCTAAGTGGGAGAATTTGTAACAGCATGGAATGTGGAAACTTTACCAAGATTCATAATGCCCAAAATTCCTGGTGTGAAGCTTATGTTTGAGAGAAATAAGGGATTATCATGTCTCTGTCTCACACCAGCTCCCATTTCTACACTATTAAAATTTCTTAGGTATAATTTTTTTTAGTACTACCAGGGAAGGGGGTAACAAGAAAGTTGATAATTTTTGATAGGCAGGAAATAAAATGAATCAATAATGTCACATGCCTTTTATAATGAACATTTCAAGTGTAACTGGATGTCCCTCTCTTTGGACCAGGTTGGATGGAGAATCTTCATGGTCTAACTGTAATACATGGATGCGATGCTTTACATTAAATATAGTTGATATCAATCTTTCACTGCCCGTGTATATTGTTGAGTAATCTTTTAGAATAAACTGTGTTTTTTTTTTCAATTGATGTTTCAGATCACACCCAGTGATCTATCAGCAGGAAGAGGAAAAAGTGATTAGTGAATTGCAGATCTATCCTTCTAAAGTTTCATTAATCACTTTAAGTTTATAAGGATAGATTGCAATTTAGTAATCACTTTTTCCTCTTCCTGATGATGGATCACTGGGTTACATCTGAAATGCCTAATAAATATACAATTTATTTTAAAAGATTGCTCAACAGTATACATTAAATATGTCCAATGTTTTTTCTTTGTACTACAATAAGGTTGAAAATTGGAATGACTATGGTGCAGAAAAAATGTACATTATCAGGAAATGTCAAATTTATAAAGAATTAATTCAATTTACTTTTGAAGATACCCACTGTGCTTTCAGGTAGAACTCAACATGAACATCTCATGAAATTTTAACCTACAACTACCATTTTTTAGAAGTTTCATGTTTCAGTTTCAAGTCTTTAGGTTGATTGGTTTTGATAATATTTTTGAATGCCACAAGGTCCTGTCCAAAATAAGGCTGGAGGTTAAGTGGCATGTTTTCTTCTCAAGTTTGGGATCCTGCATTCTTTTAGCGAAGTTGCGCTGGAGGGTATCAAGTGCAATCTGTTTGGCTTGAAGGGGTTTGGGGTTCTAATTTTTTACTCAAGTGCAGTCCGAGATTAAATGATTTAGTTGTTTAAGTTTGTTTCTCAAGTGCAATTTATTTGAGTTAAAGGGATTGGTTGTTGTAGTTTGTTTTTCTCACATTGAGTTCAAATATTTTGTTCATATTGCATACTGAAATTTCTGTAGAGGTTTTTTGTTGAGTAGGATGCAAGACATCTTGCTTGATTTGAAAAACATTGCCCGTCGTAATAAACTCAGACATGTTTTCTTGAAACAGTGCCACCTACTGTCACATCATCGCAGATGGATTTTGATTTGTTTGGTCCACCCTTTGAGCCATTAGCTCTTCCCACACCTACAACTACAGTTTTACTGAATAGCACATCCACTAATGGGCTAAGCTCAGCAGCTAATCTATTTGGAGATGCCAATTTTGGTTCAAGTTTTACTGCTACAATTGCTCCTAGTTCTCATAATCAGCTAAATGTTGTTGTTAGTTTGTTGTCATGTATAGTGGTGGTTGCTCTAAAATTTCATTTATAACCCTAAAAGCGTTAGAAATCATATTGTTATCATTATTCATAGGCTAATGCTTAATAATAATTATAGCTATGCTAGTGTCGAATTTATTGGGAAGTCACCATTGGGGTTTGAATCTGTTGCAACTTGTAAGGTATACTTGCCCACTTCTAAACAACGGGCATCTATAGTTGTACATTTAAATTATTAGATAATAGTCAAGGTAGGGAACCTGCTCGGTCTGCCAGTGTTGGGATTCTAATAGTATATGCACCGCAGGAGCCTTTCTTGGAGCGAATTTTTTTTAGTAGCTATATTACTCATATTGCTAAGTTTGAATTTGCTTTCTTTTTTTCTCCCTTCCTTTGCAATTTGCTGATGGCTTTCCTAATTTGCATGGAGATTACCAAAAGCTGCCCATCAAGAAGTGTTGACCACACAAGGAGGAAGAGCAGCAGAGGTTGCTAATGGTATGTAAAGAGTGTAGAGGTTGCCAGTCCAATCGTAAACATTGCTGCACAATGTGTAATAACCAGCAAGCGGGGGCCATTCTAGTTGACCCACTAATTGGCCGAACCGAGATATGATTATGTTTATTATCTTGGAAAATGGGCAATAATAACTACGGAGAGTATGACATACTCAGGAGTGTTTTGTAGCTATGGTTAAATTTCGATTCACTGTTTTGTATCTATGGTTAATTTTTTATTGAGCCGAAATGACTGATATATGTTTAAGTAGATTCTGATGGTGTAGATGTTGCCTATTGATAGCTATAACAACGAGAGTACTTATTGAAAAGCATTTGGAAATGCAACCTCCATAGATATTTTTAGTAGAATGGACTATAGTAGTTTAGTTGCTCAGCCATGTAGGATACTTGTATATAAGTTGCTAATTTTGAAAAGCCGTTAAAAAGGGTACTCTTATATACATGAAATTGGAAAAGTTGATTTACATTATGAATAAGGAGGCTGTATGTAACCTTCTATCTGCATTCCCTTATTGTGTACATCCCTTCGAAGCTTCTCTATACTACTTTTTCAGACATATACTAGTTTACCTATTCAGCAATGTTAGATAAATGTGTATAAGTTACACACATTGACGGGCATAACAAAAATGGGTATTCATATTTGCATAAAATTGCAAAAGTTCTTTTATATTATTAATAAGGAGGCCATATCTAAACTTTCATTTACATTTCCTTATATTTAGCATTTCTTTGCTGTTGTTGTACATCACTTTGAAGCTTCTCTATCTTACTATTTGAGGCATCTGTGTCGATTTGCCCTCAGCACGCAATGCAGCTTTGACCTCGGCCCTAACCTCGGATGTCCACTCACGTCTTTCATGCCTAATCCTCTTCAAGATGCTAGCTATGGTTTCATCATCTCCCATAGGTTTAATTTGGGAGTAATCATCATCTTCACTCAGAGCGTTCACTATCCTTACTTGTAAAGGATCGTGGGTACGTTGTCTCTCTGTGTGCTAAATGATGGCCATCATTTGCCTAAATATCATATATAATAGCTAAACTTAGTACAAATACAATTACAAGTAAATGGAGGCAAAATCTACATTCATTCATAACTAATGTGAGAATGATTTTAGAAACAGAAAGTAATCTTCACTATAATCCTAAATAAGGAACGTATTAGTGATTTTAGAATAACAAATTAACCTTGCCTATAAAGCAAGAGAGAATTGTAGTCTAAATAATCCATGAGATAATTGTAATAGTAATGATTTTAGAATAACAAAGTAAGCTTCCCTGTAAACCAAGAGACAATTATAGTCTAATTATTACACAGCACAAGTATATATAATCCTTCCGAATTGTAGTTTAATTATTACGCAGACTGCAAGTAGATATAAAGCATATGTACCTTTTGGTTAATAGAAATTGGATTCTTGTCCAACCATATCCTATGTGCGGTTAATGCTGGTGGAGGAAATCTTCTGTACTACTACCAGGTAAAGACCAGGTTCAATTACAGAAGGTACAAAATCTGAACAATCAAGCACCCAAGAAAAGCATATTAGGAGAAATTAAATGCCCAAGAAAAGCAAGTTAGGAGAACATAGGAGTAAGTAAAGTCCGAACAATCAGAAACCCATGAAAAGTAAATTAAGAAAAACAGGACCATGTAAATTTGAACAATTAGAAAGTCAAGAAAACCAAATTGGGGAAAAATAGGATCAGAAATTCACTCCATCGAGGCACGTCGGCTAGGGCTCCAATTATTTTCTGGGTATCTTTGCGAAAGCTGTAGGATAACATCAGTACTTTTTCTATGTAAATGCCTAAGAATCTATGTAAAGAAAACATCACGATGAAGAAAATATAAGAAAGTTACAGTTAACACCATTTCCTTCCTTTCAGGATCAGGATTTGGCCACCTCATAGCATTTTGTAAATCTGCAAACCAAATATGGGCAACAAATTCGCACATACCTATGAGTCCAGCCTGGGTGAAATGCATGTGAAGCGTAATCAAATAATGGGTGCGAGAATGTGAGGAAGAACTCACAGAGAGAGTTTGTGCATTGAGAAATAATGGAGGATATAATCGTTGAAAGGAGCTCCTGCTGTACAAGAAACAATCTACCCATGTTTTTCTGGGACCACAATTTGGTTAGTTGGGGATGTTCCAGCATGTCGTTAATGGCGGCGCATAGTCGAACTGTCGCTTCCACACTGGAACCTCCCCAACTGAACAAAATGTGCTCGCAGTTTGAGTCTCCCGCCATTCTTCACCAATGGCCGCCGCTTCTCCCATTCTTCATAATAAAATTTCGCCGGATTTATAGAAAATAATGGGAGCCCAGTCACCGCTCCACCGCTCCACCTCTCCACCGCTATGCTCCCCATTGCCATGCACAGTTCGTTCACACTACATTGCTGCTGATGAACTATCAGTCTCGCGCCTTCACCGTTGAACTATCAGTCTCGCGCTTTCACCGTCGGTCACTGCAATTCTTATTATTAATGTAAGAATTCAAAGATTCAGAGTATAATATTTTTTTAAGAGTATAAAATAATTTATTGTTTATATTAATTTTCAGTTATAATATTTTTGTCTCTTTATTTAATTTATTTTTTAACACAAAAACGGTTTCCCAATAATTTTTTAGTTAAATTATTATTTATTTTAAATAGTTTGATTCAAATTTAAAAATACATTATTATTTTATTTAGCTTATTGAATATATTTTAAAAATATATTATTATTTTATTTGAATTGTGGTATGATATATAAATTTTTCTTATTGAATTTTAGTTCTAATAATTTGTTTTTTTGAAGATTTTGTTTTTTAAAAATTTAAGTTTAAATTAAAAAAATTATGATGTTTATCAATGAGTCTTAAACAATATTATTTATTTGACCTAAAAATTAATATATTTTTTCTTTCTAGATGTATGATTTTTTCAAATAAAGTATTAAGAACTCATTTACTTGAAAGTTAAATTGCATTAATCTAAAGGATAACTTGCATTAATCTTTGAGTGGAAGAAAAATTATTGTTTAAGAGTAAAACAATTTTATTTTTTTCTATTTAAACATAGTAAATATATTAACTTTTTATTATAATAATGTTGTTGACAAATGTTATTGTTGGAATTTAGTTGATTGTATAGTATTAAAAAAAATTATTTGGTGACATAATTAGGATCATAAAATAAATTAAATCGTTAAAAGAAACTCCCATTCACTAGTTACAAAAATAAGTAGTATAATGAAAATGATTGAAATTCAAAACTAAACCATGGACTAATATCATCTACACATTTCTAATTCCTACGGTTTTAGTCTTATGTTACTAATGTTGTTGGAAGCAAAAGATTTGTTCTAGTTCTGTTTGGCAACCTGGTGTTGTACATGGCAGGGATTTTTCAATGGAACAAAGTGGAGGCTAGGATCTTCTCTCCCCTTTCTCTACTTCGATTGGCCTCAATAATGGATTTGTGTTACTTGTAGAAATGCATAATGTAATCAATGTAAAACATTAACATATTGATGAGCCCAAGCTCATAGAAATATTCTAAGTTGTAAGCAATAAAATAGGGATTGCCCTTTAAATTTTGTATAATAAAGGACTAAGTCCCGGGAAAGACTGAAGGTTTTCTTTCCTCATTCTTTCCTACCAGTGCCCGTTTGAACGGAGGACTTGTAATTTTATTTATTTATTTAATAATATAATGAAAGGCTTTGGTCGTTTACCGATTAAAAAAAATGATCTACAATTATATCAATCAATTGAAACATTTTCCATCTAGAAAATAAAGTCAAATAACTTAAATGATATGCAAATCTTACATATATAAAAATAATTAACATATACCTTAAGTAAAATTTGATTCCTATTAAAAAATTTAAACCAAACATTTAGATATATTTCTTTCAAACAAATAATAAAATCATTGATTATGTGAGACCCCTCCTCTTGAACACTTATAACAAGTCTTAAATTTTCAAATGTGCTTTCCTGGAGGAGATTAGAGTGGATTAGAAGAGTGAAATGAAGTGTTAAAATGGGTACATATTATAGTTCCTTGTGAAATTTGATACAATTGTACTCAAGCAACTCGATGATAATACATCTAAAAATAGTAGCTAAAAGGGTTTTGAGCATCCTTCCATTTAATCGTGGCATTTTGTATTCTATCTAGGTGGGTGTGTGTGAATTCATATCCCAAGGCACTCTAGTATTTCAATCATCGTGTTGTTAAACCCCCTATTAGATATCAGGTGTTGACAAATTATGAGACTAGGTTTTAAGTTTATAATGTATTGTTATGGTCATTATAAGTTAATTCACAAATTGATGTTGATGTAATCATGGTACCTCATACTTCATTTATAGATAATTAAATTTAATGGCCGTTATTGTAGTATAGCTTAGTGTGTAACCTCATGGAAATTGTTAGAAATTGGGGATGGAATTTGTATTAAGGTAAGAAGTCCTACTAGGAAAACTTAATGGTAGGCATTAAATGATAATTATGGTACACGTAGTTCCAAAGCCTCGGTATTATATTGAAATATGTTAATTATTATATTGTGGTAATCATTGGTCATCTAAGTGAGAATGTTGATTAGAAGCTCAATGTTTGATTTACATCACTTTTATGTATTCTATATATATTCTTGATATATTTGGATGATTACCTAATGAGTGAAATTGAATTAGAGATTAATAAGAATTAATAGGTGAATTATGTGTCGAAGTAGAAATTGAGGTTTGTTAGATAGTATATGATGATTGGATTCTCGCATACAGTTTAAAGTTTAATTATGGATGGATGAGAACTGACATATAAATTATGTTTTGAAATTGCAATTTTATATTGATGGTGATAATTGAATTGTGATTAGAATTAAGATGTCATGTGAATTATGTCTTAAAGTCAAATATTGATATGAATAAGTATTATGTGATGTTCAAATTTTGGAAGTGCTTTACATGAGAATTATATTATGAACATTGCCTTAGAAATGGAAGAGTTATTTGGTTATGAATTATGAATGCCAGTGTTTCAATTTACATATTGTAAAATTGAACTTATATATATGATTTCCTTATACTATTGATACTTGGATTTAGTGTGTTGAAAATTAACCATGGAATTTAATCAGAGAACCAAGGTTAGACCTATGTGAAAATTATGAAGACAAGGTTTAATATAATAAGGAGATTAAAACCTTGGTGTATTCTATTTTGTTTGTAAACATAATTGGAATGAATTTTATTAGATTGGATCGTAATATTTGACTAGGCATGCCACATATAATTGTGAAGTGTATTGCCTTAGAAATGGAAGAGTTATTTGATTATGAATTATGAATGCCAGTGTTTCAATTTAAATATTGTAAAATTGAACTTATATATATGATTTCCTTAGACTATTGATACTTGGATTTAGTGTGTTGAAAATTACCCATGGAATTTAATCAGAGAACCAAGGTTAGACCTATGTGAAAACTATAAAGACAAGGTTTAATATAATAAGGAGATTAAAACCTTGGTGTATTCTATTTTGTTTGTAAACATAATTGGAATGAATTTTATTAGATTGGATTGTAATATTTGACTAGGCATGCCACATATAATTGTGAAGTGCATTTTGTATTGTCACTTGACACTTGTATTGTGTATGTGGCAATGACATGTCTACCATAACCTAGAGTAGACCTAGTAGGATACTTAGGTAAACCCACTTGTTTAGAAGTACATAAGTGTGGTACCATCAACACAAAGTCATAGATAAAATTTAAGTGGACTTTAGAGGACCTAAAAGTGACCCTAAGGTTCCAATTTAGTAAGATTTAACTAACCATGTGGGGTTACTATGAGTTATGGGGTAGATTTTGGCCATAGGGATGTCTAGATCACATTTATGACAAGTACGACTTTTCAAAAGTGGCAAAAATGGGGAAGACCATTTGCATTTTACATGTTCCACACTCTTGATTAAAGTCTCACTAACGAGAGGAGACAATATGGAAGGGAAAGGACATGTAGTCATTTTCACATTTATGGTTAGTAGTTGGGTGGGATATTGGGGACCTTTTTAGTGAATCTTGGTAAGACTTAGAGTTTGTTCACCCACTCTCTAGGTTTAGAGACAATGGGGTTTGAAGATTGGAGCAAAAAGATGGTACTCTTCTCAACCTTTCATTCCATCACATTTTGAGTAAGGTTGGTGGTTCTTGCCAAGGTTGTTCTTCATTTGTGCAATAGATTAGCATGTGGAAGATATTGTTAAGTATTTCTTTCCTTTTATGTGTTGTTGTTTTGGGTGCTTTTAAAGGGTTGGAAAATGGTGTTTTAAATCTTGCTTTTCTTGAATTTTCATTGAGGTATTATTCATAGATGTTAAGGCATTACTCACCCTTGGAAAGGGAAGAAGTGGCCTTGTGGTGTGAAGGGGTCAATCGTGACCTCCATGAAAGTGTAGAGTCTCTTCTTATGGAGAAGAGCGAAACTAAACAAGGTGTATGTGTTAGTATCTCTAATCTTTGTTGTCTATGAGTGTCAATCACTTAGTCATTTACAAGGCAGAGTCAAATGGTCATCACTGTGACCAAGCTACTCTGCATAGGCCGAGTCATGCACATAAGCTAGTATGTACTTCAGCAATTATACAAAAGCTAAGTAAAGTATGATATATGGACCGAGCCCATTCAGTAACTGAGCAAATTATTAGCAACCAAGTATAATTCCAAGTATATAAGTACCGAGTGATATAGTATGTGTTGAACACACTATATGTCGAGCATCAGGAAGTTAATAAAGGTTGAGCAACAATAATGTCAAGCACTAGTAACAGTAGAGGTCAAGCAATGCAGAGTTTATATAAAAGTTAGGAATGAAACAAAGTTTTAGGAAAAAAAATTATCAGGCCAACTTGGAAGGTATATTTAGTTTTGAAGAGGTTGTTATAGAACATTTAATACTTGTTGAGGTTGTTAGAAAACATTTACGTGGTGTGGATCACATATCCCCATGTGTATGTTCAATGATCAGGATGAAGAGGCAAACATGGAAACATCTAGAAGACTCTTCATTGAATCTGTATAAAGTGATGATCTTAACCTAGATTTAGAGGATGTGAGAGCTGAGAAAGTGGTCATATGCGTGCATGTAAAAAACAAAGAAGGAGATCATAAGTCATTCAAAGGTTCTATTATCATCTAACCGAAGAAGTGACTTATTCATAAGGAGTGAAAATGGAAGAGAAAGACAAGAGTATCAGATAAGAGGAGAGGATCAATTAGTAAGGAGAAGACTCAAAATTAGCTTGCAAAGAAAACTGAGAGTCAAGTACTAAGTTAGTTTTAATAGACTTGAATCAAGGTAAATCTCTTAACAGAGTGGTCTTAATAGATCTTTATAAATCTCCTAATAGATTCCTTACTTAGTCGTGTCAAATCCTCTAACTAGGTGAAACCTAATAGTTTCTTAAGTCTTTAACAGGAAAGACTCCTCACATAGTAGATCCTATATTATGGTCAAACATTATATCCTTAACTAGTTAACTTTATTCTTGCAGTAGTGAAGATTTGTGGGTGTCATCCTCACCCCAATTTTACCTTCACCTTGGAGGGTTTTTGGGTAACAAATATTGTGTTATGTGATTTTACTTTCATGCATGTGATTGAATTGATTTACATGTTACAACAAGTTTACATTTATTGTATTGCATGCATAAGTTATTATTAGATGTGGATGAATTTGAGAAAATGAATAAATTGTTATAGATCCTGATTCACCCTCCCTCTCAATATCTAGTTTACTCCTCCATAAATCAACAATTGGTATCAAAGAATTGTTTCTTTGAAGGAAGTTTAAAGGCTTGGATATTAGGTATGGGAAGATGGAGGCTTTCAATCTGGATAAGACTATTGGCAATTAGGTGATCAACATCCAACTCACACTACAGAAGTTAAAAGAGACAAGACAAGATCTAAAGGATTCCCTAAAAAGGAGAAAGAAAATTTCCATACATATAAAGAAATTCTCTTATGAAGAAGATGACACTGAAGGATTATTTGACTTAATCAATCCTAATGAAAAAGCATCTTCTAAACCACTAGAAAAGAACAAACTCCTTAATAAAGAGATAAGAGCACTGAAGAGAGAACATGGAATCCAATCAGTGAAACTATGTGAAGTGATTGAACAAAGAAAGAAAGTGAAAGAAGATAGAAAAATGGATGAAGATGACAAGAGGGTAATAGCCACCAAACTAAAAGAAAGTTATCAGATGTGCAAAAGCTCGCAAATACACAAATAGATTTGATGAATCAACTAATGACTACAAATCAGGTACTGAATCACAAAGATATGGATATTGCCAACCTAAAATATCACAATGAGATATTGAATAATGAACTAAAGAATGAGAATGAATCTATGGAGCAATTCAACAAACTATTGAGATAATGGGTGTTGCACACATTGCATAATATTGCTATATTGTATTATTTTATTTTATTATGTAATGTTGTATCTAGAAGCACTTAGATGGGCATACAACATGGAAAGATTCCCATGGGATAAACTTGATGAGTTGTATTGTAACATTGTGATAATATTTCATGTAGTTATTTAATATTGGGGAAAAGAATTAAATGTCCAATATTAAATGTGGGGTTAGTGGGTTAGGTAGCACATGGTTAATGTAATACTACTTGATGGTTTTGTGGGACTTGCTACTATATAAGCAGCCACAAGGGTAGTTGTTGGTGTGAGAAAGAGAGAAGTGAGAAGATAGATGAAAAAAGAGAAAGAGTCGAGCGAGACAAGACTTGACAGGTTAGCCAAGGGAGCATTTGTGAAGGTTGGAAGCATGGCATGGGATGTGTGGATTCATGCTTGTTCACAGAGCTTGCTCAGTGGTGGCTATGGCTTTGAAGGATTCCATGGTTGTATTGCAATGACATTTTTCCTGAATAGTACATGGTAATGGATGCTTTTGGAGGCTGAGTTTTTTCGTCAATGAGGGTTTCCCAGGGTATATCTTGTATCACATTTTTGTAGGTAAGTTGTCTATTCTCTTGCATGTGGATTTCAATTGTATATATATTTCAAATCTACTATGGGTTATGTGGAAATAGTATATTCTTTTTTGTAAGTTTCCTTACAAGTGGTATTAGAGCCTAGTTGTGTTGTTGTAGCCCTAGATTGAATCCATGGGAATGCATGAGAGGATAAAAGAAAGGGCAAGATATATGAGTTTTTTATTGCAGATCTAAGGGTTTTGGATTTGTTGTTATTATGGGATGTTGAAAGATTTTGAGCATGTGAAATTGTTGGACAAAAGGTTTTTTTTTGTGGATGTTTCATTTAAATGAGGGTTTTAGGGGGAGCTTGCAGAAATGACCTCCTGGGAAAAAACAAACATTACCATTAGATCTAGGTCAACATTTCCATAACTTTTGATATATAATATGCCCTAGTTTGGCCATGTTTAGAGGAAACGAAAGAGTTTTTTAGTTTTAGCCCGTGATGGCTGTCAAATTTAATCTCGTCTGAATTTTTGTCACAAAAAAAATCACAGTGAAAATGGTAAAAAGATTGTCTTAGTAAAACAACTATAACTTTCTCTCAAGATTAGATTTCAAACTTCTTATAGGTGTTGGAAAGCTAATTCAAAGCACTACAACTTGGTGTAAGTTTGGTTATGTGATTTTGACATTTTGTTAGGTTTTAAGAGCCCAAAATTTAGATGTTGTTTATTTTGAGCACAGATTAGGGCATAACTTGAGCATACGGATTCAAATTTTTGACTTCGAGTAGTCAACAAAAAGATATTGGAAAGCTCTACACATTAGTTTAGATTTAGTGCAGGTTTGGCATGATTTATTTTGTGATATATTAATCTGAATAATTTATGATATATATTGACTATGGTAACATTGTGAGTTTATGGCATTGTATATTTTGGAGATTTGGATTTGATGTCATGGTTAGAGAATAGATTTTTTTCATCATGATGTTATAGATAGCTTGGATACATAATTTAGTGGGAGCTTGTGACACTGATGGGGTGACAGTGCAGGATTAGCTCTTGGTTTGGTTTATATCTTCTTGGTTTGGAGATCTTGGTTTCACTTGGTACTGATACTTTTGTTGTATGAGTGTAGACTTGGATGATCTTCATATAGGAGATGCATTTTATGATGCCATAGGTGACTTGGTATCATGGTTGAGTGGGATTCATTGGCATTGATATATTTATTGAGTTTTTGCAGATGTTGGAGGTTTGTCTTAGATCCTATTGCTGTAGAAGTGTCTTTGATATTTGCATGGTGCACTTGTTATCTTCATGGTGTGTGAAGATGGTTAGATCTTCTAGACTCATGGAGTTCTTGGTTATCTTCATGGTGTGTGGAGATGGTTCTTCATGGTGGGTGGAGATGGTTATTCATGGTATGTCGAGATGGTTTTCTTCATGGTGTGTGGAGATGGTTGCATCTTGAGGACTTATGGGGTTCTTGGTAAAGGTGCGGTTTATGCTTTCATTTGACATGTTATCCTTGGTGTAAGGATGAATTTATTATTATGTCATGGTATACTCTTGATACACGTTTAGATTTGTGACATGTTATAGTAGGTTCATATGGAGCATGTTATCTCTTTGGTTGAGATGGTTAGATCATGTTGTCATGTTTATGTTCCTGAGGCCATGGTTGGAACTTTGACATTGATCTTGGTTTAGTTTCTTGTCATTGAGTACATTAATCATAAGCCGGATACTTCATTATATTGCTATGTTGCATTTGGAGTTGGCATGGATTGGTTGGTTACAGGTGCTCATGGATACTTAAAGATGGTGGTGATGCTAATTTCTCTTGGATTAGAGATGTGTTTGTTGGGATGGTTGATGATTTTAGCAGGAAGTCTGAGGGGAATTCACCTAATATGGACTTGAAAGGAGATTTTTCTTAGATGAGTCTTGGATAACTTGATGAGCATTCTCATTCCCCACTCTTTGTTTACTCAGTGGTTTGCTACTTGAGAGGTATAGCCCATATTTTTTTCTCAAGTGCATTATATTTTTGCTTGTCTTTCATGGATATGGATCTTGAGCTATGGTACATGAGTTAGTTCTAGAGGGTTCATTTGAGAGATGGTTTAGCATTGATTATCTCCACGTGCATATGTTTTTATGTTGGTTGAGATTGAGAGATGGTTTTATAATGGGCATATTCCTTGGATTAGGAATGGTTTATGAGTTTGATCTTCTTGTGAGAGGCTTACATCCATGATTAGTTATATGATATAGTTTGGGTGTTGTTGAGACTTCTTAGTTGGGGTTTTATGGATGAGATCATACTTGCATAAATTACATCTAGAGGTGTTTGTAGGAGGACATGATATAGGATATTATTTGCATGGTTTCTCTTTGGTCTTGGTTATCTTCCTGGATGTTCGATTTCACTTACATTGGATTTGAGATTAGTTAGAGATTGTTTGTGCTCATGTATGTCATGTGAGAGATGACATGGTTATTCCTTTATCGCTTTCCTCTGTTGGTTGTGGAGAACTTGGGAGACTGTTGGAGAGTTGTTATAAGAGTTGTTCTTGCAGGTTATTGGTTTATATTTTGTGGATGTCTTTTCAATACTACATGGATTTACTTCTTTGAGATGTTGTAAGTGGATTGGTTATAGCCTTGACATTATCTTTTGTAGTGGGAGATTCTTGGTATATATGTGGTAGGTATTTCCCTTGAGGATTTTGACTGCAGGTTACAAATTGGATATGTTGATGATGTAAGATTCACTTGGTATACATTTGGAGGTATGGATAGTTGGATTGGTTTGGCACTTGCTATGGGTGCTATTTTAGCTATGGATATTTTTGACAACTATGGATACATGTGATTACCTATGGATCAAGTTTTTGTGCTTGTCATTTCAGCTGGTCTAGGATTTTATGATCTTCTAATGCGACAAGTTGGGTGGCTTTCTCTTTGGATGGTTTCTATGTATGTTTAGTGGTAGTGACATAATAGGAGGTGAGATTATTCATGTTTGAGAAGCTAGATACTTTGATTTTGTTGTGGGTACTAGGATGGAGCACTTCATGTACTTTGATTCATGATGGTGGATGTGCTAGGAAGGATTGTTCACTTGTTCATTTATGTGGCTACAAATTGACCCTATGTAATGTATACAATAAGTGGGAGATTGTTGAGATAATGGGTGTTGCACACATTGCATAATATTGATATATTGCATTATTTTATTTTATTATGTAATGTTGTATCTAGAAGCAGATAGATGGATGTGCAACATGGAAAGATTTCTATGGGATAAAGTTGATGAGTTGTATTGTAACATTGTGATAATATTTCATGTAATTATTTAATATTGGAGAAAAGAATTAAATGTCCAATATTAAATGTGGGGTCATTGGGTTAGGTAGCACATGGTTTATGCAATACAACTTGGTGGTTTTGTGGGACTTGCTACTATATAAGCAACCACAAGGGCAGTTGTCATTGTGAGAAAGAGAGAAGAGAGAAGATAGAAGAAAAAAGAGAAAAAGTCGAGTGAGACAAGGCTTGACAGATTAGCCAAGGGAGCACTTGTGAATGTTGGAAGCATGGCATGAGATGTGTGGATTCATGCTTGTTCACATAGCTTGCTCAGTGGTGGATATGGCTTTGAAGGCTTCCATGTTTTTATTGCAATGGTATTTTTGTTGAATAATACATGGTGATGGATGCTTTTGGAGGCTGGGTTTTTCCCTTAACGAAGGTTTCCTAGGTATATCTTGTGTCACAATTTTGTGGGTATGTTGTCTATTCTCTTGCATGTGGATTTCAATTGCATATATATTTTAGATTTATTATGGGTTATGTGAAAATGGTTATATCCTTTGTTGCAAGTTTCCTTACACAAACAAAAATAAGAAATGAAATGTTTTAAAGAAATTATGAAGTCATCAAGTTGTTCCAATGGGTCCAGACATTCATGCACTGAGAAAGTAGAATCATCTACAAATGAAGAAATGAAAAATACAAAACCAAAAGACAAAATAACTTGCTATCACTATGGAAAAATTGGTCATACTACAAATATCTATCAAAGTAAACATGGTATGCAAAACTTTAAACCTAAGTTTATTGGTTACTATTTTCACTGCAAGAAACAAGGACATCAAATACATGAGTGTGGGTCAAGATTGTGGAATTCCCCTACTACACCTAGATTTGAAGGGTACTGCTACAACTATCAAAAATATGGGCATAGATGATGTAGGAGCATCCTAGGTTGACATGTTATTGTGAGGCCTCACTCAAACAGTCACAACATAGATAACATAATTTCATTATGATACTTCTAATTCTATGTTTTGGCACATCTTTGAGACTATAGGGCTATGTCACTTTAATACATGCATTTTGACGATCCACACTTATGTTTGCTTATTAGGACCTAATTGATATATTTAATGATTTCTTTTCATGTTCTAACCTATTTCAATTACCTTAATGGAAAACTGAATTGTAATATTTGAAATGTCAAATTGTAAGGTTCAAGTGAAAATTAGTGCCAAAGGATAGATTTAGATATGCAAATGAACCCAACTCACATGCCTGCTAACTTAATAGTCAATAATTCAATATCTCATCATGGTAGAAAATAGATTATGAAGTTGTTCAGAATGTTAATCTGATCACATTACATAAGAATCAATGTTGATATACAGGGATTTGGTGTTTTAATGTTTTGAATGTTTTATAAGAAAATGATTAGAAAAGGGAAAGTTGATTGGGAATGATGAAATATGCAAGCCTAATGTTGAATGTGAAAGTTATTTATTGTACTTATTTATATATTGCTCATACGATTTTCTTGGACTACTAATGCTCGAGTTAAGTGTGCAGGAATTTGACCATGGGATTTAACGGGGGAACAAGGCTCAAACCCATGTGAAACATGACATGGCCAAGGTTGGATTTGTGGAAGGATTCTGACCTCTTTGTAATGTGTTTTATTTCATAATGTGAATGGTATGTGGGTGATAGTTGAATGCATGTATTATTGGAGACAAGTCTTTTTAAATGTAATATGTTGTGTTTGTGTCACTTGACACTTGTTTTGTCCACATAGATATGACTTGAAATTTAGGGTTTTGGGAAAGTAACCTAACCTAAACATAATCCCAACATAGTATCCAAGTTAACCTCACATTTTTAAGTGTTAGGTAAGTCCCTATCCATTGAAGTTCGAATTCCAACCATCCATTAAATTTTGGGGATCAAAAAGTGGACCTAGGGGGTTAACATGGTGAAAACTAAGTGCCCACATGATAATAGTATGGGTTGGGGGTCTAAACCTAACCCTTAGTAGGCCTAGATGACCTTGGGAACCCTCTAAACAAGTCACTTTCAAAGAAATTTGAAAATTGGGGTGTCATATGACTTCTTCCACTCTATTAATTGGTCAAGGCTACATTTTTAGAAGGAGACAAGGTGTAAGAAAAGGAAGCTTGTGTTATGACCATTTTTAGTTAGTGGAGGTTTTGGGATCCTTTTTAGAGGATTGGAGATGAAATTAGTGGGTTGTCTACCCACTCTCTAACTTTAGAGACTCTTAGGGTTTGGAAGCTAGGATGTAGCTCATCTACAACCTTTCATGTCCACCTTGCAAAAAGGGTCCAAGGTTGGTGTTCTTGCCATGTAGATAGTTTTCTTCCATTTTGAAGTTAAATCTTGGTATTGCATTCATGAGAATGTAGGTAGGAAGAATGCCATTGTAAGGGAAATGTGTGGTATCATCTTGTATCATGTTGTGTTGTGTTGTGATGAGCATGAAGTTTGAATTTCCATTGTTTCTTGCTTTTTTCTTTTTTCTTCCATGATTTTGTGCATGTGTGTTGTTGTGGGTGTGAGGGCTTCACTCACCCTTTGGGAAGGGAAGAGAAGTCCTGGGTGAAGGGGTTATTTGGGCTTGAAATGTATTAAGAACCTTGGAGTATGGGCTCCATTGTATGTCATAATCATTCATATTTTGCTTAGAGTGATAAGGGAAGTATGATGTTTAAGGGAAATTTTGTGGAGTATGGGATCTAAGAGAGCTACAATGGATGGTAGTGTGTATGGAGGATGTTGTGAAAGCCCCAAAAGGGTAGGAAATTGTTATATGGTGGAAGCCTTGAAAGGGCATGAAATTTGTTGTTGTAGGTATTGTTTGATATGGAAAATATCCATTTGAAAAGGACACCTTCTCCCTATGTTTATGGTTCCATTAGTGAACCATTGTGAATTATCCTTGGGATGGGATTGTTCAAGTTTTGAGATGTCATGTGTATGCTCTTGAAAAATTGTATGTGAAGCCCAGTTTGAGCCTTGTCCTCGTAGCATGGGAGTGGTCTCTTTGGAGGCCTATGGTCGGGTGGAGAGCACCCATGGTCCTTGTTGTTTTGTTGTGATGTATTTGCAGATTTGAGTTCAAGGGAGCTATGGAAAAAGGCTCGAAAGGATCATCTTGTAGATTGTTGCTTGGAAGAGAAACCTTGTCATTTGTGCATTGCTCTTGAAATGGAGAATTCTCCATCTTGTTCATGTTGTTTTGATACATGATTGCATGGTAGTAATGAAGGAGTTTTGAAGGCATCATATGTAGTTGTCCCTTCAATTTTCATTGGTATGCACTTGGATGTGGTGAGCTTGTAAGTGAAGTCTTAATGTGGATAATATTGGAAATGTTTCATGGAATTATTTTAGGCAACTATTCAATAGTAGTTAATTTCCATCAAAATCAATGTGAATATGTGGAATGTGATGACTAAATTGCGCTCATATCATGGTTGGCAATGTAGATGATTTCAATACAGTAATTAGTTCAATATTGAAAAGTTTCATTGTGGGAAGAGAAGATTGAATTTTTAGATTCATAGTAGATCCTTATTGATATGGATGGTTCAATTTGAAAGCTTAGGTGATTAAAAAGGAAGAATCATATATCATGTTTTAAGTATGATGAAGAAAGTATTATATTTGATAGTTATTGTAAATGCATGGAGAATGATTCTTTTGGTTCCAAGTTCAATTTAGGTCCTTAGATGTGATAAATACTTTAGTATTAATTAAACTTGCAAGAAAAATTGGTAGGGAAGTTGAGTCAATCATTGACACTTCATGTTTGTGACCTTCTAAAAGAATTATGAAGAATAAACTTTTGACTTCAAAGTTTACCTTCCTATAGCTACACTTTTGTATGAGAATGTGAAAATAAGTCCTTCCTAATATAGTCCAATAAAATATTCAAGGGGAATATCCTTGGACCCCCCTTGAAGTCAATATAAATGAAATAAATTAAAGGTGATATGCCCCAAACAAGGATAAAATTCCTAGACCATAAACCTTGGTAATTTGAATCTCATGTAAGACTTGTGACCCCTTGTGTCACAATTCCACAAGTAAACAAAAAAAATGTCAAAATCAATACGATGGAAGGCCTGGGTAACTACTCTTAGACCTAAAAAGCAACCTAGGAACATTCATTCTTATAAAGAAATTTTTATAATAAGGAAAATAAAAATAAAATAAAATAACAATAAAATCCTAAAATGCTAGAAAAGACTACCTAGGCGATATGTATTAAATAAGTAAAGCAAAAGTAACTTTAGTGTGAAAAGGATAGTGGTCCCCCCCCCCCACACACACCCATCCTAGGCAGCTACACCATTGAAAAGACTTTGATGCATGTAAAGAAGTTGTAAAAGAATTGACTTAACTTTGACATGGTCACAACACCCCTACTTAGGTGCCTCTAGTATTGGGTCATGGGAAATGCACCTTTCTAGGAGCTATGGACACGTAGGTTGATATTGCCTCATAGGGGCAAGTGCTAGGATGTAGGAGAATGTTTCATGTTTGAAATGAAAGTTGAGTGTTGTTTTAGGGGAATGTATTTTTGTTTTTATTTTATAATTGATAGGAATATTATGGGGTATGTGTGTTTGGGGTTAAGGTGCAGAGTGGAGTGGCTTAGTAGAGAAAGGGAGCTAGTATGAGTAAGTTAGTATATTTTAAGTAGTAAAGTAGTTAGGAACTTTTAAAAATGCTTTAAGGATTAGCATGGAAAGTGGGGTAGGTTAGATTTGAGGATTGTTAAGTTTTTTTTAGGCTAGACTAAAAATTAAAACACGTGTCAAGGGTTTAGGGAGTTAGAATTTAGATATTAACTAACCATATCCATTGTGAGTATTAAGTAAAATTTAGTTGAATTTATTAACTCATATAATTTTTTTTTAAAAATGAATTACTCCATATTTGAGTTATTAAATTATATATAAATTATTAAATTACATTTGAGTTATTGAATCATATTTGTGTTATTTAATCATGTACTAAAGAAATTAGTGGGTGAAAAAGGAGAATTTGATTTAAATGTAGGGTTAAGTTTATTTGAGGTATTTATATATAGTTATTTACTTTTTAAAAAAAACTAGGTATTAACCAACACTAGAATGTTGACCATCAATAATAATGTCTTAATGAAATTTAAATAAGAATAATAAATAAGTAGTAGGTGAATAAATATGGGATCAATAGTTGATATAATGATACATGAGTAGGTATGAACTTGATGATCTTATTTTTGTAATCTGATTTAGGTGGAATCAACACTTAAAAGGGATATTTAATAATAAGATTTTAAGAGTTGGAATGAATAGTACACATATGTGATTTCATGATCAAGCAATGGTATAGGGTTGGGTTAATCAAGAGTTAATGAGATGACCATGTGCAAGATAACCATCAAATTTGGTGTACCCAATCAAAAGAAGATGATGATATATATATTTTTAAAAATAAATAAAAATGAAATGGGTTTGGTAAATTGTAACACATCATTGAAATTGGAGGATGCATAAATGATAAGAGATTCAAAATACTTGGTGGTAAAACATCTAGTTGACTGGAGTGGTCAAAAGATGTAGAGAAAAACTTTCATCGAAATAGTCCTACCATTGTAACTCAAGGTCAAAATGGGACATAGATGGTAATGTGGGCAATTATCAAGTATCTTCACTAAAGGGGACTATGGAATCCATTATACACAACATCGACACAGAATCTATGTTTCATAATTACATAGGTCACACTTCAAGGATAGGAGGGGAATTCTGATATAATTAACATTGTCTAGCTAGTATGATATACCTAGGTATTCAGTTGATGATCAACCTCTCATGAAAACTTGATGTTCATGAATTCAAATGAAAACAAATTTTGTACCACCAATTAACCTTACCACCTCCAAACATAATGATTGCATTGGTTCTTTCTAACATGAGTTATGGACCAGACACTCCACAATTCAGTAGTATGTTCATAACAAGTATAGCTCTATAAACTCTTTATTTTTAGTTATCTTTATAAAAAAATTGTGGTTGTGTTTTCACCTCGTAAAATTTGGGCATGATAGTCATCCTGCTCATTTGTGTTCATTCTGCCAGTTGTTTCCAAGTTACAGTCATTGCTGAGTTGCAACAATTGTTGAGAGCTAGCAATTTTGCAGTATAAGCTGAGTTGGAGTTATCCCACATCATGTTAACACTGAGGTTAACATGTTATCCCATCTTACTCTGTAGTGTGTGCCAAGTTTTATAGTGTGTGCTAAGTGATCCTTCATGTGTCGAGTTTTCCTGTTTATGTCGAGTGTCAGCATTTTGGATGAGTTTTCTATGTTTTTGATGCAATCCAACTTGTGGATTAATTTCTATCATGATGTTTATGATAAGATCTTGTCTAGGGATGTGTCCAGACCATTGTTGGGTTGGCTTTTCTATTTTTTCAATGTTCTAGAATGTTCTATAAGTCATTTTGGCAAGTATAAATAGGGTGTTTAGGCTTAGAGTTAGAGAAGATTTTGGAAAGTTTAGAAGAGAACTGCAAGGTTTGGAAAGTTTGTTGCATATGTGTCTAGAAGGTGCGAATTTGAAGCTAGATCTTGGACCTTGAATGTATTTTTGTATCTGGTCGTAACCTAGAAGGCCTTACAATTAGGCATGTATGTTGATCATGTAATGAATTAATAAAATAATATTGTTCCCTCTCTATGGTGTTGTTCTCTTTGTGTGTTTACTTCCATTGTGTTAACTCTCCACGGTTGGTTTGGATTGTTGGGCATGCCTTTGGCCCTATTTATTCTTTCCCTCCTTGCAGCAGTTGGTATCAGGCTTGAGGTTCATCCTTGTGGAGATTGGATCGTGTAGAACCATGATTTAGATTTGGTTGTAAGGTTGTAGATCTATGAATTTGACCTATAACTTGTAGAGGGTTATAATCTTGCGGGGACCTAATTTTTAAAGATGGTTTGTGGTAGAGGAAATGTCAATAATGCTATATTGGATACATTGAGACAGATTGCAACCAGATTAGATGTTGTGGAGACAACTTAGAGGAGAGGAGCACATCTTGACGATGTGAGTGATGATGAAGCAATAGCACCAAATCCTAATTCAGAATCTAAAGAAGATCAAGATGAGGAAAGATTGTTGAGAGTATTGTCTAGGGCAGATTCAAAGCCTACTATAGAAGTTGTTACTTATGATGGAAAGTTGGACACCAGTGCTGTGTTGGATTGGATCTTTGATATGGAGAAGTTTTTTGAGTATGAAAATACTCCTGATAATAGGAAGGTGAAACTTGTAGTTACTAGGATGAAAGTTCATGCTTCCCTATGGTGGGAGCATTTGTAAACTGATAGATAGAGGAGAGGAAAGAAGAAGATCAAAACTTGGGTAAAGATGGTGAACAAGGTAAAGAACAAATTCCTTCCTGTTGATTACCAAGTTAGCTTGCTGAGAAAGATGCAAAATTTGAGGCAGAGAGACATGACTGTGAAAGAGTATATTGAGGAATTCTATAGATTGGACATTAAATCTGGACATGTGGATGATGACATTGAGAAAATTGCAAGATATCGAAATGGATTGAGATCTAGAATTAAAGATGAAATAAGTTTTGTGAAATTGGAAAGTGTGGAAGAAGCATATCAATATGCAATGAAAGCTAAGGAGATCTTGACAAAGAAGAATGAACAAATACACAGAGGTAGAGGTGGTAGATTCCAAAAAGGTAGAGGAAGATCTTATGGTGAAGGTGGCAAATGTGACAGTTTTGTGCAAGATAAAGGAAAATTTGAATGGAAGAATGATGACAAAGACAAGAATGAGTGGAAATGTGGTAGTTCATATCGAGGAGGTACTGGTTCTTATTGAGGAAGAGGTCATTCTTATTCTAGAGGTGTTTTTTGTGGTAATTGTTTCAAATGTGGTAAAGAAGGGCATAGATCTTTTGAATGTAGATCCTCTAAAAGTGGGCAAGGTAATAGAAATGTTTTGATTCAAGGAGACATTGAGATTTCACTAAGTGGACTTGAGGCTAGAGAAAATTTGATGGTCAGAAGAACCTTATGTAATAAGGGAAGTGATGAGGAACTTGTCCTTAGAAGAAGTATTTTCAAGACCAAATGTAAGATGGATGGAAAATGTTGCAAGGTGATCATTGGTAGTGGAAGTTCTACAAATTTGGCATCAGAAGAGATGGTTATAAAATTGTAGTTGTAGAGGTTGAAGCATCCCAAACCCTATCATGTTTCATGGATCAAAGATGAGCATAAGATATTGGTGAGTGAACATTGTATTTTGAAGTTCAAGATTGGACATTAATTTGATGAAGTGTTGTGTGATATTATGCCTATGGATTGTTGTCATATTTTTTTGGGTAGACCTTGACAATATGATAGATACGATGTACATGATGGAAGATTGAATCAATATACTCTTTGGGTGAATGGGAAGAAAAAAATATTGTTGCCTTTGATTGAAAGTATAGATGAGGTTAATTGTACTACAATAAAAATTCGCATGGTTACTAGAACAAAATTTGAAAAAGAAGTGAAGAAGAATCAAGTTTTTTTTGTTATAGTTCTTAGAGGACTAAGTCTTGGTAGTAATGACCGAGCAATAGAAGTTGGTAATGACTAAGTGATAGAAAATAGTAGTATTGAAGTATCAGAAGAAATTATAGAATTATTGAATGAGTATAAGGAGATTGTTGCTGAAGATATTCATGATGGTTTACCACCAATGAGAAGCATAAGTCATTGTATGGATCTAATTCTTGGAACTAGTTTTCTAAAGAAAGCACTATATAGATTGACACCTATGAAGAATGATGAACTTAACACACAAGTGCATGAATTGCTACAGAAGGGATTAATCAGAGAAAGTTTGAGTTCATGTGTTTTACCTATTATATTAGTACCTAAGAAGAATGGAGAATGAAGAATGTGTACTAATTATAGAGCTATTAACAAGATCATAGTGAAATATAGGTTTCCTATGCTGAGGATGGATGGAATAATGGATTGTTTAAGTGGAGCAAAGCATTTTACCAAGATTGATTTGAAGAGTGGCTATCATCAGAGAAGGTGATGAATGGAATACTTCTTTCAAGACAAAATATGGTTTGTTATGCCTTTTAGTTTGACTACTGCACCTAGTACTTTCATGAGGTTGATGAATGTAGTTCTAAAAGATTTTTAGGTAAGTTTGTGATTATTTATTTGGATGATATTCAGATATTCAGCAAGACTAAGGAAGAACATCTTGAGCATGTTAGACAAGTGTTGCAGAGATTGAAAGAGGAGAGGTTGATAGGAGATAAAAAGGAATTTAAGTGGACACATGAAGATGATAAGAGGTTTGAGAATTTGAAACAAAAGGTTGTTGAGTTACCTATATTGGCTTTTCCCGATTTCAATAAGGTATTTCAAGTTGAATGTGATGCAAGTGGTATTGTAAAGGAGTTGTATTGATTCAAGAAGGCAAACCTATTGCTTTCTTTAGTGAGAAGTTGAATGATGCTAAAAGAAAATATTCTGTGTATGATCAAGAGTTTTATGCTATTGTTCAAGCCTTGAATAGGTGAAGACTTTATTTGATTCTTAAGGAGTTTGTGTTGTGTTGCCTCACTTTTCACCCTCTACCCAAGTAGTAAAAGTGATTACTTGTGTCTTAGTGAATTCCTAATTGTTTTTGAGTCTAGGTCTAAGCCCCCTTAAGTGGAACTAGTCTCCATTGGATTTCTCATTTCCCCTTCTCCACATTTCATAGTCGGGTGGTTTTCCTTTGTGTCAAAATAATCTTGAAGGTAGGTTAGCTCTTGGCCTGATGGAGATTCATGTTGCTCATACAATGATCATTTACAAGTCATATCTGCTTTCAATCTATCACTTTCTTAATGAAAATATAAACTTGTAAAAATTTGGAAGTCATCTTCTGCTCAGCGGTTTTTCAACCCACAAAGATGATTTCCCATGAAGGATGCCAAATGATGCATTTGGATCAAAAACAAGAAAATAGTAAGGTACCTTATAGAAAATCCACATTCCCTTTACAATTATTTTCCCTAGAAAAGGTTAAAGATTCATTAAAACTTTCATAATAAAATCTGGTGAAAAACTTAGAATGAACTTCTCCTTGGCAGGTTTTCAACCCATGAAATTGGTTTTTTGCAAAAGACAATTCTGAAGGAAAATAAATAAAAGGTGGGTCCCTACAGAATTTCTAAACCTTACTTAGACATTTTTGAACTAAAAAATGAAATTGGTCTAAAGGTAAATTAAAGGGGAAGTGTTGGTAGAAAAATACAATTTGTCGTCTCCTCTATAGGTTTTCAACCCATGAAAACAATTTTCTAGATTTTAAAGAAAATCAAGTTAGTAAGAGGGTTGGACCCACAATTTGTACATAAAATGGCTTGAGATGACAATGGAAAGAATTTAACCATTACAGGAAAGGGTTAATGAAAAAAATTTAGCTTAGTGGATATTTTCTCACAAAGTACTCTAATGTTAACTTGCCAAAACTTGAAGGAAAATGGGAAAGTAAATATGGGGAGATAGAAAGTTACCATTGGGCCAACATAATAGTGAAAAGACCTTGAGATATCCATTAAAACCATGTAGTTATTGTTTCAATAGATCTCTCCTTTAATTCATTCACATGGCACAAATTCTCAAGATCAATGGATAAATTGAGGCTCCCATATATATGGAAATATGAATAGTTTAACAAACTACTACTCTTTTTCTTGAACTGTTATATTGTTAATGTGCATAACTTTTTCAAAAATCTAGTATCTATTTCATTAGCTATCCCTCTCAATTTCTTAATTCAAAATTCATTTTCAAAAGAATGGCAACTAGATTTGCAACTTTCGACAGGTTAAATAGGATCAAGTCCCAATTGCATAACTTTACAGGTACATCTCTTCATTTTTATGACATGATGGATTTCCAAAGGAGAGTGAGGTCAAAGTTGATCCATCCCATTACTAAGAAACTACAAGGATGTGGGTTGGTCAAGGCAGCTAGTTTTCTAGTTGCAGTCTAAGCCCCAAAGTTAATCTATGAATGTATAAATCATTACAACTCAGACATGTGGCAAATTGTGCTACCAAATGACATAGTATTGATTTCCATGGATAGGAAAACTATGGTGAATTTCCTTTGAGTTTTGGAGCAAGAGGAATTCTCAAATTTGACAATCAGGGGAGCCATTTCCAAGTTCTCTACCAAGAAGATGATCTGGAGGAAGGAAATCATGTAGGCATGGTTCCAAAAACCATAGACCACCAAGAGTAAGGTTCCTAAGACTCTATTTGGGACTAATCTCAAACTTGAGATTATTGATATCTTGGTCCTCTTACATAGATTTAAAGGTGAGGTAGAAGCTTTAAATTTTGTTAAGCAATATTTCTTTTTGGTGCAAGTCATCTTCTCTTATACCTAATATATTGATTGGGCTCAAGAGGTAAGCGAGATTCTATCCAATGCTCTTCATGATGTGAAGTTCTATAACACATTCTATATGTCCTCTTTTCTCATTTACATGTTAGCTTCTTTACAATTATGGCTAGGCCTCCCATGAGTAGAAAATTTTCCTAATGATGTGAAATCCTATGGGTTTTAATCATGCTTGCAATTGGAAAAATAGCTATGTAGAGTATGTGAATTCTAATGATGCACTCACTATGAGAATTTGTAGGGAGCTATAGGGATTTCTAGAGAGGAGTTTCAATCCTCAAGCCATGGAAACCATTAGCCAATTTGAAACTTATTTCATCCAATTCTCATCCTTTCCTTATTTGCACCTTATAGCTTTTGATGGCTTCCCCATGAAGCTATTGAGGTATCCCAGTAATATGATTGTGTTGATCAAGATCATGCGAAAAGCTATTCAAGTGAATGTGCTGAGTGGGAGTCTAAAGAAGAAAGGGTACAAAATCCCTATGAAGGTGGGAGATTTCAGTTGTGAGACTCATTTTGATGCCAAGCATATGCTAAAGGTGTTTGAAATGAAGTATAAGTTGGAGATGTATGTGTAGACACCTAAATCCTTTAGAAAATAAAGTATTTTTATTTTCTGAAAAAGTTCCTGATGACATTATCATTTATTAATTAATTAATTAATTTTTATGCCATTAAATCTTTTTATCTTAATTAAAAATATTTAATTAAAGGATCCCTCCCAAAAATGTTTAAATCTTATTTAAACATTATTTCTTTATTTATTAATTATTTAATTAATAAATAAACCAAAAATCCCAAAATAAATAAATAATTTATTTTTTGTCCAAAACTTGGTCAATTTCCTTAGACCACTAACCTCTTCCAAAATCTTCTAATCCTTCTTTAATTTCGATTAAAGGCTAATCCCATCATTTCCTACCCCTAATCCCAACTCAAAATATTTAATTAAGATTAAATATTAATCCTCATGTTTATTAAAAATATTTTAATAAATATCTCCTCAACCCAAAGCCTTGAAATAAATAAAACTTTATTTATTTCCTAAAAATCGTATTTATCCTCATCTTAGGAAGTTCTAGACTCTTCTAGAAAGTCTTCATCCTCATCCAAAGCCTAGACTCTTCAAGAAGATGTCAATCCTTATCCTTGACCGTAATCCTAATCCCCCCCCTCCTAACCTTGTCACATTCCCTAAGCATGGGTTAAGACTTGCTAACCCAAGCCAAAGCTAACAAATATCTCCTCCTTCACCCACCCTCATTTATTGTCATCCACTTGCCCATCTCTAATAAGCCTAATCTAATCTTAACCCAAGCCTAATCCAAGCTTTAATCATTTGCACATTCCTAAGTCAAGCTTAAGACTTTCTTAATCCAACCCAAGTCAAAATATCTCAACTCTCTCACAAATATCCCAACCATAAAACTTTATGAAGCCCACAAAGCCATAAATGACTCTTACAAGCCCATTCATTGCTCTTACAAGTCATTATGAGGGTCTTTATGAGCTCTGAGCCTCCTTTGTTGACCCCTCAACCCCTCTTGCTCTAACCAATGACCTTGTGACATGTGTCACTCTCTGATTGATTGTAAAAAAGCACAATCCATGTGCTCTCCTCTCTTTCAATCTAAACCTTCCATAAGCTTTCTCCCATCCTTGCATCCTAGCCCTTGATCCCTCAAGCCCTTTGCCTATTTAAGGAATCCTCTCCCAAGTCATTTTAACACAATCTAGAAAGTAAAGCCATAATGCCATTTTGAGAAGCCATTTTTACATCAAATCCATTCACCAAAATTTATCAAAAATCCTCCATTGAAGCCCATTTGAGCATTTGAGGATACATACATAATCAAGCCATCTTAGCTATTAGACACACCTCTACATCAAGTGATCATCCTCATTGAGAGAGCCTATCCATGGCTCATATTCTCATTTGAGAACTTCACTTTGTCTCTCACGAAGTTATGTTAAATTAGTATGCAAATGCTTTTTGATTATTTTAATTTAGTGTTTCTAACATACTAAAGTAGCATATACATTTTGGCACTCCCGGTGGGACCCCACATGGGTCATCTTCATTAGCTTTTTTAGTCAAATTTTGTATGTCATTTGCTAATTTTGACTAATTTTGCTTGTTTTTGTGATTGGTAGGATTATATAAATTGGTTTTGTAGGTCCACATGAGTATGAAGAAGACAAAGGAACTCATAGTCTATCTCATAGTGTTTGCAGATTTTTCAAGTTTATAGGTGGACAAAGCACTTGGAATTCTTCTTCCTCTTCTTGTCTATATTCTTCTTCTATTCCATCTACTTCTTCTTGAGGGATCTCTTGGCCTTTTTTTTTTAAGGAAGCAAAATCATATACACTTTTTTTTAAGTGCTTAAAATGAACCTCCAAATCATACTTAAATCCATTAAAAACTAAAAATTTGCAAAATAAAAAATAAAAAATCTTTTAACAAGTGAAACTAAACCAATCCAATCATTTGCATCCTTGCAACATCAAGGTTTTAGATGAATTCATGCAAAGTTAGGAACACTTCATTTTTGGAAATTTAAAAAAGAACTTCAAGTTTCCATTTCAAAAGGTTCAAAATCAACACTAAGTGCACACTAAAATCTAAATCAAACTCAAAGCATCAATCAAGGATAAAATGAACCTCATTTGCAAATATTTTAAAGTTCTTTTAAAAATCTCATGAAAACTAAGAGTCCTAAATGGTTGCCAAAATTTTCTTAAAAGCTTTGCTATTTGTTCCAAACAAATGTCTTGTTGCAAAATTTTGAATGTTTCCTAGGTTTTTCATGCATCAAAACAATCTAGGAATATCATTTATTTTTTAGGCTTAAAACATGCAAACTAGAACACAAAATCTTGAATGAAAACCAAAGTCCAAAGAGTCATTTTCACTTTTGAGTCCAAAACAATCTTGAATGATCTAAGGTTAAAACAAAGCACTTCAAAGTTCTTAAAACAACATGCAAAATCTCAATCTTGAATGCTCAAAGAAAAAAATTTGAATGTTTAATCACTTGTCTTTGAATGCATGTTGCTAAAATCACTCTTGAGTGCCATGGATTAAAATCAAGTTTTTTTTTTAAAATTTTATGAATGCATGATTAAAAAAACAAATCCAATCTTGAATACCATAGATCAAATAATCATCTTTTGGGGCATAAAAAGAATCCACATTTTAGAAACTTTCTAAGTTATAAAAACAAATAAAGACACTTTGAGTGGATTTGCTGTTGGACTCACCCTCTTTAATCACCCATCATTCTAACCATTGGTTGCAATATTAGCACCATATATGGGGATGGATCTACCTAAGAAGGTGTTAAGTGCTCCACAAAAATCAAATTCCACTCACTTGAGTTTTTATTGGTTTTTCTAAGATAGAATTTTTTTTGAATGCACATTAGTCTCGCTAATACTTCATTTGGGCATTAAAATTGAACAAATCTTGATGTGGAGGGCTTCCAGGCGCACGCTTGAAATTGAGCTTTACATAGATCTTTTTGTTAGATTAGGTGAAAAACTAATCTCCCAAGAACACCTACATGCATAACCCTGTCACATGGATGAAGCAAAGAACAGAGGCAAGGAAAAATCAAGGAAGCCAAAAAGCCAGATCCATCTTATGGACATGCAAAGAGAAATATCTCATATAATCCAATAAGTGAATGAATAAAATACAAAGAGGTGAATCCTTATAAAGGAATCACGAAACCCGAAAAGGGAAACTAAAGCCTAAAAAAGCTAGGATTGCACAATATAATTAATAAAATATTAATTATATGCACCTACAAGATAGCTTAAGAAAACTAGAGTAATAGGAAACTTAATTAATTAAATCAAAGTGATTTAATTAATAAGTTAGAACAAATAATTACTCTAACACCCGCCCTTAAGCGAAGCTTGGGAGGAAGCTAACCTAGCATAGCTATGAAAGAGAATTGGGTCCCGGCAACAAGGCTAGATCAGGTACCCAATCACAACAAAATCTCTATAAAGAGGAGAAATAGAGAAAAACACATGGGAAAAACCCTACTCCAAAAAGAGATAGCAAAGAATGTTCCAGAAGAAGGAACAAAGAGATCAGAAGAGAATCATTGAAGTATGAAGAACCACAAAACTCTGTCAAAATGCTGATCTGTAGAACCTCCATGGAAATAGAAGGCATGAACCATCAACCAAAGGAACCTCCATGGAAATAGAAGGCATGAACCATCAACCAAAGAAGCATAGAAAAAAAATACTTTTTTTTGGACTTAAAACAAACTCACACTCAATCTTGAATGCCTTAAAGAAAATCAATCGATACTTGATGTGGAGGGCCTCTGGGCACGTGAGTTTACTTTTTGTTGACCCTAAATCTTCTTGGTGTATTCATTCTTTGATCACTTCTCTTTTGTTGGTGCATTTCAAATTGGAATTGAACCTTTGCGTCTTAAATCACATGTGTTTACAAAAGGTCTAGATCAGAAAACTTAAAGCGTCAGTTGGAAAAGAACTCTGTCTTTTAGCCCAAGATCATCCAAGTCTTCTCTCCCCTTGTCGTCTTCCAAGGCCATCTTGGGTGCAAAAGATTAGGATCCAAAATCTTGTCTTAGCTTTTAGGAGGCCTACTTGGGGATTTCATCACCCCTTGGGACGACCTCAACTCCAGCATTCCGATGGAGTATAAAGATTGGGAGGTGAATCCAAAGACACCTCTCTTGGGATCAAAATTTTGTCACTCAGGCTAAGCTTTAAGGAACTTTATACCCTTGAGAAGTGAAAGAGAAGTGGGTTACCGCTCCTCTCGGCTGTGTGACATCTTTTTGGTTTCATCTACAGATTTGGGCCTCACGTACCTTGCATATATCAAGGACTCCCTAGCTAAACCAAATTTCATCCTTGTAGAAAGCTTCCTAAGATGTTGGTGTGTTTGACGTGCTTGCTCCAAACTTTTGTTTGCTTGTTTGTTCATAGCTTTTAAATGAATGTTTTCCAACTTTGGTCAAAATCCAAAAAAAGTAGAAATCTTCTAGCTCAAGGCATACTTAGCGTAGTCATTGCCTCATCAAAAAATCATCCAAGCTCCCCCGCCGCAACCAAATCTATCTAGTTCTTTGTTTTAGAACAATCCCAAATCCAAAGTCCACCCAAATCATCCCCCTAGCCAGCTAGTAACCCAATCCAAAATCACCCAAACTTTTAAAGAATTGTTGTTACTCTGCCAGAGTTTGCTATCCAATCAATCTATCCAAATCCTTCAGTCTCCCCAAGGTTATCCCTTTGACAGAGCTTTGTCTAGGGTAATCTAGCCTTGTCACTTGTCATCCCTCATCACCTTAAGTTAAAGGTTGGGATCCACAAGTGGTCAATCTCATGTCATGCCCATAGGATCATTTTTCTATCCTCAAGTTGACACCAAAAGCCACCAATCCTGTGCATAGAAAAGCAAAAATCTCACTTTTTGACAACATACCCTTGAAGTCTTCCTTCCATAGGAAAGCCAAAAATCTCCAGCCAATCCTCCTTAGGTCTGTCATGCAGCTTTGACTCTCCCTAGGAAATCTTTCATTAGCCAATCCAAAATCTACCCTTAATCCAAATCCAACCATGAGCTTCCATGTTCATCCATATGCAAGACCCCATCCCCATCCAACTCATCATCAAAACATGAAATCCCAACCCTATCATGATGAGTTTGGTCGCATTGTCCTTTCTCCTGCTACATCCTATTCCAATGATGATGAAAATCTTGTTGACTATGACAGGTATCTTGAGAGCCTTAGATGCCTTCCGCCAACCATCCCCCAAAATCCAAGCATTCTTCCAAACTATCTAGTCATGCCATCTCATATCCTAGCTTCTACTCCATCACCCAATCAACCAAGCTTCCAATCTTCCATCCCCATCACACTAGCTATTCCTATCAATCCACCACCTCCACCTCTGACACACAAGTCTCCTAGGAATCTCCTAGAGGAAATATAAGAAAAGCTACCTCCAACAGCTGATAAGCCATGTCATCTAATCCAACCATGTGAAGTAGTCAGTGATGAAGCTTCCCCATCTATAATATCACCTCCATCTCCCATATCTATCATCCCTATACCATCCATCAAATTGCTTAAAATCCTTCCACTTCCCACAAGCATCAAAATCCCACCACCTGTCAAATCCCTCAAAATCCTATCCACATCACCTCCAAGCATTTCCCAAGTCTCCTGTAATGACCCTTATGCATCCATCTTCTACTCACCCATCTCCACTATCGAATCTCCCATCTATCCATCTGCTGCCTTTGAAGAATCCATCCCTTCACCTCCTATCACACCATCCACTTTAATCCAATCCTATCAAGATCCTACACAAAAGCATGTTGACATCCCCCAAAGCATAAACGAAGATATCATCATACCATGTCTTCCATCCATAGTGCAGTCACCATCCCCTCCATCTCCAAAACCTCCAGCCATACCTCCTCTACTGCAAGATATCTTTTCATCCCATCAGCTAAATCAAGATCCCATCCTACCATCTCCTCCACTCCATGCTTCCATCTTACCACCTATCAAAGCTATTCCACCATCTATAACCTACCCTCTTGGTTCACTTACATTCATCCATGGTGGCCCCTTCTCAGCAGAAGAATTAAGAACAATATCTCCCCGTTGCAGTACATCTAATAAAGCACTTCTACCATTTTCTACAAGCAAAAAGTTTCCTCAGCTCATTCAAATGCTCAATCGATGGCATTATCAAGGTCAAGGTTTAGGATGACAAGAGAAAGGAATCAGAAAGCCTATTATTGCACAAAAGAATCCAAGATTTCATGGTCTTGGATATGTATCCAAAGGCTCACAATCTAAAAATGTTGGTACATGCCATCCCCAAACCAAGCCTATCTCCAGGCCCACCATGCCAGCCTCCCATCACTCCTTCTAGAAATCTTATGTCATCCCCCCTCTACCATCTTTGCAACCCAAAACAACCTACCATATCCCGCCTTCATCTGTTAAATCCATTTTGGGTCCCTATGTACCAAAATCTACCATCAGCCATCCTCCTATCATCCAACATAAAAATCCCACTCCTTTCATTCCTATTCAAGATCAACAAAGGCACATCTCTCTACCTATCATCCATCATCTTCCCACTATAAGCTCCTACATATCCTCTCCATCTCGCAAAGTGTCTCATAACCATCTTCCCAAAGCTTACCACAACAATGTGAATGCCAACTTCAAAATGCATAAAGCTAAAAATCCACACCCTAGGCAATCATATGTCTATTCTAAAAGACATACTCCAAAAAGGAAAAATCCAATCAAAGAATGCAAAACAATGCAAAAGCCAATTAAAAGAAAATCCAAAACCATGTGGATCCCAAAGAAAAAGTTGAAACCCAATGCATAATGGCATCCACCATGGCTAATCCCCCATCTAGTGACTCGTGTCCCCCATCTCCTAACTCCATCTTGGGTGCCTATATCCCCAAGCACTCTTCCACAAATCCTCCATCAAGCTCGCATCTACCATCTATCCCCCATATGCTCTTTTCACACCCGTCCCAACATGTGCCAATGTTGATCCTGCAAGCATCCCCATCTCATGCTCCTTTCCAGCCTTTTCATCCCTCCATCTCCTACCATCAACCCCATCTAATCTAATCTATTGCATAAATCACACATCCGGTGTACCAACAGCTAGCAACAAAATTGAACATTCCAATAGCTAGTGAAAAATCTCAAAAAAGCCAAAAATAGATGAAGAAAGCCAAAATCATTCCAGCTAAGTCCAAAGTCAAAAAGTCAAAAAAATAAAGAAAAATAAAGCATCCACTGGTGAAAACTTGGCAATTCAAACGCCTTGGACAAGTACCATGATGAAAACTTGCCAAACAAGCGTCATGCATAATCCAACCATCCCTAGCTTAGTCTATCATCCTCATGCTTTTGGTCACATCTTGCCATCCAACTCCATCTTCCAATTTATCCACCTATCTTTCATCCTCCAGCTTTTTTCTATCACTATCCACTTATCTTATGCAACCTCACCCCATCATCCCAGCTATCATCCATCTCCCTAGCGCCTTCAGCTTTTCCATCCTAGATTCAATCCTATCACATCCATCATAAGACCTCCTTCTGCATGTCATCTTCTGACTGGGGGCATTGTATTCCTTGGAGATCTTTTCTTGTCCATCCTCCCTTGTCATCGGTATCTCGCTCTAGGCTATCCTCATGCAAATCCAATGTCATCCTCTCATTAGCCATTCACTCTAGCGCCATCTATTAGCTCAGCTACCACCAACCTTAGCATTGTCCTCATCCTTGGTCGCACATCTATCATCGTCATTGGATGCATCCTGCCAAATCCATATCTTCTACTATCACCTCATCCTTAGCTTCTACATCTTGTACCAACTTGAGCCATCCTGCTATCTTATCATCCAGAGCTCTTGTACAACTTGTAAATAATCTTGTATCCAATGCTTGTATCATACCTTGTATCATAGCTTGTATATCCAATCTTGTCCAAAACAACTTATACATTTGTACCATATCTTGGTTCGTTAGCTTGTACATCCTCTTTAGCTTAGTACCATTGTATCTATCCAGCTTTCTTGTCAGTTCATCCTTGATCAGCATCTTGCACACATCGTACAAATCTTGGTTAGCTATTCCAATGCATCCTTTAGCTAGATTTCCTATCACCAAAGTGTTATCCTTCTCAGTTCAGCTTGCCAAGTGCATCACTCATCCAAATCCACCAGCTTAGGTGCTCTCCCATAGATCCTTGCAGGATATAGCTTTCCTCATGTCTGATCTTGGTCCGTTAGTACCTCGTCCTATCCATCTCATTGGTAAATGGTTCTCTTTTGGATTTTTACTTTCTTTTGATTTGGAATCTTCCATTTTGGGTCTTGACATATCTTTTCCAAGAAATCTTTTTGTTCCCTCCTCAAGGTTGCCATGATCTTCCATATCATGGTATGCTACGAATGGGGCAATTTGAGCATAAGGTATTGATCAGGTCTTTCATTTGTTTTTCTTTTCTTCTTGTAGGTTACCCAGTGTCAGTTCCATGCTGTTTCTTCAAGGTTTCATGTGTGCTACTAAGGCAATCCTTGTATCTTTTTTTCAAGTCAGTCTGTCAGTCCTCTGGACAGTTGGTGACACGACCTTGATGTTCTTGATAACCTTGGCAATTAACCAATAGTCCTATAGAAAATCTAGTGCTCAACTACATGGTGGTACTTCTCTTTGAAGTATCCCCCTGCTCAAAAGCTTCAATGGATTCCCTTCATCTCCATTATCCCCCATCCATATCCAGCATCCGTCTCTCCTACCCCAACTTATGCAATCATATCTCTCAGAATCAATCATCACTCTTAGCTTTAGGGATCCACAATCCTAGTCTTAGGGATCCACCAATCCAATCAATCCACCAAGCCTCATCTTTCGAGATCCACAATCCTAGTCCTAGAGATCTCCGAAACCCATCTTCCACCAATCTGACTCTTTGAAATCCTATTGCATCAGCTTTATAATACTCTCATCCTTCTCCCTATCCTAGATTCCTTTTTATAGCGCTCCACTCCTTTATCCTCCACCTTTCCTAAAGTCTTAATCTTACTTCCTCTTGTGCCTCTCATTCTCCCTTTATCATTCTTCTGTAATGAGAGTTTGAGTTAATTCAGCCCCTTCTCTTGGCCAATCTAAGTCTCCTTGCTCATCCTGAATTCTTGTATTTTTTAAGAAATTGTCGAGCCTCATTTTCTCTCCCCGTCGCCTTCTTGAGGGGGCACCTCATAGTCTAGTCTCTCCTTCTTATCCAAGACTAGGGAAACTTTGTTGCTAAAACATCTTCTCCATGTCGTTTAGATATGAACTTCTTTGAAATAGTGTTATCTCAACACTATGTCAAAGAGGGGCAAAATGTAGACATCTAAATCTTTTAAAAAATAAAGTATTTTTATTTTTTGAAAAAGTTCCTGATGACATCATCATTAATTAATTAATTATTTATTTGATTAATTAATTTATTTTTATGCCATTAAATCCCTTTATCTTAATTAAAAATATTTAATTAAGGAATCCCTCCAAAAAATGTTTAAATCTTATTTAAACATTATTTCTTTATTTATTAATTATTTAATTAATAAATTGACCAAAAATCCCAAAATAAATAATTTATTTATTTTTTGCCCAAAACTTGGCCAATTTCCTTAAGACCACTAACCTCTTCCAAAATCTTCTAATCTTTCTTTAATTTCAATTAAAGGCTAATCCCATCATTTCCTACCCCTAATCCCAACTCAAAATATTTAATTAAGATTAAATATTAATCCTCATATTTATTAAAAATATGTTAATAAATATCTTCTCAACCCAAACTCTTGAAATAAATAAAACTTTATTTATTTCCTAAAAATTGTATTTATCCTCATCCTAGAAATTTCTAGACTCTTCTAGAAAGTCTTCATCCTCATCCAAAGCCTAGACTCTTCTAGAAGATGTCAATCCTTATCCTTGACCCTAATCCTAATCCCCCCCCCCCCCCCAAACCTTGTCACATTCCCTAAGCATGGGTTAAGACTTGCTAACCCAAGCCAAAGCTAACAAATATCTCCTCCTTCACCCACCCTCATTTATTGTCATCCACTTGCCCATCTCTAACAAGCCTAATCTAATCTTAACCCAAGCCTAATCCAAGCTTTAATCATTTGCACACTCCTAAGTCAAGCTTAAGACTTTCTTAATCCAACCCAAGTCAAAATATCTCAACTCTCTCACAAATATCCCATCCATAAAACTTTATGAAGCCCACAAAGCCATAAATGACTCTTACAAGCCCATTCATTTCTCTTACAAGTCATTATGAGGGTCTTTATGAGCTTTGAGCCTCCTTTGTTGACCCCTCAACCCCTCTTGCTCTAACCAATGGCCCTGTGACATGTGTCACTCTTTGATTGATTGTAAAGAAGCACAATCTATGTGCTCTCCTCTCATTCAATCTAAACCTTCCATAAGCTTTCTCCCATCCTTGCATCCTAGCCCTTGATCCCTCAAGCCCTTTGCCTATTTAAGGAATCCTCTCCCAAGTCATTTTAACACAATCTAGAAAGTAAAGCCATAATGCCATTTTGAGAAGCCATTTTTACATCAAATCCATTCACCAAAATCTATCAAAAATCCTCCATTGAAGCCCATTTGAGCATTTGAGCATACATACATAATCAAGCCATCTTAGCTATTAGACACACCTCTACATCAAGTGATCATCCTCATTGAGAGAGCCTATCCATGGCTCATATTCTCATTTGAGGACTTTGCTTTGTCTCTCATGAAGTTATGTTAAATTAGTATGCAAATGTTTTTTGATTGTTTTAATTTAGTGTTTCTAACATACTAAAGTAGCATATACAGTATGAAGTCTTAACGCCCATGTTTGATCCAAATGGGGATGCAAGGTATGTTATACAAGTTGGTAGTGTCATCAAGCACATAACCACCAATGAAGACTACTAGGTTGATTGCAAAGATGAGTTCGAGATCCATGATCGTGCTTTCACTAGACTGATAGTTGATCAAGTGAGAATGTATAAAATCAATATCGATGTAGAGGGAGTAGAAGATGATGGTCATAATATGTATAGTAACACCTATCTAACTAATCTAAGAGGCACTTTAATAAGCTCAAAACCTTATGAAGATGCAAGAGAAGAGCTAGATATAATGATGCCTCAGGTCATCAAAAGGACTTGAAAATGGGTCAAATGGACCACAGTCAAGAAGAGTCAAAGCAAAAGTACCACCACTCAAGCTTCCCCAATAGTTGCAACAACTTCCTCCTCCTAGGGTGGCACATCAAGTGAAACTTTGGCCATTACCCAAGGGCCAACTCAACCATTACGTGGAAGTGATCAACCTCCTGACAAAGATATTCCCTTAGCTTAGACTTGCCAGGATGGCTCCCTCCTTGTAATTAGAACTCCATCAAAAGTAGAGAAGAAGAAGGTGAAGGAATCAAAAGATGGTGCATTCACTCCTTCCCCTTGCCTCATAGCAGCCCAGTCCCATCTATAAGCACTGCACTTCTCTTGTTAAGTAGCCCCCAAGTGCAAGTAGTGGATCTAGGAGATGGTGGAAGCAGTGAGAGTGAATCAACTGAATCTGATGAAGTAGCAAAGAAGACTTCAAAGGTAGATAAGGGCTTGAATTCTTCAAAGATTGTTTCACAAGCCCCAAAGAATCTTTTTTCCTTTGCTCCAAAGACACTAACTCTACCTAAGAGAAAGATGTTTAGTGTAGATGCTCTAGGGACTACCTCTAAGGTGATAGGCACAAATTCATGGCTAGAGGACACCCTAGACAGAAAGAGAAAGAGGAGGGATGAAGGAGCTTCTAACAAGGATACTCTATCTCTTTGTATTCACTCTAGATCAACACTGAGAAAGGTTAAAAAGGAAAAGACCTTGTCCATCCTCAGACAAGACCCTAAAATAGGGCATCTAACAATGGAGATTGCAAAGCCCACCAAAGAGGGAAGAATGAAAGATATGTCTATAGACAATTTTTTCTTGCACTCTATGGATCCTAGGGAGGCTAGGCATGACACCAAGGTTGGCTTATGGAAGTCAAAAAATGAGGTGATCAAGGGACAATTAGAAAGCCTTAAGTTATCAAAGAAGCTGGAAATCCATGAGTTGAATGGCTTCATTAGAATATTGGTCACCTCATTGGCAAGTATTTGGGTATGTGCAGGATCATGGTGTGCCAAAAAGTGGCGATGTGAAAAAAATAGAGTTTGAACATGTCTAAAAGTGCTTCAAAATTTGCTTTGACTTTTTTTCACCTATCCAGGTACCAAGACTGGAAGGAAAGGCCGAGCCATATCGGATATCCGATCTAATATCAAATATTTGATTTAATATCGGATATTCGATATTATCAGATATACGATTATATATTGGATATTCGATAATTACATTACATTATCATTATAATATTATAATAATATAAAAACATTATATTATAACAATATAATACATTATAATATAATATAATTAAATATAATCTTATTATAATATTATTATATAATATTGTTATTAAATATATAATATAATAATAATTATACTATAATAATAATATTATACTATAATAATAATATTATATAATAATAATAATATTATATTATAATGTATTATATTATAATAATATAATATAATTTTTAATATTATAATATAATATAATAATAATAAAGTATAATATATTATAAACTATAATAATATAATATAATATAATATATTATAAACTATAATAATATAATATAATATAATATATTATAAACTATAATAATATAATATAATATATTATAATATTATAATATAATATATTATAAACTATAATAATATAATATAATATAATATAATATATTATAATAATATAATATAATATATTATGATAATATAATATAATAATAATATTATATTATAATAATATAATAATATAATATAATATTTTATATTATAATATATATAAAATATAATATTTCAAAGCTATATATAAAATATAAAATATGTTATATATCTTATATATAAAATATAAGACATGGGCGCAATCGGATATCCGATTCAATATCGAATATCCAATCCAATATCGGATATCTGATATAGTATCAGATATCTGATATTAGTATACATTAAAAAAAAGAACAGACCCGCGGGCCCTTATTTCTCACCGTTCGGAGGCTAGTATTACGACACGAGCAGATATCCGATACAAAATAGGATCTTGAATATTGAGGTAAGTTTTTTTTTTTTTTAAAACTAATTTTTAATCTAAATTCGATAGATTTTAGCATGATTTTGTTTGTTTTAGTTGAATCTAGGGCTTTTTTGAAAAAAAGGGTTAAAATTAAGGTTTTTTTTAATATGTATTACGTTTTGCAATTCAATAGGAATGGTTGATCAGAATGATGACACTAAGGCAGGGAATAATATTCCTCTTAACCCCCCACCAAACGATCCAGTACCCCCACAAAATCGTCCACCAAACAATCCTCTACCCCCTCAAAACCCTCCTCGAATTGAGGATTTGATAAATGAAAATCTCACCTAGTTGAGAGGTTTGCATAGAACATATAATAATGTACCCGCATTGGCTCCTATGTTATCCACATTAAACAACATAGTGGATAACATTGAAACCCTTACAAACCAACAAAATGCTGCTCTTCGTTGGTGTGATAAAATGCACGATTTGTTTGATGATGGTTTGGATTATGATGAGGTTGTGGCCCTCAACATAAGCAAAGACAATTTGGCCAGCCTTTTTGCGAACCTTAAAACGGGTTTACCAGTTGACCCAAAAAAATCCAAACTATCGATTAAATGGTGCACAAATGATGCCATACGTGCAAACTTTTGGGATCTTTGGTGGATGGTCTTTGATATCCCTCCACATGGCAATTTTCCATTTTATTTCCTTAGAAAATTATATGCTGAATTTGTGTTGAAACTTAAAGTGAACTATTGGAGCATGAAGCCCAACATGGGCTTAGGACTAGGAGCTCCTCAGGATAGACCCTCTTCCTAGCAGAAGAAAGCTGGCACTTTTGTCCCCCCACCTGATATCTCCCCTCCTCCTCGAGTGCAACATCCAGATATTATGATAGAGGCTAGCTCTCAGACTATTAGAGCCATTCATAGGCTGAGTAGCCTAATGACATCTTAGGCTAGGTCAAGCCTACCTCCTCATGTTGATGATGTTGGTGCCAGTTCATCATCGGCTAGCTCATCACATGTTTTTGTGCCTCACACTTGCATTATGTCCAAGAATATTTGCCTGAGTCTCATAGGTGATCTTCTTGAGTATCATTTTGTATTAGACAAGGATACACCAAACACACACGTAGAGGCTACAGACCCTGATGCGAGAGAGGAGGGGAATGTAGAGGCATGGACTCCTTTGGTGTCAGTACGTGTATATTTTTTTTGTTATGACATATGTGATTTAAAGTTAATTTTTATAATAGAGTAATTTTATTTTTTAAGCCATATTGACTTTTATATGTATGTGATCTTCATTCACGTTTAGTTGATGACCGAGGAGGAGCTCAGATAGATTGATGATGCCATGCTATCAGCCATTTCATTTGGCCTTGACACATCTACGGTACATTATGTTGTGTTTGCATTTTTTTTTCTATTTGATATTGTAGCATATATGGTTGCTAATCTTTCTTTTATCTTGCAGGTAGCACCTGTCCTAGAGGGACAAAGTACGGAGGGTGAGCTAGCACGCACTGACAAAGGAAAGGTAATTAGGCGCTTTCTATTTGATTAAATATCAATGCATTCTTGTAAATTTTTTGTGGTAATCCCATTTAGTTACATTCTTTATTGTATATAGGGCATCGCTATTGGTGATGAGCCTGTACAGATTTTGCGTCGTAGACCATCAGGGATTTCCATTCGCACTGAGAGCCCCATTTTATGTATAAGTATCATTTATTTTTTATTATCCTTATCTTCATAAATAAGTTCAAAACTGATTTTCGTGATATTAACAACTACTATTTTGTATCTCATAGGAGACTCCTAGTGCACATGAAGTTCGACAGGATAGTTATGTAGATTTGATGACGCGGCCACTCACTCCCGAGGTGGAGCCTACAATAGTAAGTTGTAGTTTGAATTCATGATTAAATATGTTATAAATTTAGCATGCTATGAATTATAATGTTATAGTTTAAATTGTAGATTCATATGACAAAGGTATTTGAACATATATAGCCCATAATCAGAGAGGTACCAACATTGCCACGGGCATACGAGAGGACTCTTGACCGGCGCAGGAGGTCGATGAGAGAGGTATTTATTATGAAAATTTGATAGTATTAATCTCCATTACAAAAAATATCATCATGCATTTGAGTAATTCAATGTTAGATATGTAGAATCATATAAATTTAGTAGTCTAACTTTGGGTTTTCCTTTTTTGTTTATGTAGGAGGCATCTGATCCACCTAGTGTAGTGAAGAGGCTACATTTTGATCATCCACCAGCACCCTAGGATAGTATAGTTTTTGTAGGATGCATCATGAGACATTTTGAGATGGCATATGCCACATTGTATACAGAAACATTGATATTATACACATTCTGATGGCATGATCAGCCACATTTTGTATATGGATCTATGTATTTTGATATATATTTGAGTACTTTGTCTATGGATACATGATCTTTGATATATATATTTGTGTACAATTTTGTCTATGGATACATGTATTTTGATATATATTTTTTTCATTTATGTGCACAATGATATACATATTAATTTAGTATCTAGTATTGTTCAATTTATCATGGATCATGTGTCATGCCCTAAATTTTACTACTAAAAACACAACAATTTTTTTTTTTGTTTTTTGTTTTTTGTAGCTTATGAAGTCGCATAAGAAATTAAATATAGTAAAACAAGGTTATCATCGAATAGGATTTCAAGACTCATGTGGATAGTGTCATCCGGTTGTAACATTTTAGTCATAGGTGGTTTTCAAATAGATTGGATGACAGTCTAGTTCAAGTTAGCGTCACGAGTCAAAAGAGCAAGTTCAAGATACAACGCTCATAAATTAGTGAGGTAATTCATATCCTAACAAGCCTCTGATACTAATATTCTATTAGGGTCTATCGGTTGTATCATATGGACTAGGTCGTGATTCTAGCATGTAAGGGAAGGGGATCATAATTACTTATTATCCTCATTACCAATGTACACACATTCATTAATCATTACAATATATATTGATGTGACAATTACTATATGGTGTGGAAGTGTAGTATATCTTAATTGATTAAACACACGTATCTAGAGAATTTAGATTTAGTACTCATCACATGAGCACCCTTAGTCAAATAAGAAAATTTGCACTTATCTACCACACTATATTGGATCTAATCATTGGAAATTAGAAAAGATATGCCCCAAAGGTAGCTTTGAAGTCTACATGATGGAGAAGGGGCCACTTGTATTGATAGTATCCATCATTCAACACATACTATACACAACTTATGGAATAAACAATTTGTTTTATGTGCCAAACGTGTATCATGTGCTTGCATCCATATCTTACTGGTTACAGGTCCTCTCTAAGATTGGACCAATACTGAGTCATTTTCTCCCTCTTTACTCTATTTAGTCATCCTTATGCATTCTATCAACATTGCTTCCTCACCAAACTAGCACTCACTACAGTTTCCTAAACACAAAAATTACTATTTCAATACATAAATTAAACTCACTCTAACAAAAGACAATTACTAACTATCTAGCTCATCAACTACTAACTAATCTAGCTACATTGCCATGCTTTTACATTCACTAGTTTAATTACTATAATTACTATACTATTACATTTACTTTTTACATTATTACATCTAATTATTCACCATAAGCTCACTTTCTCACTATCAATATTATTATTATCAAAGCATGTTAAGATTCAAAGTAGTTTCATAGTACGAATTAGTAAGCACATAAAATGAGGAACTCTTAGTAAGCCTAAGGGCCAATTCAAAGTACTTAACTCAATAATAATTCACGATCAGTATTTAAACACATCCTACTACACCATCATATTGAGTGTGTCAATTTAAATTTGTTAGATGAATTGTTTATGCAAGGATTAGGTGCAAGTGTATAAATAAGGTTCGTATATAACATACCTTGTCATTCTGACATATATGTATTCATCATTTCATGCAACTAACATAGTAAAATGTGGTGTGCATGAATCATATTATCATTAATTATAGATAGGGTACATGAGCTGACGAGCTACCTCTAATGACATGCCTATTGACCCTTATTACATACGAGCTAACTAATGGTTTATTCCTACACTACATTTTCAAATTGGTATATATATTCTATCGACTTTGATATTCTACTAATATCTTCAATTGAATCCACAACATTCATTATCTAACTAACATTCCCTCAAGCCAAATATAAAATTCACTTGACATTAAATCCAACATCTACACAGGTTTGTCATGCATTCAATTCTATCTAGTAACTCTTATCTATCAATGTGCTTTATTTACTAGATAAAACTAGATTTGAGTTATTATTTTAATCCACCATCCATCCTTATCCTTGATTCTCCAATCCCATCATCCCGACAACTTATTTCATATTAACCCTATTATATCTACATCCAACTATCCTAATTTACAGTCTTAACACTAATTTAATTAAACCCTCCGTACTTAACATCATGTTCAATTATATATGCATTCTCGTAAACTTATTTATTTCATTTAATTTATTTTCCTATATTGAGCTTTTCCATTACCATATGGTTTAATTGTTACATGTTTCTAAATGAGCCCCTTGATATAAACATTACCCTTAAAAAAAGCTCAAATACACTAAGTGTCATTATCTTCTATTCAAGACTTCAAATGATTAAATAATTATTTGATAAAATTAAAAAAAAATCTAAAGGGTGAATCTCCTATCTATCTTAAATCCTCATCATTCCCTAACTCTTACCAAGGCCACATTTCTTCCTACACGTGGTCCCCACAAGGTCCCACATGGGTCATGTGCAAAATTTTGACTGATCTAAGCCTTAGGACATCTTTTTCCCATCCCTCCAATCAATAATCTTAATGTGAACAAGTCATATTAAATGTCAACTTGACATTCTCCTAAGTACAAATCCCTTGGGATTGCTATCCCAGTCCCCCTTAATTTCAAGTTGACTACCTATGCTTGGGAATACGTGACCACTACTACAAGGAGGGGACGACTAGTGCATAAGACAAGGATATGACATAAACCCTTTCTCCTATGCACCCAAGTATATTAATGGGGATGAAACCCCTTTACAAGGAGGCAAGCTCAAGGATAAAAGTTTTGACATGACATGTCAGAATGAATGTTAGATTTAACAATATGCCTTGGGGAGTGGAGAAAACTTTTTGCATTATGATGGCTTAGGAAATGTTGGGGGCTACTCTAGAAGGGCGGTCAAGATCAATCTTGGCTTTTATTTTATTTTTGAGTTAAATATTTAAATTTGTCATATTCTCTAACACGCATACTAATATGCCTTTATTTATTTAATTACTAATTCATTATTTGAGTGTTGGATGTGACTTAGAGGTCACAAGATTGTAATGTGTACCATTCTATCACTTAGGAAATATATTAGTCTAGGACACTCATTAGTCTCTATATGCTATTATTATTTTTATTTTTATTGGATAGCAGTCTAGAATTTGGGAATATTCTTTAATATTTTATTGCTCTGTATTAAGGAAGGTATTTATTTGCCTTTACCATACATTTTCCAGAGAGAAAAATGCATGCCTACAGCAATGTATCTCATAGATTTTATTATGTCTTCTCTTACAACAAACTTCATTTTGTTATATCATGAAATTGATTTGATGATTTCCTTGCTTAGAATTGCATTAAGCTCGGTAATTAAAATCAATGTTATTCATGCATGTGATATGAACATAAAATTTTCCTTCCAAATTATTGAGTTCACAACAAGATTGTAAGCAATCTACTAAATTTTAAATTTATACAATCAATGGTATCACATAACATCTATGGATTGTTATTATCAACTAGTCATTTACAATACCACAAGGAGAAAACTTTCTTTCACATTTTCAAATGATAACAATGATGTCAAAGAAAATTTGTGACTCATACCAATGCTTTCATAACAATATAAACTCCAAATGAAACATGCATATACAACCCTATCAATTATTTCCTCTATACGTACATTAGGTAACAATGATACAATCTCCTTCCACCACAATGGGGCAACATAAGGGACTTTTCAAAATCATAAGGAACATGAACATTGAAAGATATGGACAATGAGTAGCATGAACATTGTCCAACATGATCGTTGAGAACATGAACAAGCTAGTGAATCCTCCTTCACAAATGAGGGCACAATGTCAAGTTTTCTCATCCAACATCAATCTGCAAGATGATCATTCCAAGCCATTTTCATTGGTTCCTTGGACACAAATCGGCATATGCAACACAACAAAATAACAAGGACCATGGGTGCTTTCCACCCAACCATAGGCCTCAAAGAGACACCCCCGCACTAGGGAACAAGGCTCAAACTAGGATACACATACAATCTTTCAATGCATAAACATTACATTTCAAACTTGAATAATTCCCCCCCAAGGCTATTTCAATGGCTTCATAGATGGAACCATAAACATAGGGTGAAGGTGTGTTCTAAAATGGAGACTTGCCATACCAAACCATATTTGCAATAAATAATTTTCATGCCCTCTCGGGGCTATCATAATTTAGCAAATTTCATTCCCTCTCAGGGCTATCATAAATCAACAAGTTAATGCCCTCTCAGGGCCTCCACATTGCCTCCTCCAAACCCACTACCATTAGTTGTAACTCCTCAAACTTCCTTTCTACACTATACTTTCCTTATCACCCCCAGCAAGATATTAATGGTTATGGAATACAATGGAGCCCATACTCCAAGGTTCTCAATACATTTTTTGAACCCAACTTAAGCTCGTCACCCTAGACTTCTCTTCCCTTCCCACAAGGGTGAGTGTAAGTCCCACGCCCATAACAACACTCAAGCACAAAACAAGAAAACAAAACCAAGTAGAAATAAAACAAGAAATTTTCAAGAGCACATCACATTTTCACAACACAATATCAACACCCATAATACAATAAGGAAATAGAGGAAATACAAACCTCATACTCACAATACTCCACACAATACAACAAGATGCACAATGGCGTCACACTAATCTACATGGAATGAACACCATTCAAGCACTCACATGAATGGTACTCCACAATGCAATGCAATGCATACTCCATTGATAAACTCCACACTTGCATATTTGCTTAACCATGCTAAAAGAAAGAAATGGAAAAGAAGCAAGTTTGAGATACCAACCTTGGTCCAAGCTAGGGTAAGGATAGTTTTAGTAGAGCTCCCCTAATCTCCCTCCAAAACCTAACTGTCTCTAAAATTAGAGAGTGGGCAGACACCCCACTAGTTTGGCCAAGACCCTCTAATAAAGACTTCCCACTAACTTATTTTAGCAAAAACACTAAGCCACTACTTGTTAAAAACTTTTGTCCTCTAATGGTTCATTGATAGCCCTCATGAGCTCTGAGTTATGACCCTCGAAAGATCAACCTCAAAATGCACATAGAGCACCTTGGAGACTCCTCAGTATGGGGTGGCCTCAAATGCTAGATGGTCTCCATGGCCAGAACAAGGGTGTGACTAGGGTTCACCCACCCATCCAGAGCTAATGGCACTGATTATTCGATGCCAAGATCAGCGGTTTCAAAGTTACGCTGTGGTGCACCTATGAACTGAGGCACACTGCGAGTTTTGGCATCGAGCAAGATCATTGTGTCAAATCCAAAAAGAATGTGATCTCTTGAAAATGAGATAGGTTATTTTAGGCCTCAGTATCACCATCCTGTAGCATTTGATAGTTCATCGATAGCCCTCACGAGCTCTGAGTTATGACCCTCAAAAGATCAACCTCAAAATGCACTTAGAGCACCTTGGAGACTCCTTGGTATGGGGTGGCCGCAAATGATGGATGGTCTCCGTGGCTAGAACAAGGGTGTGACTAGGGTTCACCCACCCATCTGGAGCTAATGGCACTAATGATTCAATGCCAAGATTAGTGGTTTCAAAGTTACACTGTGGTGCACCTATGAACTGAGGCACACTGCGAGTTTTGGCATCGAGCGAGATCGCTGTGCCAAATCCAAACGAAATGTGATCTCTCAAAAATGAGAGAGATTATTTTAGGACTCATTATCACCATCTTGTAGCATTTGATAGTTCATCGATAGCCCTCACGAGCTCTATTTATGACCCTCGAAAGATCGACCTCAAAATGCACTTAGAGCACCTTGGAGACTCCTTGGTACGGGGTGGCTACAAATGATGGATGCTCTCCGTGGCTGGAACAAGGGTGTGACTAGGATTCACCCGCCCATCTGGAGCTAATGGAATTGATGATTTGATGCCAAGATCAACAGTTTCAAAGTTATGTTGTGGTGCACCTATGAACTGAGGCACACTGCGAGTTTTGGCATTGAGCGAGATCGCTATGCCGAATCCAAATGGAATGTGATCTCTCAAAAATGAGATAGGTTATTTTAGGCCTCAGTACACCATCTTGTAGCATTTAACAGTTCATTGATAGCCCTCACGAGCTTTGAGTTATGACCCTCAAAAGATTGACCTCAAAATGCACTTAGAGCACCTTAGAGACTCCTTGATACAGGGTGGCCGCAAATGATGGATGGTCTTCATGGCCAGAACAAGGGTGTGACTAGGGTTCACTCACCCATCTGGAGCTAATGGCACTAGCGATTCAATGCCAAGATCAATGGTTTCAAAGTTATGTTGTGGTGCACCTATGAACTGAGGCACATTGCGAGTTTTGGCATCGAACTAGATCATTGTGATGAATCCAAACATAATGTTATCTCTTGAAAATGAGATAGGTTATTTTAGGCCTCAATATCAGCATCCTGTAGCATTTGATAGTTTATCAATAGCCCTCATGAGCTCCGAGTTATGACCCTCAAAAGATCGACCTCAAAATGCACTTAGAGAACCTTGGAGACTCCTCGGTACAGGGTGGCCACGGATGATAGAGGGTCTCCATGGTTGGAACAAGGGTGTCACTAGGGTTCACCCACCCACTCAGAGCTAATGGCACTGACTTGTAGCCATTAGGAGTTAGATTTTGAAAAGTTGTCAAGAAAGGTTGACCCCTTTGACTTGTATCATGAAAGGTTGCTTTGTGCCTTGCTTGATTGTTTGAAGACTACTCCATGTGTCACTATCTTTCTTGGAAAAAAAATTTCTTTTGAACATCAAGCTTGCAATATTATCAATTATTTTCAAACTTTTTCAACCAAGTCAAAACATCAAGTGCAAATATTTGTTTGCATTTTTTGCTAATGGGAGTTTCATAAATTGACTTTGATTTTCTATGTCTCTAGTGCTTGAACATGCTTAAAATGGCTCTTTGGTCTTAGAGTTATTGGTAATTTCTAACTTCATGGTCTATGATATGCATACTAAGAATTTCTTTCACTAAATGGTTTCCTTGATCTATTGACTACACTTAAATTTGTTCACTTGTCATCTCTCTTTCTCTATCTGCATTGCTATTTGGGATTTTTTTGTAGCTCTTGACTTGAGTCACTAGTGTTGTAACCTACTTGGAAAATTTGTTTGACAAGTCACTCATTCATTTCTACCTCTCTTTGACATGTGAACACTCTACCTCTCTAGTTTGGACATCAAGTTATCTTGTGTCACCTTATTAGCTTCCTCTAGTCTCCTTCATGCTTTATTATCTATCTACCACTATGGTATTCAAACCTTGTGCTACCAAACCTCAACCAAATCTAGATGATCATGATATCCTCCATGCCACTAAAAAGTTTCAAGATCTATATGTTCAATACAAAGAGCTAGAAGAGACAAATAATCTTTCTTACCTTCATCCCTCTAAGCACATGATAGAAATCAATTCTAAACTTGAGAAAATGTTAGAGGAGAATATTGCATTCTTAAATTAATCTCCCTTAAGACCTTTGCATACACATGGATCATCTTCTTCAAGGTCTACATATTCTACTCCAAGACATCAAATATCTTCATCTTCTAGATCTAAAGACCTCTTTAGAGAACAGGCAAGTGATACCTCCTTTGAGCCTATGCCAAACTTTCATTATGGACCTATCTTTGACCAAGATAGTGATGAAGACATGGATGCATTCTATTCACTTAAGAAAAAAAAAAATTATCATGGAGAAATTTTTGAGAGAACTTTTACTCCATTGGAAGATTCTCATGATAACATCTTGCAAACACTTCTTGATAATGAATCCATCACATTACTAGACAACTCTATTCCTTATGAACCCAAAATCAAACCTCCTTGGTGGAGAAATTATCATTATTTCCACTTCCATGAAAGAAAATTTCATAAAACTAAAGATTCCATAGTGTTGACACATAAAATCTAAGATCTCATTTATGATGGGATTGTTGATTCCTCTAATGACTCATGTGTCACAAGATCATGCTGATGAACCTATGTCAAGTCATTATTTCCTTGACACCTTCACTTCTTATAACACTAATGAACCTCCGAAAACATCAAAGCTTTCCAAAATGTCTCCACCAAACTAAGAACCTATTTCTTTCCATATAGACCATGCGTACCCTCAAGGGCTACAACTAAAAGAAAATCAAGATAACCTTCACTTGTCTGCAAACCTTTTCCATGCTACTAAGACTAAAGATCCTCAACATTCATGCAATACTATGATTACTATGCCCACTTTAGCTAATCTTGCATTATTGCTTTAAGATTCTATCATGCACACCTCACATTTTCCCTTGTCCTTAGAAGGTGCTCCATATCAAGATGACTCTCAAAAAGAAAAATATATAAATAAAGATCAAGATCAAACACCTTTTCATCTCATCCAAAATTTCACCTTTCTATATCCTGTGTGTTACCCACCTTCTTTATATGATGAGGATACCATTTTTACTACCTCCATTGAGCTTACTGAAACTTATGGGAAAAGTGATCTTTCTATGCTATATAAAGAAACATGTCAAGATCAAAGTGTCCCCTTATGTTCTACTTCTCCATGTCCACTTCAAAACTATGCTCAAGATTCAAACACTCCTATCAAAGGTCTTTCTCCTATAAAAGGTACTCATGAGTCTATTGATGACTTTGGTCATGCTACTCACTCTAAAGATGTTGAAATCCCTAGTCACTATCCCTTTGCATTTCCTAATTCTATCCTTGGTCCTTGTCCATCTAATCTAAAGTCTTGAAACCTTCTCCTACACTTTCTACTTCTAGCTCTCCTAATGTATCTCAAGATCAACAAGACATTCATCCTAGAAAATAACCGTCCACTCAACCATCTAAACTAGTCATATCAGCCTTATTCATCCATAAGTCCCAAATCTTTTGGAAGCAATTTGGATGTTCAACACAAGAAATACAATAATACATTAAAAAATAGATATCATTATGTCTCATCTAATCAACATGTGAATGGACATAACAAAAATATATTGAAGATACCACAAAGGTTCACTATTCGAAAAGTGAAATCAAAGAAAATATGGGTTCCTAAACCCATTATTGAAGAAATGTGTTATAAAGTATCCAAAGGAAAATCTAAAGCTATATGGATTCCAAAGTCTCTCTTGAAAGACTTTAATATTGAACATATAAATCTAAGTTGATATTCAATATTCCAAAGGCTTCCACTTCATTTTCTTCCAAACATCTTTCTCAAAACCTTACAAATATTCCACTCAATATTCTTCTAACATTGTCCTACCAGCTCATACATCTAAACCTTGCTCTATTTCCTCCATAATTCCTCCATCATTCAGAAACCCTCCAAGGTGTGTGTAAATGTTGATCTTCCCCACTTTTTCACCTACCCTTATGCAATGTTTTCAAAGCTACACTAACCTACTATCCATACTCATACAATCATTCCAAGGAATGAACTCTTATCCTACTATCATCTCACTTCCTTCACCCTATCAACATCATTGAGCATACTTATCTATGGTCTTGGCTTATCATAACTTATCTTTCCTATAAGAACACTATCTAACTTGAAAAGAGTTGACCTATTTCTAAAAAATAAAAAATAATAGAAAAGAAGATAAAAAATGTGCCTTGGTGAAAACCATTATTTGTGGCACCTTGGTAGAAAAAGTAAAGAGAAATAAATTCATTCCATGGTGAAAACCACTTCTTGTTTCTCTTTGGATAAGTACCATGATGAAAACCTGGTAAACATGCATCATGTGTAATTCTTCCATCATCCATCTATTCCCTCTTCCTCTTTGATCTTGACAATTTTGAGCTATCCTTACGTATTGGCTATCTTATCCATGAGATTCCCTATTTTACTTTCTCATTCACTCATAGCCTTCATATCCAACTTCATATCATGTCATTATGCATATGCTATCTTGCTTATTGGCTTTAATTGCTTATCCTACATGCTATCTTCTTTCATGGATTTCATGGCTTATCCCAAATGTGCTTCATACAACTTTTCAATATGAAATTCTTTCAAAACATTATACAATATTATGACTCTTTATGCTTTCAAATGCCATGATTGGTTGCAAAATGGAAGAGATCAAGTATTCTAATTGTTCATCTTTACTTTCTAGATTTTTCTTATTTGATTAGTTTGATAAAAATAGTTTCAATAATCATAATGTCAGCTTTATGTCAAATAAGGAAAAAACCAAATTTGTAATAAGATATCCGCAAGAAATTATCTTTCATATAGTTATAAATGCTCTTAAAATTGTCCTTACAGCCTTGTATCACATGCAAATATGATTTGCAAGAGCTTATTCAATATCTTCCTCTTATAATTCCTTACAAAGAACCTACCAAAATACAAAAACCATATACAAAAAAAGTACACATTTTACATCATAATACATCATAAATTTTAGAAATTCTCCCCAATACCACCCCCCTCCAACTCTTCATGATGTACCTACATTCCAATATCATAAAAAAATTAGTCATTTATTGTATTAAACAAGATAATCATCAATTCATTAAATCATTATGAAGAAAATAACATAAGAAGTATATATACCTAGTCGAGTATTCCAATAGGGTCCTCTCTCTATTTTAGGGTCTCCAACAGGGCTTAATGATCAACATTAGCAATAGTAAAAAGTTCTTTTACTTCTAGTCTTCCTTGATGCTTCAATAACTTTACATTTGTTGCTATAATAAGATGTGAATATATGAGAATTACTTTGTGCTTCTGATAGTCTTCGAATGCAAGAATTCCATTCCTTCTAAGCATGTATGTCCGCAGCCATGTTCCAGCAACAACCACTGAACCGGTAGGATATGTGAATCCATCATCACCTGTGATCACTTGTGCAAGTTTTTTTTTACCTCTTAGACAACGTGCTAACCAATAATTGGATTTCTCATCATTCCCTTGTGGTACAACCAATGCAAAGACATGTCCTGGCTAAAGTAGATCTGATAGATGGTTATGCTCAAGTGAACTTTCCATGTCATCATTTTTGATAGAGGGTATGATAGGCAATGGAGTAAGATAATGTGAAGCCCATGTTTCCACCCACTCACTTGACTCACAGTGATCCGAATCACACTGAAAACAAGTATGACAAAAACAAGCTAGTTGCCATGTCCAAATGATCCATGTACTAGAATCAGAGCTCCGAAATGAATGCATTTTTGATGAGCCTCTCACTGTAGCACAATTTGATCTATCACCTATGGACCCTTCCTCAACCAACCAAAAGAACCTGTATACCATTGAATCAAGAGTCCCCCCCTGTGATAATGCTAAACTATACCAATCAACAATGCTATGAGCATCAAGAAGCTCTGTTGTTGAAATCTTCAGTTGCTCCTTAACTAGAGCTCTCTTCACACATGCCCTTACTCCATCATGTTCCCATTTTCCATGGCTGGACTAAAAAAAACTCCAAATATGAGGCACCCCTCTCTCTACATGTATCCTACACAACCAATAAAACATGCGAGCATTCTTGAATTGACCTGTACAGTTATTTGACCAAATGATATGTCTATCCATAGCAATTGCATGCTCATGTAAGAAATCAAAAAAATTCTCAAAACAATGTTGCACAAACTTGTGAGAGTGAGATCTATCATCACTCATAAAAAAATGATACTCTCTAATAATCTTTTGATTATCTTCCACACTATCAGGGGCATGTCTATATGTTATGTGAACAAAAATTGCAATCTGAATGGAGTTGTAATACTGAGATTATGTCTCATTTTGAGGTTGCAATGTGTAGTTCTCAGCAAAATCAATAATTGATATAATAGTGCTAATAGGAAAAGTCTCCTTACACGTTCTAAATTGTTGATCCAACCACTGAGACCTGTGACTATGTCTTGCATACTTGTAAAAAAGATTTTCCTTGAAATCTAAAATAAAATTAGCCATACTGATATCTTTTCCAACCAATTCACATCTAGTGCTCTCACTCCCACTCTTCAATGTGTATTTCACCATTTCATATACCCTTTTTTTCAGTATTGTCTTTCCAATATCTTGTTCGCACCTCTCATGGAAACATGTGTCAAACTTGGATAAGCTGCCACATTCTGAACACTGCTCATTTAAGCAAGCATTTCTATAAAAGGAACAACCATCAACTCTATGACATAAGAGTTGATCTAGCAAGTCTCTTGATGATTTTGGAAGCCCACTAGTCCCACAATCCTCCAATATTTTTTTACTATGCAAAGTAGAATGGTTGGAGCGTAATAGTTCATGGTGCAAAGAAAGCTCAACATGATATTTGCAACAACATGTATTTCAAATTTTGAGTGGCACACAATAAAATGGCTTCAAAGATTCAAAAGCCCTTTGTGATATATGAAGACTTGGATGACTCTCTCTAAATTGTTTGAGCAACATAGTTTGACTTACCTCCAAATGGTGTTTAGGATGTGGGGTGCGGTCTCTGATGCCAATTCTCAATTTTAAGACGTCTTTAGCATTGGGTGATACTTGTGAGTTAGAGTGCCAAAATTGTGTAATTTCTTCTTTCACATTGTTGAATAGCTTCTTATCAAATTGTGGAAGTCTCCCAACAAATGCCCTTGTTTCATTTTGAAGAGGATCATCAATTTTCTCTCGTCGACTAAGTGCTCTTCTCAAAGTAGTATGATTTAGATTCAAATCAGTACAAGTTTGTCTCATATATCTACCCTTTCTCAAATGATGACTTACCAAAGAGGTTGTAATAACCCTTTGAGCAGCTCTATTATCCTTCTCTCTGCTATTTTTCCCAATGCTATTGAGAGCACTAAAAAGATTCTTCACAATAATGGTATTTCTTTCCAACTTTTTATTGACACGAATCTTCAATTTGGAAAGCATAGGTCTCATATTTTGCATCTTTAATAAGTGCATGAAAAGCTAACATTGCTCTACCACTTCTTGTTGCCGAAAAATATTTGATATAGTCTTGAAGCCCATAATCGAATGGTTCTTTCTTATTTTTTTCCTTCCAAACTAGTAATAATTGTTCCATCAATTTCAATTATCCATTTTGGTATTTTAGAACCTTCATGTCGATTATAATTAGGAGATATGTAAGGTTCTTATGCATTAGGTTCCTGTGCATTGTCATCTTTGATATGGTCAATTAGGCAATTTGGATTATGACTTGGTGGCATTTCTTCTTCAAAATTTTCATTCTCCAAATTTTCAATTTTGGCATTATCATTTTCAATAGGTACATTTTAATTTCTCAACTGTACATATTCATTATCTGACTCTATGATTTCACCTTTGATTAATTCATCGTCAACTTGACTGATATTTAGCATACCTTGTCTTTTTCTTCGGTGTTCCGTTTTGTCCCTTTCCCTATATGCCGCAATGTCTTCATTGGATATCTTCCTTTTGCGTTTATCCTTTCAACGATTGCTATTCTCCATTTAGATGACAAATTCGAACACCTAATGTTATATTTTTGAAATTTTTTTCGATTGGTTGGGCCCCAAAACGCGACTTTTTGCAAAACCTGTGAAAAAAGAAGTGAAAAAGTGTTGTTGTTGTTGGAAATAGAGATGAAGTAACTGAGAGGGGAGGGGTGAATCGGTTACCACAAAAATAAATCCACAGATCCTTAGATGTCTTAAAATATAGTTCCTGCTAATACTCGGTAACCACAAAAATAAATGCTGAAACTTGATAGATGTTTTGTTTAACTTATTAAGCATTTAAAGTGATTAACATGCATGCATAAAGAAATAACATGAACACAAGAGACACCAGATTTAATGTGGAAACCCAATTTGGGAAAAACCACCAAGTAACTAGTTACCAATTTTCACTCTTCTAAAGTGAGCCCTGTTAGGAGCCAACCCTGTTAGAGGTTACAAAACACACTGTTAGGTGTGACCCTGTTAGAGGATTTAATCACCCTATAAGGAGTGGCCTGGTTGGAGGTCTTAAGAACAATTCAAATGAATTGTCACCTTGTTAGAAGATTTACAAAATGGCTGTTAAACCAACTCTGTTAAGAGATTTTGAATCACTATTACAATGATTAGAAAGCAACAATGAAGTGATCTGAAATATATGCAACTTATCTTTTGCTAAATACAGATCTCTGTTCTACTTCACTAGATCCTCACTGATCGAATACAACTTTGTAGCTCCATAAGGATATCTAATCCTTCCTCAACATTTGCTCATATAACAATATTTGCTCATTCCATTTACATCCATACATTTGCACTCTTATGCATCCACATTTTTTCTCTCTCATGAATTCACAACTTGACCTTTCATATATACCTTACAGATTGTCAAGTCGGCTCAATTACAAGTTACAACAACTAAAAAAACATTAAATCAGTCGGTTGCAAATATTTGCACAAAATAATTAAACTTAATTCTTTAGAACCATAAAGTTCTTTGCTGCCCGACCCAGCTTGATGACCACTGCTCCAGAATGGTTTCCCTAGTGTTAACCAAGTGAAGCTTGGTAAACACTGCAAACCTTGCAACTTCCTTCAGAGACTGAGTTAACTCGGTAAACACTGACCTTCCTTCGCTTCCTCAGTGAGCTCGATAAAAGCTAACTTTCTCTTTGATGATCGAGTGAACTCGATAGTTATTGATTTTTCCTTTGTTAACCTTGGGAGCTCGGTTAACATTAACTTTCTGCTACAAAATCCTTTGATGCCCGAGTGAGTTTGGTAAGAGCTAACTTTCTGTGTAATGTTTAGGAACGTTCGGTATTCACTATAAATTTCTTTGTTAACCATCTGAGCTCGGTAGACTCTATCTGATGATTGATATGACATTTGTGTAACATCAAAGACAATACACAATTAACAATTGTATCCAACAATCTCCCTCTTTGGCATTGATGGAAACACAACATGTCATAGTAGAAATGAAATTTAAAAACAAGTTTTTCTCTTAAATGACAACACAACATGTCAACATAACTATTCTCTCTCTAAGATAGAAAACTCTCCCTCTTACAGTAATCTCCCTCTGTGAAGGAATTACATAGCAAACTCTTTATTTTGAAATTTTTTTGGAGAGATATGATAGTAAAACTCTCTCTCTCTCTTTGACAACACATGCCAAAGACAACTCAACTCAAATGAATTTCAATGTACCTTTAGTACTAATTCATATGCAATATTTCCTAGTTATGCTGCATCAACTGATAGATCTTCAACCTGGTATGAGTTGATGCATCACTAAAACTTTATTTTAGTGAACTTCAGATAAGGGAGTGACCCCTAACTTACCTCTTAGATATAGGAATTCATCCTTAGGTAATGGTTTTGTGAATATGTCAACAATTTGTTCCTTTGTATGAGAACATATTCCAATATGATCTCCTTAGCTTGCACCAATTCTCTGACAAAATGATATTTTATTGCAATGTGCTTGGTTTTGGAATGCATCACTGGATTCTTAGATATGTTGATTGCACTTGTATTATCACAGCACATAACAACTGGTTCTTTGATTTTCATCTTCATGCCTTCTAACAGCTATTTAAACCAAACAATATTAGAATAGTTTACTACTGCAGCAACATACTCTGCCTCTGCTATAGATTGAGATGTACAACTCTGCTTTTTGCTTGTCCAAGAAACCAACCTCTTTCCAAGAAAGAATGCACCTCCACTTGTACTTTTTCTATCATCAAGGTTTCCTACCCAATCAGCATCAGTAAACACTTTCAAATCCAAATTACCTCCAAACTTATACCGTAAACCATACTCTTTAGTTCCTTTCAAATATCTCATTTTTCTTTTGATTTTCATAATGTGATTTTCTCTTGATTTTGCTGAAAATCTTGCTACAATATCAACTGCAAGGGCAATATCTGGCCTAGTATGAACTACATACTACAACTTTCTAATCATAGATCTATACAATGTTTGATCTACTTCTTTTGATTCATCATCCTTGGTAAGTTTTAATCTGGTACACATAGGAGTCCCAACTAGTTTACAATCTTCCATTCCAAAAATTTTCAATATCTCCTTGATATATTTTGATTGAGTGATGTAGATACCATTTTTATTTTGTTGAATTTGAAGACCAACAAAGAATTTGATCTCACCAAACATAGACATTTCAAATTCCTTGTTTATTTGTTCTGAGAGTTCTTTGCACAGATCATCATTCTCTGTGAAAATAGTATCATCTACAAATATTTATACCAAGACAATCTTATTATCTGGTCCTTCCTTAATATACAAGCTACTGTTATCATTAGTTCTTTGAAAACCAATCTGAATAAGATAGTTATGCAATCTTTCATACCATGCTCTAGGGGCTTGTTTTAGACAGTACAATGCCTTGTGTAAATTGCAAACCATGTTCTTCTTATCTAGATCAACAAAACCTTCAGGTTGTTCAATGTAAACCTCTTCATCTAGTATACCATTGAGGAATGCTGACTTGACATCCATCTGATAAACTTTGAATCCTTTGTGAGCAGCATATGTTAGTAAGTTTCTGACTCCTTCCAATCTTGCAACGGGAGCAAAAGTTTCTCCATAGTCTATTCCTTCTTCTTGAGCATATCCTTTGCATACTAGTATAGCTTTTTTTATTGATACCTTACCATCTTCATCCAACTTGTTTCTAAATACCCACTTGGTTCCAACCAAATTTTTATCTTTAGGCCTAGGTACAAGAGTCTATGTCTTGTTTTTCTCTATTTGCTTTATTTCTTCATTCATAGCCTCAATCCAACTATCATTTTCTAAAGCATCTTTGATATTTCTAGGTTCAAAATCAGCAAGTAAACAAGTACCTTTCAACTTGCTTCTTGTCATGGTTCCTTCAGATTTGTCTCCAATGATTTGATCTATTGAATGATGTCTCCTAACATATTTACCTAATACAGGTTCCTTGCCTTTTGAATGGATTTCATTATTATCCTCTTGCATTTCAACTTTAGGTTTTGTTTGTTCTAGCTCAGTAGATATTTGCTCGGTAGATGTTGGCTCGGGTCCTTCAGACTTGGTAGACACTTGCTCGGTGGACACTTGCTCGATAGACACTAAATTTAACTCGATTTGTTGTGGCTCAGTTTGAACTTCTTGTAACTCGATTATAGATGACTCGGGAGTAGAAGATTCCTGATTCTCTAATGTAACTGGTACTATATCAGGTTCAATGAAGAAAAACTTTCTATAATCTTCTGGTTCCCTTTTTCTTTCTTCTTTAGTCCTTTCTGCAAACTCATCAACTTTCACATGTGCACTTTCTATGACTTTGTGAGTAGACAAGTTCAAACATCTATATGCCTTACTTTTGCATGAGTATCCAAAGAATATAATTTCATCACCTTTCACATCAAATTTTCCTATTCTAGATTCTTTAAAAATGTAACATTTACTTCCAAATACTTTAAGGTAACTTACATTAGGTTTATAGCCATACCATAACTTATAGGGGGTTTTGAATGAGTCTTTCTTCAGTTGTACTTAGTTCAGGGTATAAACTGCAGTGCTGATAGCTTCCTTCCAGTATTTGATAGCAATGCTCTTTTCAATCATTAAAGTTCTTGCACAATCCATGATGGATCTGTTCCTTCTTTCAACTATTCCATTTTGTTGGAGTGTTCCAGGGGCTGATATCTGTCTTTTGATTCCTCTTTCAATGCAAAAGTTATTAAACTCATGTGAAATGAATTTTCCACCTCTAGTTGACCTCAAGCATTTTAATCTTTTCCCTGTTTCCTTTTCTACTGTGGTCAAATACCATTTAAACTTTTCAAATGCTTCTGATTTGTTTCTTAGATACATGACTGTCATCATTCTTGAGTAATCATCAACAAAAAGAATGAAGAACTTTTCTCCAGTATAGCTTTCAATTCCAATTGGTCCACATAAATCAGTATGCAAAATTTCTAATATATCTTCAAACTGATAATTTTTACTTTTAAAACTAGTCTTTCCCATTTTATCAATTTGACAATTTTTGCATAGATTGACCTCAGGTTTCTTTATGTGAGGAATGCCTCTTACTTTCTTAAATTTTTTGACTTTACAAGATTATCAAAGTTTACATGACACAACCTTCTATGCCATAACCATATTTCTTCAACTTGAGCAATGAAACATGAACATTCACCTAGTTCAAGATAGAACAAGTTACCTTTAGTTTGAGTACCTGATCCAATCAGGTTTCCTTTGTCATTTAGCAGTCTTGCTTTACAATGCATGAATTATACTTTGAATCCATTATTGAGTAGTTGTGTCACACTTAAAAAATTATGCTTTAGTCCTTCTACCCAATAGGCATTATCACATATAAGTTCTTTGGTTAGAGAGATTCTTCCTCTTCCTTCTATACAACAAGGTTCATTGTTACCAAATCTTACACTGCCACCATCGTAGTCTTCAAAGTATTCAAACTTAGTTTTGTTGCCAGTCATGTGATGAGAACAACCACTATCTATGATCCATGTATCATTTTTTTTCATATGAGAAATGAGTGCCATTTCCTCATCATTATCAGATTCATCTTTCACAACAATGTAGACAATTTCATCTTCTTCTTCATCATTAGAATCATCAGAATATTTAGCCATAAAACATGTTTTCTTACCTTTATCCTTGAATGATTTGAAATCTTTCTTGCCATTCCATTTGTGATCTTTCTTCTCATCTTTATTCTGCTTGTTTGGACACCTAGCAGCAATATGACCAACTTCTTCACATGAAAAACAAATTAGGGGTCCTTTACCTTTTTATTTTCCTCTGCCTCTAGAGTATTTCCTTGCTAGAAGGGCTTCAATTACTTCAAGATCACCATCTGAACATTGGTTTGATTCATCTTCACTTTCTGACTGGGATTTCTTTTTGCCTTTCTCCTTGAGTGAAAGTTTGGCTTCAAATGCTGATTCAATGTTCTTGGAAGCTGGAACATAGATATCAAAGTTGTCTAGTTCAAATACAGTCAATCTTCCAACTATAGCCTCTAGATATATCTTATGATTTGCTTCACATCTTCTTTATTGAATTGCAGAAACTCTGATTGCATAAATGGAAAGTAGAGTTCTAAGAACTTTTTTTATAACTATCTTTTCCTTGATATCTCCTCCAGATGCTTTGATTGCACTGACACATGCTTTGACTCTTTCAACATATTTTGCAATGTTTTCATCCTCTCTCATCTCCATTTGATCAAATTGTCCTCTCAGACTTTCTACTTTGGATCTTCTAATATTATCATCTCCTCCATAGATCTCTTTTAGCTTTTCTCACATTTCAAAAGCAGATTTTCAGTCCTTGATATCATCAAATTTTTCATAACTCAGAGCAGATGCTATATCTATCATCATAATGTTGTGGGTCTTCTTTTCAACAATATCATTGACAGATAGTGTACCAGCTGGTTCTGCATATTTTTTATCAAGGTATTTTAGTCCTGTATCTCCAATAGAAGCTAGATGAAGTTTCATCAACCCTTGCCATGCTGAGAAGTTGTCCTTGTTAAATCTTGGAATTTCCCTCTTATAAGACATCCTGATCTTTAGCTTAGATCCTTGAAATCTTATCCTACAAGCACCAAGAGCTCTGATACCAATTGTTGGAAATAGAGATGAAGTAACTGAGAGGGGAGGGGTGAATCAGTTACAACAAAAATAAATCCATAGATCCTTAGATGTCTTAAAATATAGTTGCTACTAATACTCAATAACCACACAAATAAATGCTGAAACTTGATAGAAGCTCTGTTTAACTTATTAAGCATTTAAAGTGATTAACATGCATGCATAAAGAAATAACATGAACACAAGAGACACCAGATTTAATGTGGAAACTCAATTTGGAAAAAACCACCAAGTAACTAGGTACCAATTTTCACTCTTCTGAAGTGAGCCCTGTTAGGAGCCAACCCTGTTAAAGGTTACAAAACACACTGTTAGGTGTGACCCTGTTAGAGGATTTAATCACCCTATAAGGAGTGGCCTAGTTGGAGGTCTTAAGAACAATTCAAATAAATTGCCACCTTGTTATAGGATTTACAAAATAGCTATTAAACAAACTCTGTTAAGAGATTTTGAATCACTATTACAATAATTAGAAAGCAATAATGAAGTGATCTGAAATATATGCAACTTATCTTTTGCTGAATACAGATATCTATTTTGCTTCACTAGATCCTCACTGATTGAATACAACTTTGTAGCTCCATAAGGATATCTAATCCTTCCTCAACATTTTTTCATATATACAATATTCGCTCATTCCATTTACATCCATACATTCACACTCTTATGCATCCACATTCTTTTTTTTTCTCATGAATTCACAACTTGACCTTTCATATATACCTTACAGATTGTCAAGTCAGCTCAATTACAAGTTACAACAATTGAAAAAATATTAAATCAGTTGGCTGCAAATATTTGCACAAAATAATTAAACTTAATTCTTTAGAACCATAAAGTTCTTTGCTGCCCGACCTAGCTCAGTGACTACTGCTCTAGAATGGTTTCCCTAGTGTTAACCAAGTGAAGCTCGATAAACACTACAAACTTTGCAACTTCCTTTAGAGACTGAGTTGACTCGGTAAACACTAACCTTCCTTCGCTTATCGAGTGAGCTCGGTAAAAACTAACTTTCTCTTCGATGACCAAGTGAACTCTGTAGTTATTGATTTTTCCTTTCTTAACCTTGGAAGCTCAGTTAACATTAACTTTCTGCTACAAAATCCTTTGATGCTCGAGTGAGCTCGGTAAGAGCTAACTTTCTATGTAATGTTTAGGAATGCTCGGTAGTCACTATAAATTTCTTTGCTAACCATCTGACCTCAGTAGACTCTGTCTGATGACTGATATGACATTTGTGTAACATCAAAGACAGTACACAATTAACAATTGTATCCAACAGTTTTCGGGTCTGTAGGGATAGAGAAATATTGGGAATTGGTACCAGTAAAATCGAATATCTGATTTGAAATTGGATATCTGATTTTGTAAAGTGAATTTTTGGGGGAAAAACTTGCTATAATTTGCCTCCTTTTCCATAATTATATTAATATTATAGAAATCATTGGAGGAAAACTGACTTTGGTTTATTACTAAGCTAATAGTATAATAGTATTAATATAAAGTATCAATAGTATTAATATATAATCGTATTAATATTATTACTATAGATATAACAGTGTAAATATTTAGTGTTTATTTATATTATTATTATTATGATGCTACAATATAGTTTTAATATATATATTATTATTATAGCTATAATAGTATTATTATTATTACTATAGATATAATAATATTAATATTTAGTATTTATTTATATTACTATTATTATTATCATAAAATAGTATAAATAGTATATATATCTATAGTGTATATATATATATATAGTATATATATATGTATATATATCCTTTCATTTTTTAACCGATATACATATGAATAATTTGAATATGTCCCTAGGGGTCCTAGGACCCTTAGCGACATATGTCATCATTTAATGGGTTGTCGTTTAATGGGTCAAAGGTAGTCATAGGTCACCCTATGACCTCCTTTGACCCATATTACCCATTCAAATATGTCCCTAGGGGTCCTACAACCCCTAGAGACATATGTCATCATTTAATGGGTCAAAAAGGGTCATAGGTCACCCTATGACCCCCTTTGACCCATATGAACAATTCGAATATGTCTTTAGGGGTCTTAAGAACTTTAGGAACATACGTTGTTGTTTAATGGGTCAAAGGGGCTCATAGGTGACCCTATGAGCCCCCTTGACCCATAAGAACCATTCAAATATGTCCTTAGGGGTCCTAGGACCTCTAGGGACATATGTCGTTGTTTAATGGGTCAAAAGAGGTCATAGCTCACTCTATGACTCCCTTTGACCCATATGAATGATTCAAATATGTCCTTAGGGGTCTTAGGACCCCTAGGGATGTATGTCATCGTTTAATGGGTCAAAGGGGGTCATAGGTCACCTTATGACTCCCTTTGATCCATATTACCCATTCAAATATGTCCCTAGGGGTCCTAGGACCCCTAGAGACATATGTCATCATTTAATGGGTCAAAGAGGGTCATAGGTCACCCTATGACCCCCTTTGACCCATATGAATGATTTGAATGTCCCTAGGGGTCCTAGGACCCCAAGGACATATGTCATCATTTAATGAGTCAAAGAGGGTTATAGGGCCCTTTGACCCATATGAACGATTCAAATATGTCCCTAGGCGTCTTAAGACCCCTAGGGACATATGTCATCATTTAATGAGTCAAATAAGATCATAGGTCACCGTATGACCCCCTTTGACCCATATGAACAATTCAAATATGTCCTTAGGGGTCCTAAGACCCCTAGGGACATATGTCATCATTTAATGGGTCAAAAGGGGTCATAGGTCACCCTATGACCCCCTTTGACCCATAAGAACCATTCGAATATGTCCTTAGGGGTCTTAGGACCCCTAAGGACATATGTCATCCTTTAATGGGTCAAAAAGGGTCATTGGTCACCCTATGACCCCCTATGACCTATATGAACGATTCAAATACGTTGCTAGGGATATTAGGACCACTAGGGACATATGTCATCATTTAATGGGTCAAAGGGGGTCATAGGTCACCGTTTGACCCCCTTTGACCCATAAGAACCATTTGAATATGTCCTTAGGGGTCTTAGGACCCCTAAGGACATATGTCATAGTTTAAAGGGTCAAAGGGGGTCATAGGTCACCTTATGACCCCCTTTGACCTATATTACCCATTCAAATGTCCCTAGGGGTCTTACGACTCTTAGAGACATATGTCATCGTTTAATGGTTCAAAGTGACCTATGACCCCCTTTGACCCATATGAATGATTCGAATATGTCCTTAGGGGTACTAGGACCCTTATGGACATATGTCGTCGTTTAATAGGTCAAAGGAGGTCATAGGGTGACCTATGACCCCCTTTGACCCATAAGAACCATTCGAATATGTCCTTAGGGGTGCTAGGACCCCTAAGAACATATGTCGTCACATATTACCCATTCAAATATGTCCCTAGGGGTCCGAGGACCCCTAGAGACATATGTCATCATTTAATGGGTCAAACAGGGTCATAGGTCACCCTATGACCCCCTTTGACCCATATGAACGATTCGAATATGTTCCTAAGGGTCCTAGGACCCCTAGGGACATATGTTGTTGTTTAATGGGTCAAAGGGGGTCATAGGTCACCCTATGACCCCCTTTGACCCATATGAACGATTCAAATATGTCCCTAGGAGTCCTAGGATCCCTAGGGACATATGTCATCGTTTAGTGGGTCAAAAAGGGTCATAGGTCACCCTATGACCCCCTTTGATCGATATGGCCCATTCGAATATGTCCCTAGGGGTCCTAGGACTCCTAGTGACATATGTCATCGTTTAATGGGTCCAAGGGGGTCATAGGCCACCCTATGACCCACTTTGACCCATATGGCCCATTCGAATAGGACATATCTCATCATTTAATTGGTCAAAGGTGACCTATGACCCCCTTTGACCCATATGAACGATTCAAATATGTCCTTAGGGGTCCTAGGACCCCTAGGGACATATGTCATCTTTAATGGTTCAAAGGTGACCTATGACCCCCTTTGACTCATATTAACCATTCAAATATGTCCCCAGGGGTCCTAGGACCCTTAGAGACATATGTCATCATTTAATAGGTAAAAAAGGGTTATAGGTCAACCTATGACCCCCTTTGACCCATATGAACGATTCGAAAGTCCCTAGGGGTCCTAGGACCTCTAGGAACATATGTCATCGTTTAATGGGTCAAAGAGGGTCATAGGGCCCTTTGACTCATATGAACGATTCGAATATGTCCCTAGGGGTCCTAGGACCCTTAGGGACATATGTCATCATTTAATCAGTCAAAGAGGGTCATTGGGGGTCATAGGTCACCCTATGATCCCCTTTGACCCATATGAACGATTTGAATATGTCCCTAGGGGTCCTAGGACCCTTAGGGAGGTATATCATCATTTAATGGGTCAAAGGGGGTCATAGGGTGACCCTATGACCCCTTTTGACCCATATGAATGATTTGAATATGTCCTTAGGGGTCCTAGGACCACTAGAGACATATGTCATCATTTAATGGGTTAACGCAGGTCATAGGTCACCCTATGACCCCCTTTGACCCATATGAATGATTCAAATATGTCCCTAGGGGTCCTAGGACCCTTAGGGACATATCTCATTGTTTAATGGGTCAAAGGGGTCATAGGTCACCCTATGACCCCCTTTGATCCATATGAACAATTGAAATATGTCCCTCTAGGTCCTAGGACCCCTAGGGCCATATGTTGTTGTTTAATGGGTCAAAGGGGGTCATAAGTCACCTTATGACCCCCTTTGACCCATATGAATGATTCGAATATGTCCCTTGGGGTCTTAGGACCCCTATGGACATATGTCATTTTTTAATGGGTCCAAGGGAGTCATAGGGCCCTTTGACCCATATGGCCCATTCAAATTTGTCCCTAGAGGTCCTAGAACATATGTCGTTGTTTAATGGGTCAAGGGAGTCATAGGGCCCTTTGACCCATATGGCCTATTCAAATTTGTCCCTAGAGGTCCTAGAACATATGTCGTTGTTTAACCTATGACCCCCTTTGACCCATATGAACGATTCAAATATGTCCTTAGGGGTCTTAGGACCCCTAGGGACATATGTCGTCGTCTAATGGATCAAAGATATATGACCTCTTTTGATCCATATTACCCATTCAAATATGTTCCTAAGGGTCCTAGGACCCTTAAAGACATATGTCACTATTTAATGGGTCAAAAAGGGTCATAGGTCACCCTATGACCCCCTTTGACCTATATGAATGATTCAAATATGTCCCTAGGGGTCCTAAGACCCTTAGGGACATATGTTGTCATTTAATGGGTCAAAAAGGGTCATAAGGCCCTTTGACCCATATTATCTGAATATGTCCCTAGGTGTCCTAGGACCCTTAGAGACATATGCCATCATTTAATGAGTCAAAAGGGGTCATAGGTTATCATATGACCCCCTTTGACCCATATGAAGGATTCAAATATGTCCCTAGGAGTCCTAGGGACATATGTCATTGTTTAATGGGTCAACCCATGACCCCTTTTGACACATATTACCCATTCAAATATGTCCCTAGGGGTCCTCGGACCCCTAGAGACATATGTCATCGTTTAATGGGTCAAAGGGTGTCATAGGTCACCCTATGACCCCCTTTGACCTATATGAATGATTCAAATATGTCCCTAGGGACATGTTATTGTGTAATGGGTCAAAGGGGGTCATAGGGTGACTTATGACCGCCTTTGACCAATATTACCCATTCAAATATGTCCCTAGGGGTCTTAGGACATCTAGAGACATTTGTCATCGTTTAATGGGTCAAAGGGGGTCATAGGTCACCCTAGGACCCTCTTTGACCATATGAATGATTCGAATATGTCCCTAGGGGTCCTAGGACCCCTAGGGACATATGTCATCGTTTAATGGGTCAAAGGGGGTCATAAGTCACCCTATGACCCCCTTTGACCGATATGAATGATTCAAATATGTCCCTAGGGGTCCTAGGACTCTATGAGACATATGTCATCGTTTAATGGGTCAAAGGGCACCTATGACCCCCTTTGACCCATATGAACGATTCGAATATGTCCCTAGGGGTCCCAGGACCCCTAGGGACATATGTCATCTTTTAATGGATCAAAGGGGGTCATAGGTCACTGTATAACTCCCTTTGACCCATATCACCCATTTGAATATGTCCTTAGGTGTCCTAGGACCCCTAGGGACATATGTCATGATTTAATGGGTCAAAGGGGGTTATAGGTCACCCTATGACCCCCTTTGATGCATATTATCCATTTGAATATGTCCCTAGGGGTTTGAGGACCCCTAGAGACATATGTCATCTTTTAATGGGTCAAAGGGGGTCATAGGTCACCCTATGACCCCTTTTGACCTATATAAATGATTCGAATATGTTCTTAGGGGTCCTAGGAGCCTTAGGGACATATGCCATCGTTTAATGGGTCAAAGGTGCTCATAGGTCACCCTATGACCCCCTCTGACCTATATGAATGATTCAAATATGTCTCTAAGGGTTCTAGGACCCCTAGAGACATATGTCATCATTTAATGAGTCAAAGGTAGTCATAGGTCACCCTATGACCCCCTTTGACCCATATGAATGATTCAAATATATCTTTAAGGGTTCTAAGAGACTTAAAGACATATGTCATTGTTAAATGGGTCAAAGGGGGTCATAGGTCACCTATGACCCCCTTTGACCCATATGAACGATTCGAATAAGTCCCTAGGGGTCCTAGGACACTTAGAGACATATGTTGTTATTTAATGGGTCAAAGGGGGTCATAGGTCACTCTATGATCCCCTTTGACCCATATGACCCATTTGAATATGTCCCTAGGGGTCCTAGGACCCCTAGGGACATATGTCATCATTTAATGGGTCAAAGAGGGTCATAGGGTGACCTATGACCCTCTTTGACCTATATTACCCATTCAAATATGTCCTTAGGGGTTCTAGGACCCTTAGAGACATATGTTGGCGTTTAATGTGTCAATGAGAGTTATAGGTCACCCTATGACCCCCTTTGACCCATATTACCCATTCGAATATGTCTCTAGGGGTCCTAGGACCCCTAAGGACATATGTCGTCATTTAATGGGTCAAAGGGACCTATGACCCCCTTTGACCCATATTACCCATTCAAATATTTTCCTAGGGGTCCGAGGACCCCTAGAGACATATGTCATTGTTTAATGGGTCAAAGGGGGTCATAGGTCACCCTATGACCCCCTTTGACCCATATGAACGATTCAAATATGTCCCTTGGGGTCGTAGGACCCGTAGGGACATATGTCGTCATTTAATGGTTGGGGTCATAGGTCACCCTGTGACCTCCTTTGACCCATATTAACCATTGTAATATGTCGTCGTCATTTAATGCATCAAAGGGGGTAAATGGTTGACCTGTGACCCCCTTTGACTCATATATATTAATAATATACATATATATTAATGACATACATATTAATATAATAATATATAATTATATATATAGTACGTTATTATATTTAATAAAAATTTTACGTTATTATATATATTAATAACATATATATATATATATGTATTACGTTATTATATTTAATAAAAATATTAGTTTATTATATATATTAATAACATACATATTAATATAATAATATATAATACATATTATATTTAATGAAAATATTATGTTATTATATATATATTAATAACATACATATTAATATAATAATATATAATACGTATTATATATATATAAATTACGTTATTATATTTATTAAAAATAATAATAATATAAATTATATTTATAGATTGTAATAAGATTAACATAATATATTATTATATATTACTAGATTATATCTTATATCTTTACATTATATATATATATATATATATATATATATAAGTGAAATAATTTATAAATCATAAGCTATAATATTTAAACCCAATTTTACCTCTAAAATGGGTTGGGATTTGAAATTTCCCCATTGCAGCATATCAGATATCTGATTAGGCTTGTTATTTACCAAGCCTACCCAGTCAACCCAAAAGACGTGTTTGAAGAGGGTTTTAGTGATACTCAAACTTCAGGTAGCCGTCTGACAATGTTATTTTGATTGAAATTGAATAAAACGAAAAGAATTTTTTAATATCGCTCTCTAGATTCCATCAATGTAATTTCTATCAAATTCTAAGTTCGATAAGTATTTATTAGTTAATTATTAATGAAGATTATTATAAAGTGCTGATTGACATACTGATTGAAAAATAGCTATAACTTTCAAACGGTATAACATTTTTTAAATCTAAAAATTGCGTCACATTCTATACTTCGCCTAATATAAGTAAAAAAATAAAAATAAAAACTTGGTAAAATTTTTTATTAGTTAGGGTGGTCAGACACGAGACTTTTTTTTCCAAAAATTTTTTGGTAGAAAATTCATATTTAATTATGTATTTGGAATAAAAATACCAAAAAATATGCGTCACATCCGGGCATGAGTCTACTTTTCATATCTATAATTATATTAAAAATATATTATGATTTGATTTTGATTAAGGTGGGCAGACAAACACCTACTTTTTATTTTTGCTCTGAAATTTTCTTAGTACTGCATTAAAATTCAAACTTTTGACCAATTAATTATTTTTTTCTCCTGATAAGGCCTAGTAGTTTAGAAACTACATTCAATTTCTTACATATTATTTCCTTACAAATTTTTGATATAAAATCCATAACCACTTCAAAATTATGTGTCAAGTTGACATAAACCTGATTTGCTAATTTTTCGCTGCCACTTAAGGCCATAATTTGGTATGCCATGATCCTGCACATACCCATTTTCAGAATGCTTATCACTAGTGATCCTATTTCTCTAGATGTCCAAGCACTCATATCTTAGCTCCAAGAAGATAAATACTTTTGGAAAATTGGTAGAGAGTGGAGCAATAAACTCAAGTTGGAGGGACTCACCATTATAGAATAGATTGGCAATGCCATACTAAGGCTAAAATAGAGAAAGATAACATTTTAGATAATAGAGCTATCCTAGCAGTAGAAAAGGTTAAAAGTGAAGATTGCATCTCTTTACTAAAGATGGTTATCCATATGAAGACTAAGGAAGCTGTCAAAGCTAAGATCTTGCCTAAAGGATATGAGCTTTTGTTTGAGTAGTTGCAAAGCATGCAATTCATGTCCAAGATGGTCATAGAAATAGAGGAAGGGCTTAAGGAAACAAAGGCTAAAGTGGGTAAATATCAAGATAGAGACTATGAACTCCTGAGAGGCCTACATACAAATTTCCATACTAGTGGATAAGGGAAGGGAATCATTGGGATAAATGTCATGCAAACAAACCTCTCCAATTACATAGATAGTTTGATGGGGATATCTTCAGGTCACCAAAATAGAGTTTTTGAACTCCAGAAGCTAGGTGGGTGTATACACATGGCCATAGAGGAAATACAAGATCAGTTGAGTGCTATCAAAGATTTTGCTCGAGAGCATTCGAAATGGCTCTTGAGATACACTAATGTACATGTCCATAGGCATGAGGAATTGATTCCAATTATTGTAGCCGCTAGGGCCTATAGGACAAAATCATAAAAGGGAAAGAAGGCAAAGTGATTCATATTCCACCCCTTTTCACATTTTGATGTAATGATTGTAATGGACAAACTGACTCCTTGCCATTTGTCATTTTTGGAAGAGGTGAACCAATTTAAATTCCTTTGTAACAGTCATATCATAATCATATATGTATTGGAATGAAAGATTAATAGGATGTTGGCTAATTTTTGGTGTGAAATACTTGATGTTGTAGAGCCAATTAAATGGTATCTTGTGTCAATTATTTTCTATTCCATTTAGTTTTATGTTAATTGTATGTTTTATCTTTCATCTAAATTAAAATAATGAATGAATATAGCTTCATTCCCCTCTTTTGAAGTAGAGAACTAAATATGGTAGTATTGTCATTGTAGGTTCAAAGAGATATCACTTTTTTTCCCTTTAATTTAGTTTTCTTTCTCTTTAGTTAGTTTTCCACTAAATCAGTTTAGTATTAGTTGGTATGCACTATTGAATCAATAAGCCTTACGAGTTCATAAGATGTGTGATTTCATAAACTAATTAATTTTCCAAAACCATTTCTTTCCTAAGTTAGTTCTTGTTTAGATGAAAAGGTGATAAGAAAAGTTATGTAAGAAGCATATTTCCAACTGTTATAACAGGATATTATTCACAAATTTGGGCATCCAAGAGTTAAATAAAAAAGAACAATTTGTTTAGCAATAGATTTTTGGTGACTCTATTGGGGAGGAGATGAATAGTCACTTGACTACTAAACTTATAACATGAGGGAAAATGGTACTACCTCATGAGAACATAGTCCCAGTGCTCGAACCTGATCTTGGATTCCAAGATGATCAAGAAGATATAATCTATTCTCTTAATACATTTGTTTGGAGGAATCAGAGGCCCAAATTCTCTATCAAGAATTAGAGTTCAGAAATTACATGTTATTTACTGAACATACTCTGAATGAGAAAGAAATTAAAGACCCAGGAATGAAAATCCTAGTGAAGAAAAAGAGTCATCATCTATATGGACATTGGAGCTCGATGGAAGCTACTCCTCATTAGGATCTTGTGCAGGCATAGTGTTAATACCTCCTAAAAGAGAACCCAAACCCATGGCTTTCAAATTGGAATTGGGAAATATGAATAACACAACAAAATACAAAGCCCTACTACTTGGGATAATAGTTGTGAAGGAAAAAGGAATAAAGATCCTGAGATCTCAAGGTGATGTAGAACTCATTATGAGACAAATTAAGGGGTAGTACTCTATGAAGAATCATAAGTTAAAAAATTATGGAAATAGATTTTGGGATGAAATAGAAGGGCTTGATGCATTCTCTATTGAATTAGTACCAAGAGAAATGAACACTAAAGTAGATTCACTAGCTATTTCCGCTTCCTTGTTACTTCCTCACCTAGAATTCAAAGACAAGAAGTATCAAGTAGAAATTTTATATCAAGCCTCTGTTCCTGACAACACATAATTCTAGCAAGTCTTTGAAGATGACAAGAGTTTGTAATTGTTCTTAGAAAATGACATAGCTACTTGTAAAAACCAATCCAATGAAGACAATCATGAAGACCCTGACCATAAGCAAAGAGAAGATCAAACTAATGAAGTCCAATTGTGAGGTAATATTATCCCCCCATACTTTGTATCTTTAGAAAATTTGTTTAATAGGCATGATGCCTACATTAAGAAAAAGAGGGTGGAAAAGGGTCCTACTACTAGAGAATATGAAGGGGTGAATATTGGAGATGTGCAAAATCCTAAAATGATCAATATTGGAAAGTGTTGCTCACCTGAAGAAAGGGAAGCTGCCAAACAAATTTTTATAGAATATCAAGATGTATTCTCTTGGAGTTATGAAGATTTGAAAAACTACAAAGGCAAGAAAATAAAACATTAGATTCCATTGAAGTCTGATGTAGTTCCTTTTGGACATAAGCAGAGGAATTATAATCCTAAAGTAATAGATGCTATATTCCAAGAAGTAGACAAGATGCTAAAAGTGAGGATCATTTATCCCATCCATCACTCCACTTGGGTAGCTAATATAGTATTAGTTAGGAAGAAGAAAAAAGAAATAAGAATCTACATATATTTAAGGAATTTGAACTAGGCATCCTCAAAGGAAAATTTTTCTCTTCGCAACATGGATCACCTACTACAAATAATGGCTGGAGCTGAAATGATGTCCATGCTCAACAGGTTCTTAGGATACAATTAGGTCAAAGTGGAAGAGAAGGACCAACACAAAATGACTTTCACCACTCCTTGGGGTACATTCACATATCATAGAATGCCCTTTGGGCTCATCAATGCTGATGCCACATTTCAAAGGTGTATGAGTAAAACTTTTGTTGATCTAACAGTCCAGATTATTGTTATATACCTGGATGACCTCACTGTGTTTTTAAAGAAAAGAAAAAATCACATAGAAGATTTGAAGATGGTATTGCAAAGATTTTGGGAACAAAAAGTCTCCCTAAATCATAAAAAAATATTTTCTGTATAATGGAGGGAAAACTATTTAGTCATATAGTTTCTCAAGAAGGTATTAGAATCGACCCTAAGCAAGTCAAAGCCATTTGAAGGTTAAGCCTACCAGTAAAAAAAACAAGAGTTAAATCATTCTTTGGGCAAGTGAATTTCCTCAAAAGGTTTGTACTAGATTTTGTAGAGACTACTAAGTGTATTCTGGACATGATGAAGGTAAATTCAAGTTTTAAATGGAATGAAGCTAGGAAACAAGCCTTCCAGAATATAAAGATTGATATTGCTAATGCTCTAGTATTATGCAATCCAAACTATAAATTGAATTTAAGTATTTATTTTTACACCTTTGAACACACCTTATCAGCTATCCTTATGCAAGATAACAAAGAAGGGATACAATCCCCTATTTCCTTCATGAGCATACCTCTGAAAAGTCATGAGTTGAAATACTCCCAAATAATAAAAAATGCCTTTGCAGTAGTCAAGGAACTAAAGAATTTTAGGTTTTATATATTACACTCACATTCTATGGTTTATGTCCTTGATGTAGTAGTAAAGATTGTGTTAACATAGCAAGATGTAGAGTGTAATGCTAGAGGGATGTGGATAGAAAAAATGCAAGAGTATGACATCAAAATCAAGCCTACTAAACTAGTGAGAGGTAATGCTTTATGCAAAATAATTCTGGAGAATAAGATTTTTGAATAACCAGATGAATTGAGAGAGAAATAGTTAGTGTTGGCAGTAGGTCTACAGGACTCTTGGTTTGAGAACATACTTATCTATTGATGTGTGGAGAATGTCCCGAAGGCATGACTATGAAACAAAGAAGAGATCTCAAGCTAAAAGCTACCAAATACATAATTTGGGATGACAAATTGTTTAAGAAAGTTGCAGATGGTACTTTTCTAAGATGCATAGATAAATAACAACAAAAAAAGTTGTTGAGAAATTTCATGATGAAGCATGTAGTGGACATTTCTCATCCTTGGTCATGACTTTCAAAATATTAAGACAATGTCACTACTAGCCCGAAATGTTTAGGGATGCCTACTCTTGGGTGTCAAAATGTGGAAAATGTAAGATGTTCATTGGGAGACCCCAACTATCCACTTTGCCTCTAAGACCTGTCATCATTGAAGGTCCTTTCCAACAATGGGGCCTCAATTTCATTGGTCCTATCAATCCAACATCTAGTGCTGGTCACCGATATTTTATAATTGTGACCGATTACTTCACCAATTGTGTGGAGGCCAAGAAACCAAGAAAAATACTTCCAAAGTAGTTTGTGAATTCATCAAGGAAAACATAATGGTTAGATTTAGTGTACCCATCAAGGTGGTAATGGATAATGTGACATACTTCTCTTCAACTGAGATCATCAAGTTTTGTTTCAAACATGGCATCACAGTTAGTCATTCATCTGACTATTTCCTACAAGGAAATGGTCAAGAAAAATCTAGTAACAAGAATTAAATGAATATTGTTAATAAATTGGGGTTAGATAATAAAAAAACCTAGCACAAAAAAATTTATGAGGCACTATGGGAAAATATGGTGACCCCTAAGAGGGCAATTGACATGTCTCCTTTTGAATTGGTGTACAAAACTAAAGCTAATCTTTCATTACCTCTAGAATTGGCTATGAGAAAACTAAGAACAATAATTGAAGATGACATCTATAGAGATGTACTAGAGAAGATGATTTTATACTTGAGAAAAATCAAAGAGGAAAGAGAAGAAATCATGGATCACATCATACAACACTAGATGTGTGTGAAGAGCCTATTTGATAAAATGGTGAAATTGTAGAAGTTCATGGTAGGAGATAGTGTACTATTATGGGATAAGAAAAGAGCACCAAAAGGTATGCATAAGAAATTTGATACCCTATGGAAAGGTCCATTCGCTATGTTTGAGTCTAGGTCTAAGCCCCCTTAGGTGGAATGAGTCTCCATCAGATTTCTCATTTTCCCTTTCTCCACATTTCATAGCCAGGTGGTTTTCCTTTCTATCAAAATAATCTTGTGGGTAGGTTAGCTCCTGGTCTGATGGAGATTCATGCTGCTCATACAATGATCATTTACAAGTCATAGCTGATTTCAGTCTATCACTTTCTCAATGGAAATAAAATCTTGTAGAAATCTGGAAGTCATCTTTTCCTCAGTGGGTTTTCAACCCATGAAGATGATTTCCTGTGAAGGATAACAAATGATGCATATGGATCAAAAATAAGAAAATAGTAAGGTACCTTATGATGAATCCACATTCCCTTTACAATTATTTGCCTCAGAAAAGGTTAAAGATTCATTACAACTTTCATAATCAAATTTGGTAGAAAACTCAGAATGAACTTCTCCTTGGTGGGTTTTTAACCCATGAAGTTGGCTCTTTGCAAAAGGAAATTCTGAAGGAAAAGAAACAACAGGTGGGTCCCTATAGAATTTCCACACCTTACTTGGGCATTTCCAAACTCAAAAAGGACATTGGTTTAAATGTCAATTAAAAGGGAAGTGTTGGCATAAAAATACAAATTTTCTTCTCCTCAGTAGGTTTTCAACCCATGAAGACAATTTTCTAGATTTTAAAGAAAAGCAAGTTAGTAAGTGGGTTGGACCCACAATTTGTATATAAAATGGCTAAAGATGATAATGGAAAGAATCTCACCATTATAGGAAAGAGTTAATGAATATAATTCAGCTTAGTGGATATTTTCCCACAGAGTACTCTAATGTTAACTACTTGAAACTTGAAGGAAAATGGGAAAGTAAATATGGGGAGATAGAAAGTTACTATTGGGCCAACGAAACAGTAAAAGGACCTTGAGATTTTTTTTAAAACCATGCATTTACTATTTCAATGGATCTTTCTTTTAGTTCATTCATGTGGCATGAATTCTAAAGATTAATAAATAAATTGAGGTTCCCATATATATGGAAATATGAATAGTTTAACAAACTACTGCTCTTTTTCTTGAATTGTTATTCTGTTAATGTGCATAATTTTTTCAAAAATCTAGTATCTATTGCATTAGCCATCCCTCTTAGTTCCTTAATTCAAAATTCATTTTCAAAAGAATGGAAACTAGATTTGTGGGTTTTGACTGGTTGAATGAGATCAAGTCCTAATTGCAAAACTTCATAGATACATCCCTTCATTTTTATGACATGAAGGATTTCCAAAGGAGAGTGAGGTTAGAGCCAATCCATCCCATTAGTGAGAAGCTACAAGGATTCACATTGGTCAAGGAAGCTAGTTATTTGGTTATGGTCTAACCTCTTGAGTTAATCTATGAATGAATATATCATTAAAATCTAGACACAGGTCAAATTGTACTACTAGATGACACAGTATTAATTTCCATAGACAAGAATACTATGGTGAATTGCCTTTGAGTTTTGAAGTGAGAGGAATTCTCAGTTTTGAAAATTGGAGGAACCATTTCTAAGTTCTCCACCAAGAAGATGATTTGGAGGAAGGAAATCATGAAGAGATGGTTCAAAAAACCATGAAGCACCAAGAGTGAGGTTCCTAAGACTTTTTTTGGGACTAATCTCAAACCTGAGATTATCAATATCTTGGTCCTCTTACACATATTGAAAGGTGAGGTAGAAGCTTTAAATTTTGTTGAGCAATATTTCTTTTTGGTGCAAGTCATCTACTTTGACATCCAATATATTGATTGGGTTCATGAGAAGTGAGATTTTGTCCAATTCTCTTCGTGTTGCGAACTTCTACAACATGTTCTATATGTCCTCTTTCCTCATTTACATGTTAGCTTCTTTACAATTATGGCCAGGTCTCCCATGGGTAGAAAATTTTACTGATGATGTGAAATCCTATAAGTTTTACCTATGCTTACAATTGGAAAATAGTTATGCAGAGTATGTGAAAGTTAATGATGCATTCACTATGAGAATTTGCAGGGAGATACAGGGATGTCTAGAGAGGAGATTCAATCTTGAAGCCATGGAATCCATTATCCAATTTGGAAATTATTTCATCCAATTCTCATCCTTTTATTATTTGCACCTTACAACTTTTGATGGTTTCCCCTTGAAGCTTCCGAGGTATCCCAGTGATATGATCATGTTGATCAAGATCGTGTTACCTATTCAGGTGAATGTGCTGAGTGGGAGTTTGAAGAAGAAAGGGTACAAATTCCCTATGAAGGTGGGAGCTTTTAGTTTTGAGACACATTATGATGTGAAGAATATGCTAAAGGTGTTTGAAATGAAGTATAAGTTGGAGATGTACAAAGTCTTGAGGCCTATTTTTGATCCAAATGGCTATGCAAGGGATGTTCTACAAATTGGAAGTGTCATTAAGCACATCACCACCATTGAAGACTACTGGGCTGATTGAAAAGATGAGTTTGAGAGTCATGATCGTGCTTTCACCAGACTGATAGTTGATCAAGTGAGAATGTATAAAATCAATATCGATGTAGAGGGAGTAGAAGATGATGGTTAGAATATGTATAGTAACACCTATCTGACTATTCTAAGAGGCACTCCAATAAGCTCAAAAAATTATGAAGATGTAGGAGAAGAGCTAGATATAATGATGGCTTAGATCATCAAAAGGATCAGAAAATGGGTTAAATGGACCACAATTAGGAAGAGTCAAAGAAAAAGTACCACTGCTCAAGCTTACCTAATAGTTGTAGTGGCTTCCTCCTCTGAGGGTGGCACATCTAGTGCAAATTGGGCCATTACCTAAGGGCCAACTCAACCATTAGGTGGAGGTGATCAACCTCCTGACAAAAATATTCCCTTAGCTCAGACTTGCTAGGATGACTCCCTCCCAGTAATTGAAACTCCATTAGAAGTGGAGAAGAAGAAGGTAGAGGACTCAAAAGATGGTGTAGTCATTCTTCCCCCTTCACCTTATAGTAGCCCAATCCCATCTATAAGCACTGTACTTCTCCTATCGAGGAGCCCCCAAGTGTAAGTAGTGGATCTGGGAGATGGTGGAAGTAGTGAGAGTGAATCAAATGTATCTGATGAAGAAACAAAGAAGACTTCAGAGGTAGATAAGGGCCCAGATTCTTCAAATCTCATTTCACAAGCCCCAAAGAATCCTTTTTACTCAACTCCAATGATACTCACTCTGCCCAAGAGAAAGATGTTTAGTGTAGGTGCTCTAAGTACTGCCTCTAAGGTGATATGCATAGATTCATGGCTAGAGGATACCCTAGATAGAAAGAGAAAGAGGAGGGATAAAGGAGCTCCCAAAAAGGATACTCTATCTCTTTCTATCCACATTGGATCAACATTGAGCAAGGTTAAAAAGTAGAAGAACGTGTCCATCCTTGGATAAGACCTTGAAAGAGGGCATCTAACAGTGGAGATTGCAAAGCCCACCAAAGAGGGAAGAATTGAAGATATGTTTACAGACAATTTTGCCTTGCACTCTATGGATCTTGTGGAGGCCAGGAATGACACCAAGGTTGGCTTATTCGAGTCAACAAATGAGGTGATTGAGGGATAGTTAGAAAACCTTAAATTATTAAAGGTCAAAATGAAGTTGGAAATCCATGAGCTAAATGGCTTCATTAGACAATTGGTCACCCCATTGGCAAGTATTTTTGGAATGCCTATCACTATTGATCCTACTACTGCCAATGTCCAAGCACTCATCTCTCAGCTCCAAGAAGATAAACACTTTGAGCAAATTGGTAGAGAGTAGAGTGAAAAACTCAAGTTGGAGGGACTCGCCATTATAGAATAGATTGGCAATGCCATATTGAGGCGAGAAATAGAGAAAGATAACATTTCAACTAATAGAGCTCCCTTGCACTAGTAGAATTTGGGTAAATAAATGACTGTATGACTAAAATGTTTAGTCACAAGACTAAAAAATTTAGTCACGTGACTAAAATTGATCAAATTCTAGTAATGTTTTATAATTTATAAGTGACTAAATAAATGACCAGTTTGGTCATCGACTAAAATCATAGGGTTAGAAAAAGATAAGTGAGTAAATAAATGATCAAATAAATGACTAAACAATTGGTCACTACTAATTAGTCACCCAAATAAATGACTAAATGAATTATCAATGGATTTTTATCATATTAATACATTCTTTAATATTTTTTCCATAACTTTTATTACTTGTCAATGGGATTTTTGTCCTATCAATACATCATTATCAATTAAGTTGCTTGAATGTCATCTCAATTGATATTGAACTAGAAATAAACTTAAAACACCCCAATCTACACTCAAACTTTTCAAAATCTATCTATGAACTGCTGAAGAAAATAAAATCCCTCTATGCACTCAAAATAAAACTCCAAGTCTATCGCTGCGCATCAAAAAGATTAATTATTAATTAAGTATTTTATGATCCCAATATATAATTTCTATTAATCACATTAATGTCATGTAATAACAATCTTAAAATAAAACATTATTTTATTATAATTACATTTAATATATTTTAGTATTTAGTAAATAGTGAGAAACACTATTTAATAAATATTAAACCTTGAAATAAAATGAGTTAATAATAAAAATAATAAATATTTATGATTTAAATTTTATTAATTAATTAATAATATAAGGAAAAAATTTAATAAACATAATCTAAACATAAATTAATTTACAAACAATGCTCATATTACATGTATGACCTTGCGTGAGGATTCATTTGGAAAAAATATTAAAATTTCTAAGGAAAAAATGCCCACGACCATTAGATATGTAGGGGAAAACCAAAAAATAAGAGAGACCACTTTCATTTTGTACTTGACTTGTTTGGAAAGCTCTACATTATATCTGGTACGACCTTGCATGAGGATTCGTTTGGAAAAAATATTAAAATTTCTAAGGGAAAAAATGCCCATGACCATCAAATATGTAGGGGAAAACCAAAAAATAAGAGAGACCACTTTCATTTGGTACTCGACTTGTTTGGAAAGCTCTACATTATATCTAGAATTTGGTTGCCTTTAGAGTTAGGGTTTCAACTTATTCTTGATGCTACACTCTTGTAAAATTAGGGTCCACCTCTTGGTAAGGATCCACTTTCTCTTTGCTCATACAAATGTCATGTGATCACCTAATCCTTAGTGTAATTTATTAGTTCCTGTCGTTGGTGCATCGGTCAGATGCAAATAAATGCCAACTACTTTTTCCATCGCACCAATGAGAGATAAATATTTTTTGGCCTATATAGAAATTTGTAATGTTGACCTATTTTCTATGATTTTAACATATGAAAAAAGGCTAATTATCTTTATTGGGATTGGTGGGGAGTAAAAATAGTAAAGGGGAAAACTAATTTTCATTACATATTAAGATAGAATTTTCAACACTTTGCAAATACATTGATTTATAAAATTTTTATGAATGCATTCATTACATCCTTATCTTTTCCTTATCTTTTCCACATTTGTGACAAGTGGATTAACTTTATAAAAACCAATTATTTTTATCCTCCACCTCACAAATGAATGTCTAATCAATAATAATTATTACTATTTATTTTTATTACAAAGTTTTTTAATCCAATATGTCTAATCAATAACAATTATTACTACTTATTTTTATTACCAAGTTTTTAAATCAAATATAGAGTTTAGTATTTCAATTTGTAATTTTTAAAAAACTTTGATTTTTTAATAAAAGTACTTGAATTATTGCTATCATTTTACTTTTATAAAAAAATAAAATTAAACAACATTCTTTTTTAATTATATTTTATAATAGTGTTTGTAATATGTATAATTGATAATAAGTGTTACAATTTAAAAATTATATCATTTATTATTATTATTTATTTAAAAAATTTATCATTTAGCTTAAATATATTTAAAGCTTAAATATATATATATATATATATATATATATATATAAAATTAAAACTTATATTTTACATCAAAAAACATAGTGAACGAAATAACCACAAAAAAAAAAGATACTTCAATTCTAAAAGACATATAAATTATTATTAAGTTTTCCTAAACTATGTACTAAAATTAAATAGTTATACGTTATTTCTTATTTATTATATTATATTCATTCATTAACATTAATTTATATGTATTACATCTATATATTATTTACAAATGTACATATTAAATTATATACATATTATTTCATAATTAAAAATTACTTTATTCTATGAAAACATACGAGCCATCTATCAGATGACAAGTGCAATTCTAGGCAAAAATCAATGCATTCAACCTTATACTCACTCACCTACACCTCTACTACACTTCTACAATGGCACGAACTATGACACATTGCGTCTCTTGTTTAAAATTTCAACTTTTGCGATATTTCATCACTCGACTAATTTTCCATGTAAACATATTTATGTTGAAGGTGTTTCATATGAAATGCCATGACTAAGTTTTTAAATCAATAATGCATATGGTGTGCAAGACAATTGCACCATCCACGTCCATTGATCTTTTTCCCCCTTTTTCTACCATTGACCATTTTACTCTGCCCATATTTATAGTAAAGTAAATTTGGGCGTCAACTTTTTATATTCTCATTGGTTGATTTTTGTCTTGTTGGACAAGCCCAGTCTGTAATGTACCAATTTTCATTGTCATGTCAATAAAACCATTTACTTCATCACACTTGGGGATTAAATATGTTTTTAAAATCTATTATTTTTTAATCGTTACTTTTTTTCATCATTAGCTGCTCACTTATCATATTGTTTCATATTTTATCTTTATTTTAAATTTTATATTATGTTTATGTTGTTAAATTATAAATTATTTAGAAAATGGTGTTTTAAAATTCAATGTAAAGTAATTAGTAATGCAGATGATTAAAAAAATATTATATGAAAATAATTAAACATAATATTTAATTTAAATCTTATTCAATATTTTTACATAATTTTCTATTAAAAATAAACCAAGTTGATATATATTTTAATTTAGTTTTAATATATAGATAATTGAAATTTAAAACATTGATTAATTTATTATTTCTTATTAAAAATTAAACATTTATTTTTTATTTTGTTATTTAGTTTCTAATATATTATTTTATAGAATGATTTTCTAAAAGCATACTAATATTTGTATATAAAATTTAGATATTGTAAAGAATGAAATAATTTTATTTAAGATGAATATTTAATTTATATAAAGTAGTTTATATAATTGACATAAATAAATGAAATGATTTTATTTTTAGATTAAATAAAAGTTAAAAATATTTAGTTGAGGAAAAATATGCTTTAAAACAAAATAAAATAGGTTGATTTTTAAAAAAATTGATGCAAAAAATTAAAATTAATATTAATATTTTGACAAATTCAATTGATTGTACCATATACATTATTTCTTCTAGAACATTGATATTTTTCAAGATAAATTTAATAATATTATACATTAAAAATATTATTACATACCCAAATTCAAAAAATATTCAACTAATTTGATTTTATATTTAAAATTTAAAATTAAATTTCAAGTTGAAATTAAAAAAAAATTATGAACACATGAAATTTTAAATAAGATTTATTAATTATTAATTATATGTTGAATATCCACACACTTGAAAATGGGCACTATTAATTACTAATTATATTTTATTTACTCACTAACAAATCTAAGCATTAATTTATGTTTTCAATTGGTCAATGCGAATGTGAGAAGGTTAGTTTAGGAATTTAAACAACCCTAAAGATAGACAAATCATAAACTTTGATTTTCCCATAGATCTAAAAATATAAATGGTCTACTTTTATTGTATATCTCTTTAATTGACTTATTTACAAGAAGCCTACACATAATTACTATTACTTTAATTGTTCTATATTAATTGAAATATGATTTATTGGATTAATGAGTATGGGTATCCACATTTAATTGTGAGATATCTAAAATAAATTTAAAAAATATATATTTTTGATTGAACATTTTATCACAAATTTTGTAGAAACCTATGATGAATAACCATAATACTGTGTGGTTGATAAGATAGACACATTTCTCAACCGGTCACACACATTCTTAAACAAACTTCTTTATGCAAGATGGGTGTTTTGATTTCCATTCAATACTAATACTAATAGACTTCAATTTAGAAGATGGGTGATTTGATTGTCATTCAGTACATATACTAATATACTTCAATTTAAAAGATGGATATGATTGTTATATAATAAAATTACATCAACTGACTAACCTATGAGCCTACAAGAGCCTTGTTGCCTCTTTCTAATTCATTATCTAATTTTTATTATAACTCCTTCTAGAGAAAGAGAAAAAGAGATTTGGACCCTACTTCTGCATCTCCCTCTCTACATAAATCTCTTCTTCACTTCTACCTTTTCTCTTCCTCTACACCTCTCTATCTATATTTATCACTCTTTCTCGTCTCCCTATACCTACATATCTATCTATATTCCTCTATATTACCATCTCTTCTTATTTCTTATTTCATCTCTCCCTTCATCTTTATTTTGATATCAATTCATCTCTCTCTACCTTATATATCTCCCTCTCACAACCTATAATGTTATGGAACATCCTATCCCTCCCCTCTTCCTATTGTAAACATATGTTCATGACTCTATTCATAAAGGAACCTAATTATCTTCCTCATTCAAAGACCTTTCTTGATTAGGTTTGAACCTATCCATTCTTTATTGATAACTTTATTGCAAAAAGAATCTCATTTATTATGTAAATGTATTTACAAATACAACCAAACTTTCTTGATTCAATTTTTATACCTATTCGACATACCTACTAGTTTTTTACTCATCAATGGAAAAATTATTTTCAAGAGCATTCAAGACTAGCTTTTGGGTTCCCATTCCCATTCTCGAAAGATATCCACGTGTTTTGTAAAAGGCAGAGCACAAGTAAAATGATAGATGTATTGCTTAAAATTTATAAGAGATATATTTCTAATAAAGTCAATAAGTATTTAAAAAAGAAAATTATAAGTCTTATTTAAATATACATGCTTACAACCTCACTAAATAAAAAGAATCAATCATATCATAGCAATTATAATTAAATATTTTTGATAAATTAATCACAATTAAATCTAAATGTAGTATACAATAAGATTACAATGAAATTTAAAGATGATGAATTGTACTATATAATAAAATTATAATTAAAATACTAAATATATATTAAGAGGGATGAACATAGCACAAGCAAGAGTCACAATGCTCAAAGATTTCACACAAGAAAAATGTCCCGTTATTGACTAGAGAGGAGCAATAGGGAGCCTCAGTTCATAGGTACCTAGGATAAACATGTAAGGGTTTGATTGATATATATATATATATATATATATAGCCAAGTATATATATAGCCAAGTCTCTCTGTTGTAGTTTATGGTATCCCATTTCAATTTCTCAATAGTCCATATCCATTACCATTTCAATTTAGTTTAGCAATATATCTATTGAAACAATGGTGGTCATAATAGGATCATTACAACTTGATGCTAGGGTTTCCTCACGAGGTAATCACACTCTTTCACTGAGAGGTTTCAACCCAGACTGCTCGTAACCTATTCCAAAATTTTATTTTTGAAACAGGACACATGCATCCAACAAAGTGTAATTGAAGAGGGATTTTGTTCAATGTTGTAGTTACAGGTGCCCTGGTAGACATGCACACAAAATATAGAAGGATACACAAGGCATATGAACTATTTGACAAAATGCCTCAAAGAAATGTGGTATTTGTTGGAGTTTTTAAAAAGTACTAAAACTGCTAAGCGACAAAATGCTTAATACCAGAATGACAGTACATACACAATCTAAAGACTAGCCTATTCTTATTAAAAATTGCATATGTAAGGTATTTGGACCCAACTTCAACAAAACCACAGATGGTTTTCTACTCTTTTGGCTCTACAAAACTAGGGTGGGTGTACCCAGGGATGGTTCAAAACTGGAACAACTGTATGAGGATTATTTTTAGTTTCATTCTAATTCTCATTTCAAGACCCTCAAACATATACATAATTCTTACTAACTTGGTAAACACATCCCATAAATAGATATGGCCAAGAATTCTTCTATAGATCTGCAGATGTTTTTAACAACAATGGCTAACTGAAGCTAAAACATTCCATGCAAACAAGTGCTGGCCAACTTTGAAGATCTACAGGAAATAAAAGTAAAATTTGATTTGATGATGCATTTGAATAACCATTTACAATATATTTTTCCTTCAGCTGAAACAACTGGATCAGTGCCTAATCCATTGGGGTTCAGAGTCTATAGCAAATTCTTAGATCTAATTCATTGCTTTACAACAAATTCTATCAGCAATTCTTATCTGAATTCATCATTCAAAATCCTTTTCAATACTTAAGAACTCTCATCGCATTCATCAAAGCCTTTATTTAATCCATTGAATTAAAAGCAATGATAAATGGATATACAACCTAACTAGATTGCATTCAATTGCACAAGCTTTTACTCATGCAACATCAAGGTAGCTAAGTATTTAAAAGGAGACAAAATTCAGAAAGAACTGATATGGGGACAGTTCATAATTTGTATTCATTTCCTTTGAAAATGGTATATCCTTTACAATAGACTCAGAATGGCCTTAAGAAAGAAACACAGCTCATTCTATATTCATGTATTCTCAGAGAATTTGACAGAAAAATACGTTACAAACTTGCTTTCCAAATTTGGACCAAAAACCAGACTAACCACAATACTTAGAAGAAATAGAATTTGGACCCTTCTTTAGCCTTGGGATCTCACTTAAATAGTGTGAGATGCAACAAGCTTCAGGCTAAAGACAAATGACAGGTGTCCTTTTAAAAAAGGCACTCACCTACAATTTTGTCAAAAAGACAAGAACAAAATAACAAAAAGGCTTATTACAACGAACATTCCTTGGTGGGTCCCTTTCTATTATGGTTCTCTGTTGTTGAGACAAGAAAATATGATCTAATCTTACAATCATTCTTCATCCTCGTAGTACATAGCCATGAGGTCTGAAAGTGATGTATCATCTTTAGTTACCTGCAAAGTTACTTTAATCTGGGGATCTTCCATGTCTTCATTACTAACTATAAGGGTAACTGTTACTTTTGCATCTTCCTCCTCATCGTCTCCTGACATCTGTTCCATAAACTAATTTTTCCATTTATTAAAAGCATCATCATCTAGCCAATCAATACTTAGAGCTTCTCTTTGTATCTTTATTAAAGAATTTGCACTTTCTTCTAAATCATCAAATTCTTTTCTCATAGCAGTATCAAATAACTGTATTTTTACTAGCTCTTCATTTGTCTTTGCCCAGAACCAGTGGCCAGTCTCACTCATGATGTTTATTATTCTTTCATTAAATAACTCATCCAACTCCCTTTTTCACTTTTCCTTTTCCTTTATTGTATCAACAAATTCTAAAGCATAAGGAAATAAAGTGAATTTTTCAGCCATATATTGGGAAAAACAGAGTGTTAATCTTCTCTGTAAAGAATCTCTTTCATCATCAAAATTCTCTAGCTTATTTAATAAATCAAAAATCTTCTCAACTTGATGATAAGGCATTTGGACTACAGATATACATATGATTGTAATATCATTATTTCTCTCACTCCATTTCTGTGCAAGAAGAATCAGTTTATCCTTATCTCTGTTCAACTCATCCATGAGGGTTACAATTCTTGTCAACTGATCATAAAAAGTTGACCATTGTATTTTATCCCTCAAATATACTACACCCTGCTTTAATTTTTCTTCTTGTTGATTTCTAAATTCTATCTGTAACTCATGTAATTTTGTTTTTTCTACTTCAAAGTCCTCTGCAGTATAGAATTGGGCCCTTTCAGGGGTGTCAGGTATTTCAATGATAGGGGTTGATCCAACAAATGACTATGAAGGGTATGCAATTCTAAGTGTATTGGATTCTCCCACCTTTCTTTTCTCAAGTATCTTCTCCAATTGAGATACCTTGTTTTCCAGATCAATTCTCTTTTTTACTTCTTTATTGTAGGCATCCACCACTATTTCATACTTACTCAACAAATTAATCATTTCCTTTTCTTCTTTTTCTACAGTGGCCAAGGCAAATTTAGAATAGTCCACATTCATGTGGGTTTCCTATACATGTGAAGTATCAATGACCCTCCTCACAATGATACTCCCTGTTAGTCCTGAATCATCAAGCTGTAATGGAGTAGTCCTGGATCCTCTTATTAATGACCACATAACAAGGGCAGCTTGATCACTATTGAATGTTGTTCCCAAGAATTCCTCTTTATCTGGATCCTGTAATCCTAAATTATTTGACACAAAACTAAAAATTAAGGCATCAACAATATCCCAATTGGGCAATAATAAAATATTTGCATCTTTCACCATCTGTCTACCCTCTTCAGGGGTTATATTCTGGAACTCTTGTATCATTTGTTCCTTTATTTGATTCTGAATAGAGGCTTCATCCATTTCGGGATGCTCTATTTTCATATTCCTACATCTTTGTTCAAAAATATGCATGTTTTCCCTCCATGCAAACTAATGGAAAGCTCTAGATTTTACAAAACTGTTATCAGACAAAAATTGCTAACTGACTTGTTCCAAAATAGGATCTAACTCCCTTCCTCTGAAATATGCTACAGTTAATTCAAAACTCGGCACAGGGGGCTCCTGGGGGTTCCCTTCATCAATTTCTGCTTGAGTAACAAAAACTCCTCCTTGTGACCCCATTTTTTCAATTTGCTCATTGGTGAGCTGCTCTTCCTCAATTCTCATTGGAGTTTGGGAAGGTGAGTAACCTTCATCATGGGATTCCTCTTCCCTTATTATTTTTCATCTTTTGGGAGAAGGTTCAGGGGGTCTTTCTTTAAGGACAGTACTAGTAGATTCAATTATCTATTTTTCTTTGTTTACAATGGGCATCTGATCCTGAATAATAGTATATCCTGTCCTCTTTCACACAACCAGTGGACCTGCCCCTATGTTAGGGGTGAAACCCAATTTCCTCATAACTTCTCTGGCTTTATCTGGAAAAGAATCAATAAAATGTTGTTTCTTCTCATTCATTACCTCCATTATTTCTAAGAATGTACTCATGAGCTTATTTATTCTATCTGCATTAGTTGCAGCATTACTAAGAGGACTGCAATCCTTGTCAAAACAATTAATAAACTCCAAAACTTTTGAATAAACTCTCCATTTCTCTTTCTTTGTTTCTTTCTCCTGGATAGAATATTCATTCCTTATTATATCTTCAGGGAAATAGAATTCATGCTAACTTGGACGAAGCTTGATCCTATGTATAAGAGTAGAATTAAATAAATCTTCTATGTCACAAAAACGATGAGATACTGCCATATTATACTGATCCAAAAATTTGTAGACAAAGATCCACCCTTCTTTAGTTATTACAAACTGGTGAGCTACAGTGCAAGTAGGAAAAATTGATCCTGTTCCCCTTTTGTGCAAAAAGGTCTCCTCCACTCCTCCCAACTGCCATAAAAATTCAGCTACCCCTACCTTTAAAGGCACCTAATAGGGTAGTACATGGGGTGTCCCTTTGAATCCATAGACCCCAATGATAGTTGAGACTGGATATGGGATGATATGTTGCCAATTATGTGAAACTTTTAGACTATGGGGTTTGTCCATAGGCCTAACAAGGTGCATTAGTGCCTTAGGAATTCTGGGATTGTCACTCAATATGAGGCATCTTAGTTTAGAAGCAAAGTGCCTATCAAATCTAACAAAACTAGCATTTTCTGCTTCCCCGTCATGTCTGCACTCCACAATTGAACTGGTAGTGCTTCCCCCTCTTGTTCCTTATTTAAAACCATTTCTTTACCGAAATATGTAACCCCTTTAAAAAGAAACATATGCATCAATAGGGAGTACTGACCCCAAACCTTTTTCACCTTGCCCTTTGCAATCCCCACCAATCCATTGTGAATCTCATTAGCCAGGTAAGATGCAAAATCAAAAATTATTTCTACACCGAAAGAGGAGATTTGGGTGATCATATACATGAAGCTCACAGGAATAAAATCTTCTTCACCCTCTTTGAAGACTCTGCACAGGGTCATGTATATCTTTACTGCCCTGGCATTAAAGCATGATTTCTTGAAAGGTTCTTTAGAAGATGATGTTATTGCTGGTAGGTTTCCAATTCTTCCTATGTGGGCTTTTAGTGCACCTTGTCTAACTACATCCCTTTTGGACATATATTCTTTTTCTAACTCTATCAAATCAATGGGCACATGATACCTAGTGAGAGGTCCCAGACTGAAAACCTCCCTAATTTCTTCTGGACTGATGGTAATTAAAACCTCACCATCCATTCTTCTCACTACCTTAGTGGCTTGATCATAATTTTTCGTTACAGCTTCAAGAAGGTCATAATCCATAAACACACTGGGAACAACTAGCTTTCCAAGATCAAAATTCCATATATTAGCATGAGGGGCATATAATTTCCTTTCTGCGAACCATTTTTTGAACAAACTCAAACCAGTTGAGAAGTTTGAGCATCCTAGACCCAATTACCCTTATCATACAATCCATCAGCTATCCTTAGCCTAGGGTTTAATGAGGTTAACCTTTTAACTTGCACTGTCTCTCCAGTAGACTCAGGGAGCAACTAGAGCAAATCATCATGCACATTTCTGTCCAAATAGTTTATTTGACCTGAAAATCCCTTCTTCGAAGGCATCTTGGACTATTTTTTATAGAACTAAAAAGCCTACGAAGATTATGGTAGTACTACTTACTTGAATTCTATCTTTTTTTTCCTTTGTATTTTTGCAAACTTTCTGCGAACAGACAACTTCACAATTTTTGCCAGATTTCAGCACACTTTCCTTCAGTAATTGCTTCTGCACAAGAATGGCTCAAAATCTTTGCTCACGTAAGATGAAACTGATGAAATCTCTCTGTATTATACTCTATTTTTTCTCACAGATGTTGCTTTCATGTCTAATTAATAAAGAGAGTGGTACCACATTCTGTGTTTAAAACTGTGCCATCGATCTTCAATAATCCTACGATCATGTGATACAGAGAGAAAAACTAGGCGTTGCACTTGACATGTTAATCAATTCACCCAATGAGAACTTACCATGTACATAACTCTTTCCTTGATGGTGCTTATACCTGAACCGACTGGTAACTGAGGACACGTGTCAGCATGCCGCTACTTCGTTATACATAAAGAACGAGCACCTTGCCATAGCGAAGCAACGACAACCGTCGATTTGATCCGGAATCAGTCAGATGATATGTTACTGGGCCTACTCAAAAAGAAGGTGGTGGGCCCTATTCGCTATGTCACTATAAATATCTCCCTCGCAACTCTTCATAGCGAGAAGATAATGGCCGTTGATCATATGTTTAATCAAGGGCGAGGAAACTGCACGTATTCTTTTGATTCATATTCACTATGTTGCATAGCTTAAAGAGCATGCAACTTTTCAAAGCGAGGTAGGGAGGACTGTTGATTTCGTTCCAATTTGACGCTCAGGATCTCTTTGTACATTTGATCAGAAGGGCATTGATGAGATACAAAATTTTGCATAGTTGGCGCCTTTCAAGATTTTACTGCTGTCCTAATTATCATCCCACGTCACCAAAGATCCCACCAACTCTTCAATTTCACGGGGCCTCACTACTTTGCTAATGGCGAGATGTCCAATTTTTTTGATAGCGAGGTAGCGAGCTCTGGCACTTTAACAAATTTTGGCACCATGAAATGTAGAGGGGCATCAGATAATTATTTTAGCTATTAAACTGCTTCTGACAACGACATCTATTACTTGTCACGCCACCTGGTGTAGTCACGGTATTGACAATTTGCAATGTCACCGTCTCTTGATTTCACAGGGCCTCGCTACTTTGCTAACGACAAAGTGTCAAAATTTTTTGATAGCGAGGTAGTGAAGTATCAAAAAAATCATCATTTCGGCTTGGACTTCAAACTACTTCTGATGGGTCCCCTTTTCTATTTTGACGGTAATCCCAATGTGTACCTGCATAATAAATCAGTCAAAAAATGAAGCTCCTACTGCCGTATCTTCATTTTGCAATGTCGTTTTGTAAATTATTCAGCACTCGCTACCTCACCATACATAAAAAGTGCTCATGTTTGTATAGCGAGGTAACGACAACGGTAGATCTAATTAGATCGGACGGCTTGGAAAAAACGAGAGGAAAAGCATCTCGGGGGCACAAAAGATAAGAGGCGATAGAATATTCATCTTATTTGAAGATTCAAAATTTCGTGCCCGACACTTTACAAATAGAAAGAACGTAGGGTTTTCATAAGGTTTTTTCAAAGGCTAGCAAATGGATGGATTGTCCAAAAAGCCTATTTTTCACTTAGAAAGAAAAATCTGACTTTTCTACAATTTGGACAAAAGACTTCTATTACACAAAAAGTCAGACCAATAGTGGCTCTGTCTGGGGATGATAGACTACTTGAGTCTATGCAAGAATTCAGAATCTCTAGGAGAGCAGACCACATATTTGGTAAGATGACAACTTCTTCAAAGAGCACAAAGCAACACACAAAAACAAGGAACCAGACTGCACAAGGATACTTACAAGGATTTACAGAAAACACAAAATGTACAAAACAACAGGAAACCCTAAAACTACTGTCCATGGAAGAAAATAAGTACTTTTCAAGAAAAATACCTCTTCAAGAACTGTCCATGAATTGGCAATTCAAGAATATTTTCAAATATATCTTTGAGTATATAAGAATCTTCACCCCAAGTATTTTCAATTAGATATGGGCCTAACCAAATAGGATCAAATTTTCCATGTTTTCCTTTATCCTCAATTTTGGCATTCCACATCAGGACTAAATCTCCATTTTCAAATTTTTTGCTTACAATTCTCTTGTCATAGAGTGTCTTGACCTGCAATTGCAACTTTTGGTTCCTTAAAGATGCTTCTCTTCTGGTTTTGGTCAGTCCTACCAATTCATCCATTCTTTCTTGCATTTCATCTGTAGTATCTTCATCATATAACTGGATGTAATTGTATAGTCCCATCAAGTTGTTTTGAGGCATTCTATCTTGAATCCCATACACTAAATCAAATGGAGCTACACCAATTGCTTTCTTTACAGTTACTCTATCAGCCCAAATTGCCAACTGTAACTTGGAATCCCATGCCTTTTTATTATCATCCAAGGTTCTCTTAATGACCTTTAACAGGCTCTTATTTGTGGACTCAGCTTGGCCATTCCCTTGTGGATGATATGGGGTAGATGATGACCTTGTCATTCCATATTTATCACAAAACTTGATGAACTCCTCAGATTTGAAGCACATAGCATTATCTGTTACAATTCTCTATGGACATCCAAATCTAGAAATAATATTATTCAGCAGGAAATTATTTACCACTTTACTTGTTGCATTTCTTGTGGGGATAGCCTCTACCCATTTTGTAAAGTAGTCAGTAGCAACCAGAATCCAAGAAGAGCCAGTGCTAAACTTGGGGAAAATCTCTCCTATGAAGTCCAGACCCCATTGTTGAAAAGGTGCTTGAATCTCTATTGGCTTTAATGGAGTATTTCCTGAGAACTTCAGCTTTCCAGCAAACCTCTGACAAGGATCACATTTCCTAACCATAATTTGAGCATCCTTGAAAAGAGAAGGCCACCAGAATCCAGCCCTCATTATCTTATGTGCAGTAGTTTTGGCCATATAGTGCCCCCCACACACTCCAACATGCATTTCTTTGAAAACCTCTTTTTCCTTTTCCTTATCAACACATTTCAATAATACTCCCTCAAAATTTCTCCACCATAGACTGCTTTAGACAATTACATACCTGATGGCTTGCAATTTAGTATTCCTCTTTTCATTTTCATGCAGATGGGGAGGAGCTCCCATATGTTGCAAGTAACATATGACATTGGTGTACCAATCACATTGGTCCATGTCACACAAGTCAGCTTTGAGATCATCATTTACCAGATTTATCTGATTAGCCTCTAGATTAGTTTTAGCCATGAGTTTGGCCAAACCTTGACCTCTTACTAACTTTTTTATTTGTATATCAATGTTAAATTCTTGGATTCTATTGATCCATCTACACCTCCTGCCTGATACTTCCTGTTGAGAGAATATATCTTTGACTGTAGCACTAGGTACAAAAGCGATAACAGTAGCACCTACCAAGTAACATCTAAAAGCTTTTACAACCTTTATCAAAGCATATGCCTGCTTTTCATTTATTTCATATTTCAGTTCAGCAGGCTGTAGTGACTTGCTGAAAAAGGAAATTGGTTGCTCATATCCTTCTTGATTCTTCTGCAATAAGACTGCTGCTACAGTATGGAATGATGCAAAAGAGAAAATATGCATGAGTTTTGCATAATCTGGGGTCCTCAGCACTGGAGCATTCTTTATTGTAGTTTTTATATCTTGGAATGCTTGTGAAGGTTCACTGTTCCAATCTATAATGGCTCCCTTCTTGAGCATTTTTGAGACGGGTCTACTAATTTCAACAAAATTGGTAACAAATCTCCTCAGAAAATTAACTTGGCCAAAAAAGGACTGAATTCCTTTCACATTTTTTGGTTTGGGGAATTTATCAATAGCTGCTACCCTTTCAGGATCTATTTTTACCCCATCCTTAGACACTATGTGTCCTAATAATTTTCCTTCTGTGACCCCGAATGTGCATTTCTTTGGGTTTAAAGATACTCCATATTCTAGGGCTTTTATAAAGATTTTTTTTAAATGTTTGCAGTGATCTTTAGCTTTATTAGAATACGCTGTAAGATCATCCTAGTACACAACCATAAATTTGTCAATATACTCATGAAATGCTACATCCATGGCTCTTTGGAAGGTAGCTCCTGCATTAATCAAGCCAAAAGGCATCCTCACATACACATATGTTCCCCATGGGGTTGTGAAGGCTGTCTTGAATTGTTCATTGATGGATATGCAACCAGTTTGAATGGTAAGGAATTTATAGTACCTATGACTGGGACTTCCCTAGCATCCATCCCTCTACATCTGCCCTGCTTGGTATCCACCTTCAATCCTAAGGCTTCCATTACTTTGAAAGACATTATAGTGTTGGAAGCTCCTGAGTCTATCATGCAATTTTTTAAGGTCTTCCCCTTTATGATTAGACTGAGGAAAAAAGTAAAAATATCTTCTATGAATGCCACTGAGGAATCATCTAGAAACATTTGAGGAATCTGGGATATGATACCACTATCCTCTATTACTAATGGGGTCTGTTGGGATATAGTTTGATCTACAATAATATTATTGTTTACTATTCCACCCAACCATGACAAAGCCTTATTCTTATGCTCTTCAATTCTAAAATGTTCAGACAAGGGCACTTTTACAGTAATTTGAGATAACATGGATATCATATCAACAGGTTCAACCACAATAGGTTTTTCAAGAGTACTTGGAGTCAAAATCTTCTAAGCAGTAGGTACCACATTTTGCTTGATAACATCAGGTTTTGACTTTTTTGGTTGCACAACTGGTTTTGTGGCTTCACTTATCTGAAATTGAACCTTCTTCTTAGGTTCCCATTTCTTACCCTTGTTTTCCTTGGTCTTAGGCACATCTACATTGACTTTCTTGTTTTGATCATTCATCTTATGAGTGATGTCTTTGATGAATACACTAGATGGCCTTCCTGCATCATTATTTATTGCTCTATTTCTCAAATTATAATTACTATGAACTTGTGAAATCATTTCTGCTATAATTCTATCAATTTTTTCCTTGGAGGGTATTCTTAAACTTGTGAGACCTACATCAAAAAATGTACTGCATACCTTATCCGTATCATACCCTTCATCATCTGAAAGCACTTGCTGATGATGTAGCTGGTAAGCAATTCTTTGGCTAGTAATATCATTTTTAGGCTCTTCTAAATCAGAATCTATCAAATCATCACACATATTGACCATATTGCAGCTTATATCGTCATGGCTTTTGTCTTTAGTTTCTTCTTCAAGTTGCACTCCTTGAGCTTGGGAAAATGACTGAGCAACAACACAATAATCAACAAAATGAGGTGATTGGCATATAATGCACCATGGTACATCATCATTCATATTTACAGTGTTCCTTTGCAAGGGGTCTAGAGTACCCTTATCCTTCACATTGTGGGTCTGGTTGGGAACTGGTTTACCATCTTTCCACTGAGTGGTGTAAGGGTAATTTTGCATTCTAGGCTGCCTATTGAAAATGTTGTTATTCACAGGGGGTCTTTCAGCAACATTTGGCTTATTAAAACTAGTGAGATTCATCTTCTTGAGCATTTCTAAAACCTGGCCTATAGTAGGTTCCTCGGGCTTCTTTCCTATAAGAATTTTGTCACCCTCCCTTTTATTATTATTTTTAGGATTGAAAAGCTTAGGATCATCCCTCCTACCTAGTTTGCCAGATGCCTTCCTATTATTCTCTATATTTACTGCAACTCTATAGGCATCTCTTAAAGTTTTAAGATCTTTATCCCTCAATTGATAAGCCATTTTGCTATCAAAAGCATTGAAATAGGTTGTGAGATAGACATCTTCATTTAACCTCATAAATTGAAAAATTTTGTACATACCTTTTTGGAATCTCACATTAAAATCAAATGTGGACTCATTTGGATTCTTCTTGATATTGTTGAACTCGTTCAACATGAATCCTGCATTAGTATTGTCCCCATATTGCTCCTTGAACAATTTCTCCAAATCACTCCATGAGGTAATACTGTCATCAGACAACCTCCTAAACCAATCCTTTGCATCTCTCTATTAGTGAATGCACAAACAGTTTCATTACCATGTCTTCATGTTCAACTTCATAGTCGTTCAACATATCAATGAAAATCTTGAAATGTTCTTCACTAGTAATAGCATTATTCCCAGAAAACTTAACCACTTTATCTCTCAAATCAAATGATATGGGATGTGGGGCACCAGGAATACCAGAAAATGATATTTGTCTATACTTTTTCAGGTATATAGGTTTCTTCTTGAAATCAGGAACATTTGAAGTGCTAGCTATATTAGCTTGACTTAGGGGAGCAGCTTGGGATTTTTGTGGAGGGGCAAATGGGACTTGGGTACCAATAGTGGAAGATGAGGTAGGAGTAGATTGGGGTACTCCCTAAGTTGAAATTATGGGACCACTAACTAGTGCAGGATTTGTAGGTGGGATAGACAAATTGGGCCATGAAGCCAATGCAGAATTAGACTTTATGAATTGGATTTTCCTTCTAGTTTCTGCAGCTTGAGCTTCATTCTCAACCTTCTCAAGTTCTTTTGCAAGATCTTCCCTCTCTTTTTGAGCCTTCTCAAGATCTAGATCTAATTTCGACATGGAGGGTTGAATAGGTTTTCTTGGTATAGCTTGAGGCTCATTTATTTGGATTCCTATAGCCTTGCCTTTCCCTTTAGCTGGAGCTTTTGCAATGGGCTCTACAGGATCCACTTGAACAGGTTTATAGGCTTGTATTTGAGCAATAACTGGTTCTTGCCTTTGATTTAGGCATTTCTCCCGTTCTTGAACTTTAGCTCTCAGATTATCAACATCTCCAAAAACATCCTTATGGATAGTTGTGGTATTCTCTTCTAATTTTTTATTTTTCTCTTTCAAAGCAGCCATCCTTCTTAGCAGAGCATCTCTTTCTACTATGGCATCCAAGGTGGCTTGCTCCTTCTCTTTTTCAAGACGAATGCATTTAGCTTCTTCCTCAGCAATCCATTTCTTCAAAAATTCTATTTCAGAGTGCACTTCTTTAAGATCTACAGAAGTTGCCTCGGAATCAACAGGGTCATCCAAATCTATAAGGTTTGGTTCTACATATGGGGCTACTCTAGGATTGAAAGGATTATCAGATGAACTCCTAAATCCTTGTCTATAATTCATATCTGCTACAGGATCTGGTCTTAATAAAGCAATTCCCATAGTAGACACGTCATTCTTTTGAAAAAATCTCTCATCTGGTAATGGGGTACTGAAAATGCCTCCTAAGAGTCTTGTAGTTTCGGATTCAGAGCTAAGCGAAGAAGACTCTCTTCCTATTACTGGTTGATAATGGGAATTGATGGATGCATTACCTCTGGGTTTCCAAGTGGGATTTGGATCTGTCTTTTTTTTATTTTGGTTCTTCCTACCACCTTGGGGTAGATCAGTATACATCGATACATTGGGATTGGCTCTCATGTAAGCTCTTGTGTTTTTTCTTTTGTCAGCCATATTCACCTTTTGTTACAATAAGCACTAGCTTCAAAGCCTAGACTGAGTTGCCACCCTATTTTAGGAAAATATATAATGACACTTTTGCTGACTGAAGGAAAACAATAAACAAGTAGGAACAAAAATATATGGCACAGATAGACCAATCACTGATGTCATAAGACTGCAACTCTTGCTTGTTAGATAAGACACTTGGATAGGCTGGATACATCAGTGTGTAGCAATGGTACTTGGGCTCTATCTTCTTTAAATTCTCTAAGTTTGACACTAAAGATTCCCTTATAACCATGGGAAAAACCTAGATCACATGACACACACGTACATAGCAAGACCAAAGAAACTGTAGTACTTTTCATAGATGTGTTGGACAACTCCCCAACCGAGTCGCCATTTTGTTGGAGTTTTTAAAAAGTACTAAAAATACTAAGCGAAAAAATGCTTAATACCAAAATGATAGTACATACACAATCTAAAGACTAGCCTATTCTTATTAACAATTGCATATGTAAGGTCTTTGGACCCAACTTCAACAAAATCACAGATGGTTTTCTACTCTTTTGGCTCTACAAAATCAGGGTGGGTGTACCCAGGGATGGTTCAAAACTGGAACAACTGTATGAGGATTATTTTTAGTTTCATTCTGATTCTCATTTCAAGATCCTCAAACATATACATAATTCTTACTAACTTGGTAAACACATCCCATAAATAGATATGGCCAAGAATTCTTCTATAGATCTGCAGATGTTTTTAACAACAATGGCTAACTGAAGCTAAAACATTCCATGCAAACAAGTGCTGGCCAACTTTGAAGATCTACAGGAAATAAAAGTAAAATTTGATTTGATGATGCATTTGAATAACCATTTACAATATATTTTTCCTTCAGCTGAAACAACTTGATCAGTGCCTAATCCATTGGGGTTCAGAGTCTATAGAAAATTCTTAGATCTAATTCATTGCTTTACAACAAGTTCTATCAGCAATTCTTATCTGAATTCATCATTCAAAATCCTTTTCAATACTTAAGAACTCTCATCACATTCATCAAAGCCTTTATTTAATCCATTGAATTAAAAGCAATGATAAATGGATATACAACCTAACTAGATTGCATTCAATTGCACAAGCTTTTACTCATGCAACATCAAGGTAGCTAAGTATTTAAAAGGAGACAAAATTTAGAAAGAACTGATATGGGGATAGTTGATAATTTGTATTCATTTCCTTTGAAAATGGTATATCTTTTACAATAGACATAGAATGGCCTTCAGAAAGAAACACAGCTCATTCTATATTCATGTATTCTTAGAGAATTTGACAGAAAAATACGTTACAAACTTGCTTTCCAAATTTGGACCAAAAACCAGACTAAGCACAATACTTAGAAGGAATAGAATTCGGACCCTTCTTTAGCCTTGGGATCTCACTTAAATAGTGTGAGATGCAACAAGCTTCAGGCTAAAGACAAATGACAGGTGTCCTTTTAAAAAAGGCACTCACCTACAATTTTGTCAAAAAGACAAGAACAAAATAACAGAAAGGCTTATTACAACAAACATTCCTTGGTGGGTCCCTTTCTATTATGCTTCTCTGTTGTTGAGACAAGAAAATATGATCTAATCTTATAATCATTCTTCATCCTCAGAGTACATAGCCATGAGGTCTGAAAGTGATGTATCATCTTCAGTTACCTGCAAACATACTTTAACCTGGGGATCTTCCATGTCTTCATTACTAACTACGAGGGTAACTGTTACTTTTGCATCTTCCTCCTCATTGTTTCCTGACATCTGTTCCATAAACTAATTTTTCCATTTATTAAAAGCATCATCATCTGGCCAATCAAAACTTAGAGCTTCTCTTTGTATCTTTATTAAAAAATTTGCATTTTCTTCTAAATCATCAAATTCTTTTCTCATAGAAGTATAAAATAACTGTATTTTTACTAGCTCTTCATTTGTCTTTGCCCAGAACCAGTGGCCAGTCTCACTCATGATGTTTATTATTCTTTCATTAAATAACTCATCCAACTCCCTTTTTCACTTTTCCTTTTCCTTTATTGTATCAACAGATTCTAAAGCACAAGGAAATAAAGTGAATTTTTCAGGCATATATTGGGAAAAATAGAGTGTTAATATTCTCTATAAAGAATCTCTTTCATCATCAAAATTCTCTAGCTTATTTAATAAATTAAAAATATTCTCAACTTGATGATAAGGCATTTGGACTGCAGATATACATATGATTGTAATATCATTATTTCTCTCCCTCCATTTCTGTGCAAGAAGAATCAGTTTATCCTTATCTCTGTTTAACTCATCCATGAGGGTTACAATTCTTGTCAACTGATCATAAAAAGCTGAGCATTGTATTTTATCCCTCAAATATACCACACCCTTCATTAATTTTTCTTCCTGCTGATTTCTAAATTCTATCTGCGACTCATGTAATTTTGTTTTTTCAGCTTCAAAGTCCTCTGCAGTATAGAATTGGGGCCTTTTAGGGGTGTCAGGTATTTCAATGATAGGGGTTGATCCAAAAAATGAATGTGAAGGGTATGGATTTCTAAGTGTACTGGATTCTCCCATCTTTCTTTTCCCAAGTATCTTCTCCAATTGAGATACCTTGTTTTCCAGATCAATTCTCTTTTTTACTTCTTTATTGTAGGCATCCACCACTATTTCATACTTACTCAGTAGATTAGTCATTTCCTTTTCTTCTTTTTCTGCAATGGCCAAGGAAAATTTAGAATAGTCCACATTCATGTGGGCTGCCTGTACATGTGAAGTATCAGTGACCCTCCTCACAATGATACTCCCTGTTAGTCCTGAATCATCAAGCTGGAATGGAGTAGTCCTGGATCCTCTTCTTAATGACCACATAACAAGGGCAACTTGATCATTACTGAATGCTATTTCCAAGAATTCCTCTTTATCTGGATCCTGTAATCCTAAATTATTTGACACAGAATTGAAAATTAAGGCATCAGCAATATCCCAATTGGACAATAATAAAATATTTGCATCTTTCACCATCTGTCTACCCTCTTCAAGGGTTATATTCTGGAACTTTTGTATCATTTGTTCCTTTATTTGATTCTGAATAGAGGCTTCATCCATTTCGAGATGCTTTGTTTTCATATTCGTACATCTTTGTTAAAAAATGTGCATGTTTGCCCTCCATGCAAACTGATGGAAAGCCCTAGATTTTACAAAACTATTATCAAACAAAAATTGCTGACTGGTTTGTTCCAAAATAGGATCTAACTCCCTTCCTCTGAAATCTACTATAGTTAATTCAAAACTTAGCACAGGGGGCTCCTAAGGGTTCCCTTCATCAATTTCTACTTGAGTAACAAAAACTCCTCCTTGTGACCCCATTTTTTCAATTTTCTCATTGGTGAGCTGCTCTTCCTCAATTCTCATTGGAGTTTGGGAAGGTAAGTAACCTTCATCATGGGATTCCTCTTCCTTTATTATTTTTCTTATTTTGGTAGAAGGTTCAGGGGTCTTTCTTCAAGGACAGTACTAGTAGATTCAATTATCTATTTTTCTTTGTTTACAATGGGCATCTGATCCTGAATAACAGTATATCCTGTCCTCTTTCGCACAACCAGTGGACTTGCCCCTATGTTAGGGGTGAAACCCAATTTCCTCATAACTTCTCTGGCTTTATCTGGAAAAGAATCAATAAAATGTTGTTTCTTCTCATTCATTACCTCCATTATTTCTGAGAATGTACTCATGAGCTTATTTATTCTATCTGCATTAGTTACAGCATTACTAAGAGGACTGCAATCCTTGTCAAAACAATTAATAAAATCCAAAACTTTTGAATAAACTCTCCATTTCTCTTTCTTTTTTCTTTCTCTTGGATAGAATATTCATTCCTTATTATATCTTTAGGGAAATATAATTCATGTTGACTTGGACAAAGCTTGATCCTATGTCTAAGAGCGAAATTAAAGAAATCTTCTGTGTCACAAAAACAAGCATGAGATACTACCATCTTATATTGATCCAAAAATTTGTAGAGGAAGATCCACCCTTCTTTAGTTATTACAAACTGGTGAGCTATAGTGCAAGTAGGAAAAATTGATCCTGTTCCCCTTTTGTGCAAAAAGGTCTCCTCCACTCCTCCCAACTGCCATAAAAATTCAGCTACCCCTACCTTTAAAGGCACCTGATAGGGTAGTACATGGGGTGTCCCTTTGAATCCATAGACCCTAATGACAGTTGAGACTGGATATGGGATGATATGTCGCCAATTATGTGAGACTTTTGGACTATGGGGTTTGTCCATAGGCCTAACAAGGTGCATTAATGCCTTAGGAATTCTGGGATTGTCACTCAATATGAGGCATCTTAGTTTAGAAGCAAAGTGCCTATCAAATCTAACAAAACTAGCATTTTCTGCTTCCCCAGTCATGTCTGCACTCCACAATTGAACTGGTAGTGCTTCCCCCTTTTGTTCCTTATTTAAAACCATTTCTTTACCGAAATATGTAACCCCTTTAAAAAGAAACATATGCATCAATAGGGAGTACTAACCCCAAACCTTTTCCACCTTGCCCTTTGCAATCCCCACCAATCCATTGTGAATCTCATTAGCCAGGTAAGATGCAAAATCAAAGATTATTTCTACACCGAAAGAGGAGATTTGGGTGATCATATACATGAAGCTCACAGGAATAAAATCTTCTTCGCCCTCTTTGAAGACTCTGCACAAGGTCCTGTATATCTCTACTGCCCTGGCATTAAAGCATGATTTCTTGAAAGGTTCTTTAGAAGATGATGTTATTGCTGGTAGGTTTCCAATTCTGCCTATGTTGGCTTTCAGTGCACTTTGTCTAACTACATCCCTTTTGGACATATATTCTTTTTCTAACTCTATCAAATCAATGGGCACATGATACCTAGTGAGAGGTCCTAGACTGAAAACCTCCCTAATTTCTTCTGGACTGATGGTAATTAAAACGTCACCATCCATTCTTCTCACTACCTTAGTGGCTTGATCATAACTTTTCACTACAGCTTCAAGAAGGTCATAATCCATAAACACACTGGGAACAACTAGCTTTCCAAGATCAAAATTTCATATATTAGCATGAGGGGCATATAATTTCCTTTCGGCGAACCATTTTTTGAACAAACTCAAACTAGTTTGAGAAGTTTGAGTATCCTAGACCCAATTACCCTTATCATACAATCCATCAGCTACCCTTAACCTAGGGTTCAATGAGGTTAACCTTTTAACTTGTACTGTCTCTATAGTAGACTTAGGGAGCAACTCAAGCAAATCATCATGCACATTTCTGTCCAAATAGTTTATTTGACCCAAAAATCCTTTCTTCGGAGGGATCTTGGACTATTTTTTATAGAACTAAAAAGCCTACGAAGATTATGGTAGTACTACTTACTTGAATTCTGTCTTTGCTTTCCTCTGTATTTTTGCAAACTTTTCGTGAACAGACAACTTCACAATTTCTACCAAATTTCAGCACACTTTCCTTTAGTAATTGCTTCTACACAAGAATGGCTCAAAATCTTTTCTCGCATTAGATGAAACTGATGAAATCTCTCTGTATTATACTCTATTTTTTCTCACGGACGATGCTTTCATGTGTAATTAATATAGAGAGTGGAACCACATTTTGTGTTTAAAACTGCGCCATCAATCTTCAAGAATCCTATAATCATGTGATATAGAGAGAACAACTAGGCATTGCACTTGACATGCTAATCAATTCACCCAATGAGAACTTACCACATACATAACTCTTTCCTTGATGACGCTTATAGCCAGACCCACTAGTAACTGAGGACATGTGTCAGCATGTTTCTACTTCGTTATGCATAAAGAACAAGCACCTTGCCATAGCGAAGCAGCGACAACTGTTGATCTGATCCAGAATCGGTCAGATGATATGTTACTGGGCCTGCTCAGAAAGAAGGTGGTGGGCCCTATTCGCTATGTCACTATAAATTGTTGAGATAATCAGTGTTGCACACATTGCATAATATTGTTATTTTATTATTACTATTTTTTATTATGTAATGTTGTACCTAGATGGATGTGCAACATGTAAAGATTCCCATGGAATATTCTTGATGAGTTGTATTATAACATTGTGAAAATATTTCATGTAATTATTTAATATTGGGGGAAAGAATTAAATGCCCAATATTAAATGTGGGGTTAGTGGGTTAGGTAGCACATGGTTTTAGCACATAGTTTATGTAATACCACTTAGTGGTTTTTTGGGACTTGCTACTATATAAGCAGCCACAAGGGTAGTTGTTGTAAAAGAGAGTGACAAGGAGAAGACAAAAGGCAAGAGTCGAGTGGGACAAGGCTTGACAGGTTAGCCAAGGGAGCATTTGTGAAGGTTGAAAGCATGGCATGGGATGTGTGGATTCATGCTTGTTCACATAGTTTGCTCGGTTGTGGCTATGGCCATGAAGGCTTCCATGGTTGTATGGCAATGGTATTTTTTGCTGAATAATACATGGTGATGGATGCTTTTGGAGGCTGGGTTTTTCCCTCAATGAGCGTTTCCCAGGGTATATCTTGTGTCACATTTTGTGGGTATGTTGTCTATTCTCTTGCATGTGGATTTTAATTTTGTGTTTATTTCAGATCTATTATGGGTTATGTGGAAACGGTTATATTCTTTGTTGCCAAGTTTCCTTACAAGTGGTATTAGAGCTATGGTTTTATTATTGTAACCCTAGATTGAATCCATGGGAATGCATGAGAGGATAAAAGAAAGGGCAAGATATATGAATGATTTATTGCAGATCTAAGAGTTTTGGATTTGCTGTTATGATGGGATGTTAAAATATTTGGGCATGTGAAATTGTTGGACAAAAAGATTTTTTTGGATGTTTCATTTAAATGAGGGTTTTGGGGGGTAGCTTGCAAAAATGACCTCCTGGGTAAAAATAGACCTCACCATTGGATCCGGGTCGACATTTCCATAAATTTTGATATATAATATGCCCTAGTTTGGCCATGTTCAAAGGAAATAAAAGAGTTTTTTAGTTTCAGCTCATGATGGCCGTCAAATTTAATCCTGTCGGAATTTTCGTCACTGAAAAAATAAAAAATGAAAAATCGTACTGAAAGTGGTAAAAGGACTGTCTTAGTAAAATGGCCATAACTTTCTCTCAGAATATCGGATTTCAGAATTCTTATAGGCGTTGGAAAGCTAATTCAGAGCACTACAACATGGTGTAGGTTTGGTTCTATAATTTTGAGATTTTGTCATGTTTTAAGAGCCCTAAAGTTAGATGTTATTTATTTTGAGCACAGATTAGGGCATAACTTGGGCATACGAAGTCGAATTTTGGACTTCAAGTAGTCAACGGAAAGCTCTACACATTGGTTCAAATTTGGTGTAGGTTTGGCATGATTTATTTGTTGATATATTTATCTGAACAGTTTAGAGATATATTTTGACTATGGTAACATTGTGAGTTTATGGCATTGGAGATTTAAGGTTTGATGTCATTGTATACTCAGTTCATATTTTAGATTGGTCTCATGATGATATGGTTATTAGTGTTTGGTTTGGATATGCATGATGACTTTTTGGGTCTACAAGTTGTGCAGTGTTGTAAGCGGTCTATACTTACAGGTTGCATTTATAGCTTGGTTATGGGTTGTCTTTGCCCATTGATCTTTCATTATTAATGCATATTCAGATTGGTGGCTTGGATTTGGGTTGTCTATGCCCTTGGTCACATGATTTTATCTTCATGTAGAAGGGATGAGATGTTGTTACTAGGTACAGTCATGGTGGAGGATTGTGGTTGACTATTTTATGCTGACAGGTTGGTCATATTGAGAGCCAGATGCTCAATTCATGGATGTGATCATGGTGTCATGGATTTTTGCATGACATGATTGGTTATACAGGTACATTCTTGATGTTCATTAGCTTGGATTTTCTGATTCAGTTATGGTGGTATATCTTCTTGGTTGAGGATCATGGTTATTTGATTTTCTTTTGAGGAGCTCATGATGTGCACTTTGAGTTCTTTGATAGTTTGATGCCTTGGTTGATTCTCATGGTTAGAGGATAGTTTTTCATCATGATGTCATGGATAGCTTGGACACATGGTTTAGTGGGAGCTTGTGACAGTGATGGGGTGATAGTGCAGGATTAGTTCCTGGTTTGGTTTATATCTTCTTGGTTTGGCGAGGATGGATTTTATGATGCCATAGGTGACTTGGTACCATGATTGAGTGGGAGTTTTTGACATTGATATATTTATTGAGTGTTTGCAGATGTTGGAGGTTTTTCTTAGATCCTGTTGCTGCAGAAGCGTCTTTGACATTTGCATGGTGCACTTGTTATCTTCATGGTGTATGAAGATGGTTAGATCTTGAGGACTCATGGAGTTCTTGGTTATCTTCATGGTATGTGGAGATGGTTCTTCATGGTGTGTGGAGATGGTTTTCTTCATGGTGTGTGGAGATGGTTGCATCTTGAGGACTCACAGGGTTCTTGGCAAAGGTGTGGTTCATGCTTTTATTTGGCATGTTATCCTTGGTGTGAGGATGGTGTTATTATGTCATGGTATACTCTTGATACGCATTTAGAGTTGTGACATGTTATGGTGTGTTCATATGGAGTATGTTATCTCTTTAGTTGAGATGGTAAGATCATGTTGTCATGTTTATGTTCCTGAGGCCATGGTTGGAACTTTGACATTGATCTTGGTTTAGTTTCTTGGTATTGAGTACAATGATCATAAGTTGGATACTTCATGATATTGTTATGTTGCATTTGGAGTTGGCATGGATTGATTGGTTACAGGTGCTCATGGATACTTAGAGACGGTGGTGACGATGATTTCTCTTGGATTAGAAAAGTATTTGTTGGGACGGTTGATGGTTTCAGCAGAAAGTTCGAGGGGCAGTCACCTGATATGGACTTGAGAGGAGATTGTTCGTAGATGAGTCTTGGTTGGAGACTTGGGTATCTTGATGAGCATTCTCATTCCCCACTCTTGGTCTACTCGGCAGTTTGCTACTTGAGAGGTATAGCCCATTGTTTCTCTCAGTTGCATTATATTTATGCTTGTCTTTCATGGATATGGATCTTGAGCTATGGTACATGAGTTAGTTCTGGAGGGTTCATTTGAGGGATGGTTTAGCATTGGTTATCTCCATGTGCATATGTTGTTATGCTGGTTGAGTTTGGGAGATGGTTTTATTGGGCATATTCCTTGGATTAGAATGGTTATTCCTTGGTTTAGGAATGGTTTTATGAGTTTGATCTTCTTGTGAGAGGCTTACATCCATGATTAGTTATAAGATATGGTTTGGGTTTTGTTGAGGCTTCTTGTTGGGATTTTATGGAGGAGATCATACTTGCATAGTTTACATCTAGAGGTGTGTGTAGAAGGACATGATACAGGTTATGATTTGCATGGTTTCTCTGGTCTTGGTTATCTTCCTGGATGTTCAGTTTTGCTTACATTGGATTTGAGATTGGTTAGAGATTGTGATCACTGGTTTGTGCTCATGTATGTCATGTGAGAGATGACATGGTTATTCCTTTATCTCTTTCCTCTGTTGGTTGTGGTGAACTTGGGAGAGCATTGGAGACTTGTTATGAGAGTTATTCTTGCAGGATATTGGATTATGTATTGTGGATGTCCTTGATACTACATGGATTCACTTCTTTGAGATGTTGTGAGTGGATTGGTTATAGATTTGACATTACCTTTTGCAGTGGGAGCTTCTTGGTATATATGTGGTAGGTATTGCTCTTGAGGCTTGTGATTGCAGGTTGCAGATTGGATATATCGGTGATATGAGATTCACTTGTTATACCTTTGAGGTATGGATAGTTGGATGGGTTTCACACTTTGCTGTGGATTTTATTTCAGCTATGGATATTTTGACAACTACGGATACATGTGATTACCTTTGGATCAGGTTATTTGTGCTTGGCATTTTCAGTTGGTATAAGATTTTATGATCTTCTAATGTGACAGGTTGGGTGGCTTTCTCTTTGGATGGTTTCTATGTATGTCTAGTGGGAGTGGCATAATAGGAGGTGAGATCATTCATGTTCGAGATGTTGGATACTTTGATTTTGTTGTGGGTACCAGTATGGAGCACTTGGTGTATTTTGATCCATGATGGTGGATGTGCTGGGAGGGATTGTTCCCTTGTTCATTTATGTGGCTACGAATTGACCCTATGCAATGTATACAACAAGTGGGAGATTGTTGAGATAATCGGTGTTGCACACATTGCATAATATTATTATTTTATTATTATTATTTTTTATTATGTAATGTTGTACCTAGATGGACGTGCAACATGTAAAGATTCCCATGGAATATTCTTGATGAGTTGTATTGTAACATTGTGAAAATATTTCATGTAATTATTTAATATTGGGGGAAAGAATTAAATGCCCAATATTAAATGTGGGGTTAGTGGGTTAGGTAGCACATGGTTTTAGCACATGGTTTATGTAATACCACTTAGTGTTTTTGTGGGACTTGCTACTATATAAGCAGCCACAAGGGTAGTTGTTGTAAAAGAGAGTGACAAGGAGAAGACAAAAGGCAAGAGTTGAGCGGGACAAGGCTTGACAGGTTAGCCAAGGGAGCATTTGTGAAGGTTGAAAGCATGGCATGGGATGTGTGGATTCATGCTTGTTCACATAGTTTTCTCGATTGTGGCTATGGCCATGAAGGCTTCCATGGTTGTATGGCAATGGTATTTTTTGCTGAATAATACATGGTGATGGATGCTTTTGGAGGCTGGGTTTTTCCCTCAATGAGGGTTTCCCAGGGTATATCTTGTGTCACATTTTGTGGGTATGTTGTCTATTCTCTTGCATGTGGATTTTAATTTTGTGTTTATTTCAGATCTATTATGGGTTATGTGGAAACGGTTATATTCTTTGTTGCCAAGTTTCCTTACATAAATATCTCCCTCGCAACTCTTCATAGCGAGAAGACGATGACCGTTGATCATATGTTTAATCAAGGGTGAGGAAACTGCATGTATTCTTTTGATTCATATATGCTACATCACATAGCTTAAAGGGCATGCAACTTTTCAAAGTGAGGTAGTGAGGATTGTTGATTTCATTCCAATCTGACGCTCAGGATCTCTTGGTACATTTGATCAGAAGGGCATTGATGAGATAAAAATTTCTACATAGTTGGTGCCTTTCAAGATTTTACTGCTGTCCTAATTATCATCCCACGTCACCAAAGGTCCCACTGAATCTTCAATTTCATGGGGCCTCGCTACTTCGCTAATAGCGAGATGTCCAATTTTTTTGATAGCAAGGTAGCGAGCTCTGGCACTTTAACGAATTTCGGCACCGTGAAATTCAGAGGGGCATCAGATAATTATTTTTTCTATTAAACTGCTTCTGACAACGACATCTATTACTTGTCACACCACCTGGTGTAGTCACGGTACTGACAATTTGCAATGTCACCGGCTCTTGATTTCACAGGGCCTTGCTACTTCGCTAACGGTGAAGTGTCAAAATTTTCCAATAGCAAGGTAGCGAAGTATCTAAAAATCATCATTCTGGATCGGACTTCAAACTGCTTCTGATGGGTTCCCTTTTTTGTTTTGATGGTAATCCCAATGTGTACTTGCATAATAAATCAATCAGAAAACAAAACTCTGACTGCCGTATCTTCATTTTTTGGTCCCGTTTTGTAAATTATTCAGCACTCACTACCTCGCCATACATAAAAAGTGCTCATGTTTGCATAGCGAGGTAACGACAACGGTAGATCTAATTAGATCGGACGGCTTGGGAAAAATGAGAGGAAAAGCATCTCGAGAGCATAGAAGATAAGAGGCAACAGAATATTCATGTTATTTGAAGATTCAAAATTTTGCGCCCGACACTTTACGAATAGAAAGAACGTAGGGTTTTCATAAGGTTTTTTCAAAGGCTAGCCAATGGATGGATTATCCAAAAACCCTATTTTTCACTTAGAAAGAAAAATCTGACTTTTCTACAATTTGGACAAAAGACTTCTATTACACAAAAAGTGAGACCAATAGTATTATGGATAACAATGGTAGAAAGATATGTAAAAAATGGGCTTGTCAGAAAAGCACTAGAATATTTTAAATACATGCAACTGGCTGGTGTAAAGAGACACTCATCAAAATTCACTTGCATTCTCACTACCTACACTCAAATTGGAGCTTTGGAATAGGGTATGAATATCTATCAAGCTTTATTACGAGCATATTTTTGTTAGATATTGTTGTTTTTAGCACCCTACTAAACATGTATGCAAAATGTGGAAGCATATACAAGGCACGTGAATTATTTTGCAGAATGCCTAAAAGAGATGCAATCCCATCGATTGTCATGATTGTGAGATATGCGCAAAATGGGTTTTTTGAAAAGGCTTTCAAAAATTTCAAAGAACCAAACTCTACAACCCTCACCATCATCCTTCTAAAAACCCTATCTAGATATGTCAATCAATAGGTTTAGGAGCCCTATATATGACTATGAACTGAGCATCAATTTATGCGATGCACTGGTTCTATCATTGGACTCATAACCATTTATGTGAAGCTAGTTGAGGTCTGTCTATCTATAGTTGAAGTCACTATAAGCACTTGGTACTCAACCATCACCGTTCACTTGAGGTTGTTTCAAACTCTTCTCTATAGATTAGTTTGAAAAATACTAGAGCTCAATTCCAATTCCTCTCTATCTTCTATAGTCAACTCCTCTACAATTGATGACTAGTTACACCACCTAGTTAGTTGCAACCAATGCCAAAATGAGAGCTTTGAAACAAGGCATGGGTATCCACTAGAACACAATTGAAAATGGGAAGTTCTTAGATGCAAAAGTTTTGAATACCCTGCTAGACATGCATGCAAAATATGGTAGTGTAAATAGGGCATGCAATGTATTTGAAAAAATGCCTCAAAGAAATGGAATGTTAGTGTTGGTAGATATACACAAAATAGATTTTGTGAGAATTCTCTCAAATGTTTAGAATTAATGAAGCTCTTTGGAACATATCCAGACATTGTACTCTATTTGCCTACAACCATGCATGTTTTTTGGATGAGGATTGAATATAATTCAACCATATGAGTAAAATTTATCGCATTACAACTATAGTTCATCATCCTATGTGTATAGTGGACCTTCTTCCCTATGTTGGTCATATTGAGGATACTTTAAGACTATCATTAAGATGTGAGTTAAATTTTTGGTGCTTGTGTAGATATGTTTTCTTGATACCTATAGATCTCTTTTGAATGCAGGCTTATAAATATTTATAATGATTCCAATTTTTAATTTTGATCATAAGAATCCTACAATTTATGTTCTTTCAAACATTTATACAGAAGCCTATAGATGTAGTAAGGTTCAAATGTTAAGAATATTGATGAGAAATAGAGGAATCAAGAAGATCCCTAGATGTAGTTTGATCGAAGCTCATAAAATGGTACATGCATTTTATGTAGGAGACAGGTTACATCTACAGACATAGATGATCTATGCAAAGCTAGAGAAAATGGCTTGGGAGATGATCTATCCAATTTATATAGAAAATGTTGGCTTCAAGATATGGGCTCAAGTCTGATCAAGTACCCTAACTAAATGAGGATTAGTTAGTGTGAGTAGACCCTGAGGGATGTGTTCGAATGGTTGGAAAGGAACATGGACACCTAGAGGTGAGTGAACTAATAAACCCTCATTGTGAACTCATGTGATTGTTAGCATTATCAAGAGTTGTGTTTTATTGTATCTTACAATTTGTCACTATATCTCTTTACTATTAATGAATCTTGATGCTGTTCTTTACCTTTGGCATGTGACTATGTTTCAAATTCTATTTGGTGGTCTTATCATGACTTCTTTGAAATTTTTCAATAATACATTTGATAATGGTCTTTTAGCCTTGGAATCCGAATGTTCTATCAATTTTCCTTTGACACAAATATAACATGATTTTATTTCAAGATTTTAATTTGCTATGTACATCATCAAGAACTTATCTAGTGAACTAGATAATAGCTCAAACTATCTTTCTAAAAAACTCCAATCTTTTGCCCTTGTGTCAGGTTATCAAAGACATGTCATAGTACAACATGTTGAGACAGGCAACTCTGACAATGTTCTCAACTCCATCAAATGAATTTTCTTTGGCTCATAAATTTGCAACAAGGAGTATGTTGAATGCTAATGGTTCATCATCCAATTTGACTAGGCAAATGTAGACTGACATTCAAAATCCGTTTAGTACCTAAATTTTTTCTTCATTTTCCTAGAATGCTAGGTTTGTATCTAGCATACAACAATTTTGAAATTTTTAGATGTATCCCTAGATTCATTGCTCATGGATCTGCTCCTACCATGGCATCTTCCCACATCACTGATTATGCATCAGCCAACATATGCTATTGCAACACTGGCAGCTACCAGATATTGGCCTAGGTTGGTGTCAAGAGTCATTGGTGGCATAATGGGAGATCTACAATATTCAAGTACATGGATCATGCACATTCTCTTAGTGATGAGACAAGTGTAGCTACAACAGCTGCAACTGCATCAACCTAGTGAACCTTACATGGTGCCATTCTACCTCCTTTTCTCCATCCTAGTATTTATGCTCCTTTTCTAGTAGTGATGGCCGTAGAAGGTGTAGCTTATGGATGGAAGTAATTCAGAGTAGTAATTATGGATTTAAGGTAGAGCCAGGGGTTTGGAGATGTGGGAATTACAATGTATAAATTTCTAATATCCATATAATTAATCTTTATTTGTGTCTGTAAGCTCTAGAATGATAACTTAGATGATAAGAAATAATACAAATAAGTAATATAATATAGGAATCCTTTTATTCAGTGCTACAATTTTTGCATCTTTAGTGGCTAGATATAAGTACTCAATGCTTCTTTTAGAATTTCAAGTGCTCAAGAAGAATGCGCATTATAGGTTCTTGCCAAGTTCAACATACATGGACTAGATCTTCTAGACAAATTTTGTGGTGCATTTTCCATTGAATGCTAAGGTATAAGTTTTAGGTTGTAAATTTGTGGATTGAATGTATATTGAGTAGTCCCACTAATGATTTTTTTTTTCTTGTGGTAAAAGTACAAGTGGTTAAGCCTTTTGGGGGAATATGATGCATGTCTTAATATGGAGCTCTTCTATAAGGGGCATTAATAAGCCTTGTAGACACCTAAAAAGGAATGACAAAAAACATTATAGTTTAGAAGATTAAAGTTTAATTCTTGAACAAATAAACAAAATTCAGAATTGATCTGAAGTAAATGTAGTGACAAGCCTGCAACAACCAAATAAAAGGAAAGAAAATGATATATAAGAAAGAATGGGTTGTGATGAAAATATGTTACCTCTTCCTTATTATGGTTATATCCAACATATGGATGAAAGAATACATCATCAATAGAAAGCTCAAAAACAATACTTACAAATGACCTCATATCTACATCTGAGATCCATGTTGGCTAATATCCTCCTCATACAAATCCTCATTTTTTTAAGAGGTGTAACATTTGGTACATCTTCTTTGACAAAAGTGTTCAATGTTAACCAAATCATTCTTTTCAGCAACATCTTCATAGATAGCTTTCTTGTAACTACAATTCAATTTATTCCCCTCCAGTCCTTGCTAACTAGCTCTAAATATTTATAATTATTAATAGGAACTATAGCTAACTTCTTGGCCTTCTTTTTTAATTTATTTTTCTGGTTCTTGGTTGAACAGAATGGGTATTTCTTCATCAATCTTCATGGTGACCCTATTTTTTGGAAAAAATCAAGTCTCCATTTATGAAATAAGGATGGAAAATTAATAGAACTAAGTTTCTTTCCTTCTTCACATGAGGATTATGATGACAAGGAAGAGATTTAGGGTGAGAGATCAGTCGGAGTGAATTCTATTAATAGTTCTTCTAATGATGATGCACAGTCTCTTGAGAAAATAAGGAAAAGGGCTAATGCTTGTTCATCTTTGTCTTCTACTAAGATTCTAGAGCTAGTATTGCAAAGTAAGATTACTATGTCCACCACAATTTTTTTAAGAAACCTAATGTATCAACATGTGAAGATTCTTTACAAGTAGTATGATGTTGGGTTGATAGTAGACAATTATGCTTGTGGTGATCAAACGACAGAACATTCTATTCAGAAAAAAAGATTCAAAGACATCAATTCTCTATAGACTGATATACTCTTAATAGAAGGAAGCCTCAGTGAGTATAATAAGCTTGGGCAGTGAAATTTTGGAATTGACATTGCTGCTGATCAAGAACCTATGAACTCTCAAGACTTAGATAGCCCTGATCTAAAAAATCCACCATATTGTTGTAAATGTGGATTGTTGTTTAGGGACCTCTTGTTAGTTTGGTAACAAACTTTTTGCTCTATATATTGAGACCCTTTATGTTGTTCAAAATAGTTCAATTCTCTACAAATAGAGACTTTTAATTCAGAAAATTTATGTAGCAGTGGCATTAGTGATTTCTAAACATCCATAGCTGACAGTTATATAGCAACACACATTTTAGTTACCTACATGAAGTTTCTTTTAATTCATAAACAAAGATCTGACACAGAACTACTGGAACAATGTAGTCATAATTATTAGTAGTAGACTCATCTCATATTAAGCTCATTGCAATGATATTACTAGACAATTTCAACATTTTGGGGTCTGGTCAAAATTTTAGATCAGGACATCACCCTATTAGAATTCTTTAGAATAACTGAGGGGTGGGGGGGGGGGGGGTGAATTAGTTATTCAAGGTCCAAATGCCCTAATAAATTTTTTTCTCAAATTATAGTGAGCCCATAAACTTTTCATCCATCCAAGCTTAAAATAATCATCCTTAGAAAATTATAGTAAATCAACATGCAGAGATAAAACATGCAAGATCAACACATGACACAATGATTTACGTGGAAACCCAATTTGAAAAAAACCACTAGTAACATGCTACTTGATTCTCACTCTTCTAAAGTGATGCCCTGTTAAAGGCTTACAACACACTGTTAAATGTGACCTTGTTAGAGGATTTCACCAAACTGTTAGGAATGGGCCTGGTTAAAGGACTTTAGAACATTCACTTAGAATGTCACCCTATTAAAGGATTTACCTCATGGCTATTAAACCAACCTAAGTCCATAGGATTTAAACTAACTATTACAATTGCTAGAGAATAACAATAATGGCTTTTTGATATGATATAACTTACAACATACTTTATAAATTTTAGATCACACTTTCAGTTCAATCCTTTTGCTTGGCTTTAATCACTTCAGCTCTGACTGCTTGTCTTCATCTCAAGCTTTGTCTCCTTGAGTCTTCTTACTTATCATACCAATGCATCCATATCTGGGGTCTTCTTATTGAAACAGAGTAACTGTGCTCTCTTTCTCCTTAGCACCTCCTTCAACATTTTATGCTTTCATGCTTGGCTACCTCTCTCTATTCTTCATGACCTTATGACTCCTTAAATAGAATCTGGTTTTCCTTTTTCACTCAATTCTCCCTCTCCAATTTTAGGGTTTCAAGTGGATTAGGTAGGATACAATGTATCTACCCCATATCTTGCTCTTATCTAGAAACTTCATCTTGAGTCCAGTTGTATCTTAAAAAATGTTTCTACATGGTGTTCTGTGCCACCAGCTCATCATTCTTATCTTCCATTTAATTCATAGACTTCTAGATAACAACCTTGTCAGCTTAGATCTGGTGAATCTTTGATTTTTGAAATAATGCAGCAACTCAACACTATTGGTTTACTAATGCTCGACATCTCTGTGTTACTCAACACTTGGTTCTCCTCGACACTTGTATTTGCTCGGCTCCCTCTCTCTAATGAACTTAGTTGGACTTTACAAAAGACTTAGCTAAAACCTTACATCTTTGATATGTTTCAGTGTGCCCATTCTCTGTGTCTTATAGTATGTCATCAATACACTTTTTCATCAATGGCTTAGCTAATCTTTGTACTTTCTTACAACATCATAACTTCAACCTTTCTCTAGGTGTTCTAGTTACATCTTATTGATTGCCTCCTCCTTGTCAATCAACTAATTGATAGTATTTGGATCACTAAAGCAATTGTCATTCCTGCAAGTAGGAAGTTTGACATCAATGACAAAACAATGATTGAGAACATTCTTTCACTAGTTCCATATACAATTTCCCTCATGATCTTTTCAATCATTTCCAACAATCTCCCTCTTTGGCATTGATAGCAAACCAAACTGATCAATAGATCAACTTAATTACCACCAAGATTGTATACGTTGTCTACTACTTTTCTTGGCTACTGCATCTTTACTACTGATCTCATATATCTTCCTCTTTCATATATATCTCCCTTTTGCTTTGTATTGATCAGGTTTCTACATATTTCTCTCTCTTTAACATAAGTGCCAAAGATGTAGCATGCAAAATATAAGCTTTGGCTTCTTGATGTCTTCTCCCTCTGTCACCATGCTTGTGACTAATTTGGAGTTTCTGCTCTTGCTATCATCCTCTGCATCATTCTTTTGATATTTTAATGATTTATTGCTATTGATGCAGGGCAACTTCCTTGTTATTTTATACTACTTGAGTTAGGGGTATTACCCCCAACTTTCCTCTAAGATATTCATAAGCATCCTTGGGCAATGGTTTGGTGAAGATATCTGCAGTTTGTTCCTTTGTGTGAATGTATTCCAACTTCACTTGTTTGTCTTCTACCAATTCTCTGACATAGTGATACTTGATTGCAATGTGCTTGGTTTTTGCATGCATTACTGGATTTTTGGATATGTTTATAGCACTTGTATTATCACAATACAATATCATAGGTTTGGTTACCTCTTCTTTCATTCCTTTCAATAGATGTGTGAGCCACACAATGTTTGTGCAATTGACTGCTGCTGCCACATATTCTAATTTTGTAGTGGATTGGGATGCGCATGTTTGTTTCTTGCTAGTCCATGTAACTAGCCTTTTGCCTAAAAATAATGCACCTCCACTTGTGCTTTTTCTATCATCAATGTTGCCTCCCCAATTTGCATCTGTATATGCATTGAGCTCAAACTTTCCATTCTTTTTGTAGTATAGACCAAATTTATCAGTTCCTTTAAGATACCTCATTATTCTTTTTACTGCTATGAGATGATTTTCTTTGGGATTAGCAGAGAATCTAGCCACTATTTCAACTGCTAATTCTATGTCTGGTCTACTATGTACAACATATTGTAGTTTTCCAATCATGAATCTGTACATTGTTTGATTGACTTCAATTGATTCATCATTTTTGGATAGCTTATTTCCTTTTTCCATTAGTGTGCTAACTGGTTTGGACTCCTCCAATCCAAACATTTTAAGAATCTTTTTGATGTACTTTGATTGTGTCACAAATATACCATGTTTGAGTTGATGTACTTGCAGTCCAACAAAAAATTTGATCTCACCAAACATAGACATCTCAAATTCATGTTTCATTTTGTCAATGAAGCCTTTGCAAAGCACTTCCTTTCCTCCAAACATTATGTCATCCACAAATATTTCAAATACAATAATATCCTTACCTTCTTTTGCTTTGATGTACATGTTGCTGTTATCACCAGTTCTTTCAAATCCTATTTACACTAGATACTTGTGAAGTTTCTCATACCATGCTCTAGGTGCTTATTTCAAACCATAGAGTGCTTTATGTAGCTTACAAACCATATCCTTGTTGTTCTCATCAACAAATCCCTCTGGTTGTTCAATATAGACTTCTTCTTCCAATATACCATTCAGAAAAATAGATTTTACATCCATCTGATAAACTTTAAAATCTTTATATGCAGCATATGCAAGTAGAGTTCTTACTCCTTCCATTCTAGCAATAGGGGTGAATGTTTCCCCATAGTCTATTCCTTCTTCTTGAGCATAACCCTTGCATACTAGTCTAGCTTTGTTTTTGGTAATCTCACCATTCTCATCTAGCTTGTTTTTGAATACCCACTTGGTGCCAATCACATTCTTGTCAACTGGTCTGGGAACCAAAATCCAAGTTTTATTCTTCTGTATTTGATCAATCTCTTCTTGTATAGCTTTGTACCAATCATCATCTTGTAATGCACCATATATACTATCTTAGGTTCAAGTTTTCTGATCAGACATGATTCATGTCTCAGTCTGTTCCTTGTCATTGGTCTTGCATCTTTGGCACCAATTATCTGTTCAGCAGGGTGATGTCTTTTTACATATTTGGATAATCTTGGCTCTATCCTTGTTTCCATGTTTGATCTTTCAAATTTTAGGATCACTATGAACTTCATTGTCAGGTTGTTCTTCATCTCTTTCATGTGTACCGACTTCACGATCGGATCATGCATTTTCTTCATTCTACAACTCGACTTCTGAATGCAACTCAACATTCACTGGTTGTGACTCAGTTGAAACTAAAATTTGTTGTTGAGTTTCAATTTGATTGACAACATCCTCATTAACAGGCATTCCTTCATAAGAATACACAAAGGTTCTGTACTCTTTCATTTTCTTTGGTTCTTCAGCTTGGACTTCTGTATGCTCATCAAAGTTTACATTTGTACTTTCCACAATTTTGTTAGTGTTAGTATTCAAACACTTGTATGCCTTACTTCTAGTAGAGTAACCAAGGAATATTCCTTCATCACTTTTTGCATCAAATTTTCCATTTCTATCATCTTTAAGGATAAAGCATTTGCAACCAAACACTTTGAAATGTTTTACATTGGGTGAGTGACCATACCATAATTCAAAAGGTGTTGTATTTGTACCTTTCTTGACTTATACTTGGTTTAGTGTATGAACAGCTACACTTATAGCTTCTCTCTAGTATTTTAGAGCAACAATCTTTTCCATCATTAATGTTTAGGCACAGTCAATCATAGATCTATTTCTTCTTTCAACAATTCCATTCTGTGGGGGAGTTCTAGGAGCTGACGTTTTTCTTTTGATTCCTCTATCATTAAAAAATATTTTGAATTCATTTGATGTGAATTCACTACCTCTGTCTGATCTTAGGCATTTCAAGCTCTTTCCTATTTCCTTTTCAACTCTAGCCACATACCACTTAAACATTTGAAAAGCATCAGATTTTTGTTTTAAGAACATAATAGTCATCATCTTGGAATAGTCATCAATAAACAACAATATGTATTTATCTCCTCTATAGCTTTGTACTTCCATTGGACCACATAAGTAAGTATGAACTAACTCAAGTATTTCTTTAGATGTATAGTTTTTGGTTTTGAAACTTGACTTTGTCATCTTTCCTAGCCGACATTGTTTGCACATGATATTATCAGGCTTCTTCAATTTTGGTAAACCTTTGACTTTCTTCATTTTACTAATATTGACCAGATTTTCAAAGTTGACATGACATAGCCTTCTATGCCATAACCATTCATCATCAAATTTTGCAATAAAAAAAGAAACATCATCGATATCAAGGTAAAATGGATTAATTCTTGTTTGATCTTCTTTTCCTATCAATTTACATCAGTATCATAGATTTTTGCAGTTTTGTTTCCAAATTCTACTTTGCATCCTACATTGCCTAACTATGAGACACTCAGCAAATTGTAGTTTAATCCTTCAACATAGTATGCATTATCACATGAAATTTTCTTTGTGAGCTTAATGGAACCTTTTCCTTTGATTTGGCATGTAGCATCATTACCAAATCTAACACTATTTCCATCATATTGAGTAAAGTTAACAAACATACTTTTTCCTCCTATCATGTGATGTGAGCATCCACTGTCTATGATCCACCTGTCATTCTTGTTCTATGATCCACCTGTCATTCTTGTTCATACATGTTACTAGTGCTATAGGCTCTTCTTCATCAGATTGGTCCTTCATGGATACACAAAAAACTTCATCATCATTATCATCAAAATTTTTTTCAACAATATAACACTTCTTGCCTTTGTCTTTGTAATCTCTCTTGTCATCATCTCTTCTGAATTTTTTTTTGTTGCCTTCCTTGTAATCCTTTTTCTGTGTACACCTGGCAGCAATACGACCTACTTCATTGCAATTGAAACAAATGATAGGCATCTTACCTTTGAATTTTCCTTTACCTGTGTGAAATCTTCTAGCAAGCAATGCTTCTAATTGTTCCACCTCTTCCTCATCAGTGCTACTATCACTGGATACATATTTCATTTTTCTTCCTTTCTTTGATTTTACCTGTTCAACATCTTTCAGTGATAGCTTGGCCTTGAAAGTAGATTCAACATTCTTAGGTCTATAGTTGTCAAAGTTAGATAACTCAAATGCAGTGAGTCTGCCCACTATACCTTCAAAACTTAGATTATTTCGTGGTACACATCTTAGCTCTTGTATTGCTGATACTCTAATAGCATAGATAGGGAGCAAGGTTCTTAAGAACTTACTATTAATAGTATCTTCATCTAATTGACCACTCAAACATCTTATTGCACTTACCACTTCCTTTATTCTTGTGCCATACTGAGCAACATTCTCATTTTCCTCCATTTTTATATCATCAAACTTTCCTCTAAGACTTTCTCTTTTTGCTCTTTGTACATTATAATCTCCTCCATAGATGTCTGATAGGGATTTCCACATTTTGAATGCAATGTCACATCCTTTGATATCATCAAATCCAGCATAATTGAGTGCAGAAGCAATCTCCAGCATTGTCTGATTGTGTTCCTATTTGTTTTTCATGTCTTCTACAGTAAGAATACCAGTTGGATCAACATGTTTAGTAACAATTGAATTTTGGACATAATCTCCTATGGATCCAAGATGTAGCTTCATCAAACTTTTCCATGCAACAAAGTTGTCTTTGTTGAGCTTGGGAACTTCTCTCTTAGGAATTTTGATCTTTTTTGCTTATAGTCCATTTAAACTGAATTAGCAGTTTGGCTCTGATACCAATTGTTAGAATTCTTTAGAATAACTGAGAGCAGGGAGGGGGGGGGGGGGGGGTGGTGAATTAGTTATTCAAGGTCCAAATACCCTAATAAAACTTTTTCTCAAATTATAGTGAGCTCATAAACTTTTCATCCATCCAAGCTTAAACCAATCATCCTTAGTAAATTATAGTAAATCAACATGCAAAGATAAAACATGTAAGATCAACACATGACACAATGATTTATGTGGAAACCCAATTTGGGAAAAACCATCAATAACATGCTAGTTGATTCTCACTCTTCTAAAGTGATGCCCTATTAAAAGCTTGCCCTGTTAAAGGCTTACAACACATTGTTAAATGTGACCTTGTTAGAGGATTTCACCAAACTGTTAGGAATGGGCCTGGTTAAAGGAATTTAGAACATTCACTTAGAATGTCACCCTGTTAAAGGATTTACCTCATGGCTATTAAACCAAACTAAGTCCATAGGATTTAAACTAACTATTACAATTGCTAGAGAGTAACAATAATGGCTTTTTGATCTGATATAACTTACAACATACTTTGCAGATTTCATATCACAATTTCAGTTCAATCCTTTTGCTTGGCTTTAATCACTTTAGCTCTGATTGCTTGTCTTCCTCTCAAGCTTCATCTCCTTGAGTCTTCTTACTCATCATACCAATGCATCCATATCTTGGGTCTTCTTATTGAAATAGAGTAACTGTGCTCTCTTTCTCCTTAGCACCTCCTTCAGCATTTTATGCTTTCATGCTTGACCGCCTCTCTCTATTCTTCATGACCTTATGACTCCTTAAATAGAATCTAGTTTTCCTTTTTCGCTCAATTCTCCCTCTCCAATTTTAGGGTTTCAAGTGGATTAGGTAAGATACAATGTATCTACCCCATATCTTGCTCTTATCTAGAAACTTCATCTTGAGTCTAGTTGTATCTTCAAAAATGTTTCTATATGGTGTTCTATGCCACCAGCTCATCATTCTTATCTTCCATTTAATTCACAGACTTCTAGATAACAACCTTGTTGGCTTAGATCTGGAAAATCTTTAATTTTTGAAATAATGCAGCAACTCGACACTATTGGTTTACTGATGCTTGACATCTCTATGTTACTCAGCACTTGGTTTTGCTCGACACTTGGTTCTTCTTGGCACTTGGTTCTGCTCGACACCTGGTTTTGCTCGGCACTTGTATTTTCTCAAAACTTGTATTTGCTCAGCTCCCTTTGTCTAATGAACTTAGTTGGACTTTACAAAAGACTTAGCTAAAACCTTACATCTTTGATATGTTTCAGTGTGCCCATTCTCTGTGTCTTATAGTATGTCATCAATACACTTTTTCATCAATGGCTTAGCTGATCCTTGTACTTCATTATAACATCATAACTTCAACCTTTCTCTAGGTGTTCTAGTTACATCTTATTGATTACCTCCTCCTTGTCAATCAACTAATTGATAGTATTTGGATCACTAAAGCAATTGTCATTCCTGCAAGTAGCAAGTTTGACATCAATGACAAAACAATGATTGAGAACATTCTTTTACCAGTTCCATATACAATTTGCCTCATGATCTTTTCAATCATTTCCAACACACCCTTTATGTAGTTAGTCTTAGAATAGTTAGATGGTATGTTGAAGCATGAAAGAGGGAAAATAGGTGTGTCAAAAATGGCATTCAGAAAGAGAACCACATCATGATCTTACAGTCATCATACTAACTGATGTTGAGGTTAAGTGAAAATTACAATTCAATGGCAGTAGTATATTGTTTGATTAAATCTAAAAAAAGATATATTTATAACACCAAAAGTCATGCACAAGTATGTTGACAAAGAAAAATATAGCAACAAATAATAGAAAAGTAGTGTATGAAAATAGAGTTAAAGGTCTGGACATATTCTATAAAGTACATTCAGAGCACAATGTTTATGTATTTTTAGGATATTGTTTGGTTTCTTCTTAGCTTTGCTTTCCCTCTTCTCTAGAATGGTAGAAAGATATATATATATATATATATATATATATATATATATATATATATATATATATATATATATATATATATATATATATAATATTAAATTTACTAAGTGCAAAAAAAACTATTTAAAATAGGGAGAGGGGCCCCATTGGGTCAGTGGCCCTCTCTCCACCAACTCCTTCTGATTATTGTCTATACTCTATCCTAGGACAAGAGTGGTCACCCCCCATCCCTTCACACCATCTTCCCTGCAACTCACACTACCTCCAAGTGCATGGAGGGAAGTAGATAGGGGTCTGTGGAACTTGGTGGGTAGGGAATTAGGGGGAACGATAATGTATTAGGGGCCACATGGGGTAGTTAGGGGATAGGGAATTCTGAATAATTAGGACATATGTTAGTAAATAGGGTAGTAAGATAGTTAATATGATTGGAAAATTAGTTAGTGGTTAGTGTAAGGTTTGTTATTTATTTAGTATTTAGTAGCATGTTTATTAATTAGTGGTTAGTTGGTAGGTTAGTAAATTTATTTAGATTTTAGTTATGGGTGATTTAGTAAGTGCTATAGGTAAATCAATAAAATGGTAAAGTAATATGTAGTTATTAGTAATTTTTTAAGTTCATTAATTTAGAAAATAGTTGTTAGTGGTAGTTAGTAGTTAATTAATAAATTAGTTAGTTAACATTTGACTAATAGTGAAATTGTTATAATATATAGATTAAAAATAGGGTAGAATAGCTTAACTACTCAAATGTTATATTCTTCAACTACTATAGATGTTAATTTAGGATAATTGCTAGAATAGTGTATCTATAATGTATGATAGAATTATATATATTATATACATTAATAATAGTCACCAATATAAGCAATATTTGATAGGGGATGAATGAAAAATGTTTTATATATAAGTTATATTGTGCAAGTAGATAAATCAATTACGTATGAATTATTCATTTAAGTATTTTGTACTTGGAATATGAAAATCAAGATGAGAAAGAAATGAAGTTATATGATATGATCCAACTATGTATGTAAAAATTCTATAGATATATGATATAATGTAAAATATAATTAAAAGATATTGGAGTTCGATATGGATAATCATTTAGCTATGCATCTCTTTCATTAATCCAAACCATTTTTTGAACCTATTTCAATAAAGATTTATAATGAGTTACTTCAAATTACTTGATGTCTTCTAGGAGTACCCTTTCATGCATTATAGAGATGTGGAGCATAATTAAACTTATAATATATGCATAATGCCTAAGGCTAATTAATTACATCATTGCAAACCTAGAAGTGTTGTAACTCTAGGAACCCCTAATATCAAATTTGACTAGGATTGTTAACCCCTTTTGCATTTAACATTTAGGGTATTACCCCTGACCATAATAAGCACATAGAGTGAAATGGAATTATCTCTTAAATGTTGTGGCAACATAAGGATGAATGTAGTATAATCCCTACAGCACATACCCTAGCATGTTAGCTAAAAAAACCACCATTAGAACATGACTTAATCCTCAATCCCTCGTTGGGGTGTAAGTATAATACATACTACACCTAATGCAACATAACAATTACTCGGGAACTTGAGTGGATGTAACTAGAACATAACTATCTAACAACCTAGTTTTAATATGTAAATTTCAGTATGTGATTCCCTAAGCTTACATTTAAAAAAAAAAATATTGTTGTGTTTTATGAATTCATATAAGGTAAGAGGCTCTATCGATGAGTTAAGTCTAGTTCATACTATTGCATTTTATATTTTTGGCCCTTCATTACCCATGTAATATAATATGTTAAATTTTGTTTTATTTTTGCAAAAATATTGATAAACTCAAAGAAGGGAATAAAGTTAAAGTTTTGGATCCGTATGATAGTCATGTTTCTAGTATTGGAATTATTCACTCCTTGTCTATTTTACATGGACAAAATCTAAATGGAACTAGAGATGCCAATGTAAACATTATAATAGTCACAAGTAATGTACCGCTTTCTTATGAAGATAAAATAGATGGAGTTGTTCATCTCAAAGAGAAAAAGGGAACTTTCACACGGTGGCCACTAAAGTATTTGGAGAAAATGACATAGTTGATCAATGTCTTATTTGTTAGAAAATTTGACTCGTTGCTTTACATTGTAGTATTTAGAAAGTTTTATTTAAATATACTCTAATTATCGAGGTGTATTTGAAAGAGTTGGAAAATCTTTGACAAATTTGACACTTTTTATCATATTTATATGTATACTCTTTAGACAATTTTGACATTTTATTACTTATATATATTTGCATTAATCTTTTAATTCCAAGTTACCTTTTTTTAATCATGATATCATTCTTTTAATTTTAGTGTTGTTCATGTCTAATATTTTCATTCTTCATGATATTGAATTAATTTTTTAATTTGTGTAGATCATGTGTATAATATTTTGATTTGCTTTAATGTTTTAGTCAACTCTAATATCATGTTTTTTTTTTGTATTCTAAAATTTATGGTATTCAATCATTTACTCATTTCATAATTATATTTAGCACTAATTGATGAAAATGAACAAATAAATTGCCAAATTAGCTATCAAATAAATGACTAGTCAATTACTAAATCAACTATCAAATCAACTACTAAATATATTACCAATTTGACTACCAAATTAAATACCAAATCAACTACCAAATATGCTACCAAATCAACTACCACATATGCTACCAAATCAACTACCCAATATACTACCCAATTTATTACCAAAACAACTATAGAATATACTACCAAATAAACTACTATTTAATAACAATCAACTACTAAATAAGTCACCAAATAAACTACCATTTAATAATAATCAACAACCAAATCAATGATCAAATTAATGATTAAATAAATGACCAAATTAATGATTAAAATAGATTAATCATGAATTTAGTTGTCATATTAATGACTGGTAATAAACTACCAATGGTCACATGATCAAAATTGGTCATATATTTACAAATTTTAGTAGTTTATTTAGTGATATATTGGTTATTTTGTATTAGTGCTGGCAGTAGAAAAGGTTAAAAGTGAAGATTGCATCTCTTTACTAAAGATGGTTATCCATATAAAGACTAAGGAAGTTGTCAAAGTTGAGATCTTTCCTAAAGGAGATGAGCCTTTGTTTGATTGGCTACAGAGCATGTAATTCAAGTCCGAGATGATCATAGCAATAGAGGAAGGGCTTAAGGAAACATAAGATAAAGTAAAGAAAGATCAATATAGAGACTATGAACTCCTGAGAGGTCTACATATAGATTCATAGACTAGTGGACAAGGGAAGGGAATCATTAGTATAACTATCATGCAAACAAACTCTAATTACATAGATAGTTTGATGGGTATATCTTCTAGTCAACAGAATAGAGTTTTCAAACTCTAGAAGTTGGGTGGGTATATACATGTGGCCATGATGGAAATACAAGACTGAGTGAGTGCTATCAAATATTTAGCTCGAGAGCATTCTAAATGTCTCTTGAGATACACTAATGTACATGTCCATAGGCATGAGGAATTGATTCCAATCATTGTAGCCACTAGGGCCTATAGGACAAAATCAAAAAAGAGAAAGAAGGCAAAGTGATTCATATTCCACCCCTTCTCATATTTGGATGTAATGATTGTAATGGACAAACTGGCTCCTTTCCATTTTTCATTTTTGGAAGAGATGAATTGATTTAAATTCCTTTGTAATGGTCATTTTAGAATCATTTATGTACTAGAATGAAAGATTAATAGGAGGTCGACTAATTTTTGGTGTGAAATACTTGATGTTGTAGAGCCAATTAAATGGTATTTTGTGTCAATTATTTTATGTTCCATTCTATTTTATGTTAATTGTATGTTTTCTCTTTCATCTAAATTAAAACAAGGAATGAATAGAGCTTTATTCCCTTGTTTTGAGGTAGAGAATTGAATATGATAGTATTGTCATTGTAGGTTCAAAGAGAAATCCCTTTGTGTTTCCATTCAATTTTGGTTTTCTTTCTCTATAGTTAGTTTCTCACTAAATCAATTTAGTATTAGTTGGTATGCACTATTGAATCGATAAGCCTTATGAGTTCATAAGATGCGTGAGTTCATAAACTTAATTAATTTTCCAAAACCATGTCTTTCCTGAGTTAGTTCTTGCTTAGGCATGGCTTTGTTTACCTCTCCTATTATTGGGTTAAGAACATGCCCCATTTTAAGTTTAGGAACAAACATAATTCATTGCAAATCTGCAATAGGGAGAAATTTACTATTAGTTGGTATGCACTATTGAATCAATAAGCCTTATGAGTTCATAAGATGCGTGAGTTCATAAACTTAATTAATTTTCCAAAACCATTTCTTTCCTGAGTTAGTTCCTGCTTAGGCATGGCTTTGTTTACCTCTCCTATTATTGGGTTAAGAACATGCCTCATTTTAAGTTTAGGAACAAACATAATTCATTGCAAATTTGCAATAGGGAGCTATACCTAATAATTTAGAGGAAGGTTAGTCTTTTTAGAAGAAAATTTCCTACTATTGTAACCAGATATTGTTCACAAATTTGAGCATCCAAGAGTTAAATAAAAAAGAACAATATGTTTACCAACATGTTGTATACTAATCATAAATCTTTAGAGTACTTTGGAAGTCAACATAAATTGAATCAGAGACATAGGAAGTGGGTTGAGTATTTGCAAAGTTTTACATTTGTGATTAAGCATAAGAGTGAAGTTACTAACATAATTGCTAATGCATTGAGTGGAAGACGTTCTTTATTGATTGAAATGAAGGTTAAAGTTCTTGGTTTTGATGAGATGAAAGAGTTGTATGATAGATCCTATTTTTTTCGAGGTGTTGAGAGAGTGTAGAGAACCAAATCTAACAAATCACATCAATAAGTATGATGAATATTTTATTCAAGAAGGTATGTTGTTCAAAGGTATTTAGTTGTGTATCCCTAGAAGTTCTATGAGGTTGAATTTCATTAAGGAAAAGCATAATGGTGAATTGGTTGGACATTTTAGAATTGATAAGACATTGCATTTGTTGAAGGAGAAGTATTATTGGCCACAAATGTATAAGGATGTTTAGAAATTTTTGAAGAGTTGTAGAGTTTGTCAAGATGAAAAAGAATTAAGTTAGAATACTAGATTATATACACCTATTTTTATCCCTGAGAAACCTTAGAGTGACATTTGTATGGATTTTGTTCTTGGATTGCCTAAAACAACAAAGGGGTATGATTCTATATTTGTTGTTGTGGATAGATTTTCTAAGATGGCTCATTTTATACCATGTAAGAAGACATTAGATGCTAAATATGTTGCTCAATTTTTCTTCAAAGGGATTGTTAGATTGCAAGGATTACCCAGAAGTATTATTTCTAATGGAGACAGTAAGTTTTTTGGTTATTTTTTGAAGGACTTTGTGGAAGAAGATGGGCACTAAGTTGAAATTCAGTTCTACATTCCATCCACAGACTGATGGATAGACAGAGGTTGTGAATATAAGCTTGGGTAATTTGTTGAGATGCTTATTTAGAGATGAAACAAATAATTGGGATATGGTATTGGCACAAGATAAATTTGCATATAATAATTTTGTGAATAGGAGTACAAGGTAGACACCTTTTGAGATTGTTATTAGAATGAAGCCTAGATGAGTATCATATTTAATGGATGTTGCTGGTGAAGATAAGAGAAGTGAATTAGGAGAGGAATTTACTAATTTTATGGAGTCTTTGCAATATAAAATAAGTTGAAGTTATCCCATGTCATGTCAACACTCGAGTTAGTGTGTTATCCCATCTTAATCTACAGTGTGTGTTGAGTTCCACAGTGTGTCCTGAGCTATTCTTCATGTGCTAGGTGATCCTTCATGTGTTGAGTTTTCCTATTGATGTTGAGTGTTAGCATTTTGGACAAGTTTTCTATGTTCTTTATGCGAGTCAACTTGCGGTATTAATTATGATCATGACATTTATGATAAGATCTTGTTGTGGGATGTGTTTAGACCATTGTTGGGTTAGCCTTTCTATTTTGTAATGTTCTAGAATGTTTTGTAAGTCATTTTGGCAAGTATAAATAGGGTGTTTAGGCTTAGAGTTAGAGCAGATTTTTGATTGTTAGAAAGAGAACTAGAAGGTTTGGAAAGTTTGTTGCATATGTGTCTAGAAGGTGCAAATTTGAAGATGGTTCTTGGATCTTGAATGTATTTTTGTATCTAGCTATAACCAAAAAGGCCTTATAGATAGAAATGTATGCTGATCATTTGATGAATCAATATTAAAAGAATATTGTTCTCTCTCTCTCTCTCTCTTTGTGGTGTTGTTCTCTTTATGTATTTTCTTCCATTGTGTTAACTCTGCAAGGTTGGTTTGGATTGTTGGGTGTGCCTTTGGCCCTAGTTATTCTTTCCCTCCTTGCACCAATGAAGCATTTGAATGCATATTAGAGACAAAACCATATTGGCCAAATCAAAGAAAGAAGAATTATGCACCTAACAATGCAGGTTCCAAATGTCACAAGTTTGGACATCCAAGCAAGAATTATAGATCTCAAGTACATTTAGAAAATGAAACAAAGGATAAAGGAAAAGAAAAAGTATATATTGAGCGAGTGAGGAATGAAATGAATGAGAAATGGAAAAAGAAACTAGAAGATGGAAATAGTGGAGTTAATGCAGCTAAATTCACCCAATCTAGTGGAAAAGGTGATCATATAATCTCTAACTAAGAAAAAGAGGTATGAATGGTACTGAATACCTAAATGGTACATCATACATCAATTCCTTACATAAATTTGTTCCCAAAGTTCATATCTACATATATAAGATGCAAGAGAACAAAGTTTATAAAAGGTTGTTGAATATCAATATTTTGTCTATGTTGATCTAGTGTTGCAACATAGACCAAGTATTATAATAAAGACTAAAGGCTATGGAGGAGACCAAGCTATTATGTTAGCTGGCTTCCACTCAAAAAAGTACACAAGCATTTATGGAAAACCTAATCGATCAAAAGGCAAGGTATATAAAAAAATTTAGATACATTATTCATACCTTGCATATAGATTTTTGAAGATCTCAAAGTGATTAAGAGATCAAGAGATAAAGAAAACATAAGAAACTATCAAAGATCTCAAGAAGAAAATTGATCAAAAAGGTTGAGTGGGAGCATGATCAAGTGTCAAGCCTCTAGAGAAGGAAATGCATTAAACCATATTTACAGTGATGGCAGCTTCATGAACTACTGGAATGAGCCAAAAGGTTAGTAAAATTCAATTGGTGATGAGTGATGTTGTACTCCACCTAAATTTTCCACTATTCTAGGAATTATTGTTAAAGGAGACTCAAAGGGCACATTATCCTTGATACCAGCTAAATTCATCATGATTCATGATGTTAGAAGTTTCTCCATGTGTAAAGTCAAAAAAATTGGAGACTATAAAATTAGAGGAGCTTATGAGAAGTTGTGTGATGAAGGAACCTTGATGGATGAGTTCAAAATTGTTGAAAGGAAAGGGTTAACTCGAGCCCTATAATTTACAAGAAATTTCATAATAGAATGGTTCATAGTCATCTTAAGAAAAATTCATGATATGAAGCATTTTCTATGGGATGGACTAGTAGAAATCATGAAGATGATGATGCATAGGGTTACTAGCTATCCAACTTGAGATAGGAAGAAAACCATGTGATGCTTGAGCTGAGGAGAAGTTGAGGCTAATATAGGAGCCAAGTGGAATGGACACAGTTTTTCCATTACAAGAATTTCTTTTTCACTTATAGAGTTTTTAGTGAGAGTCATTGCTCATAGATTCTATCAATCTAGCATATTAAATAGTGTATCGAGTATGGCTATGGACCAAGCATGGAAGATTGTGATGAAAGATCATGAGTGTGATCTTGTCGAGCTACAAATGATACAACTGGCAGGGAAACTATCACCAATAAGAAAGGAAAAGAATTCAATTTGTAAATTTGGTTCCCTAATTGTTTATACATTATTTTATATTCAGGAGTATTTTCCTAGATTAGGAAATGTAATATGGGAACAAGACAACCAATAATAAGGAAAATTAACAAGTTTATTACTCAGTTGGGAGACAATTTTGATGATGCAGTGAATACATATTTTGATGAATTCAAGTTGAGAATGAGAATTCTAGAGGAATTGGTCAAAAAATACTATAGTGACATTTTTTTTCTTGTTGATATAGATGAAACATTTGTGCAAGCAATAAAGCCAAGGAAGACATGGATACAAAGTTTTGGATATGAAATAGATACTGATGATTTGAGTGCAGACATTGATGCATTATTGAAGAAAGAAATAGATGTCAAGGTGGAAGCATTTTAAAGATATGAAGAAGCAAAGACAAGGATTACAATAAGCATCAAGATAGCTTCCAAAGAAAAGAAAATGAAGAAAATGATTGAAGACCTAGAAGCTAAATTAGGCACCCTAGGCAAGGGTAAAGAACCATTGCAATTGAATCGAGGTCTTGGTGAAGATGAAGAATAGGAAAATGGTGAAGAGGAAGGAGAAGAAGAAGAGAAAGAAATTGACAAGGGTAAATCCCTAGTTGTTGTTATGCCATCGAGAAAGTAGGCTCAAAGGTCAAAGAAGAAGAAGGCAACAACAACTCCACTACCAACTAAGCCAAGTACTAGGACAATTGCTATTACCAAGTAGTCTATAAAGTTGAAAGTAGTAGAGGATAATAAGTCAAGTGAACCTCAAACCAAGAGAAGGAGATTGGTCAAAGGACCACCTATGAGATAGATCAAAACTATTGAAGAGGTATGTGACAACATAATAATATCTGTAGGTTTAAGTAGTTTCAAACATGTGAAATAAGACACATTAGACAATACTGATAAAAATAAAGTGGAGGAAGCTATGGTATGAATGATTGCAAATCAAAGACTAACTCCTAGTGTAATAGAGAACAAGATACCCAAGGATCTATTTGTAGATTAGAGAGGAAATGGCAGTAGGCTAAAGTAACCAAAAATTGGATAAGAACTAACACACTTATCAAAGTTATGCTTGATCTATCTCAAGAACAAAAGGATATATTTATGAAACAACATAGGAGCAGATATGTTACTAAATACAAAATGTTTTTGATTTTACAAAATAAAGAAGAAGTTATACTAAAATAGAGTGAATTGTTTTGGAAAAACATTTTTGGGCTTACAACAAAGAAGGTAGAAAATGTGAATATTGATGATGAAAAAAATAGTTGAGAAATCTTAGGTGTGTTGAGTCCACAAGACAATATGTATCCTATACATGTTGACACCCCTGACACTCAAGAAGTTGAGCAATCAAGGCTCACAAATGAAGAAGAAGATGGTGAAGATAAAGAAGCTGATAAAATTGATAATACTATTACAATACCTCAAATTGAGGTAAATATAGAATCAAATAATACTAAAATATGCACTATTTTTGTTGTCTCAAGCACAGATGCACAAGTAAGACTGAGATGTGATACCCCTTCACCAACTCCCAAGGCATTGCTGAGCAACAACACTCCTTCACTGAAAAGGAAGAGAAGAGAAATGAAGGACATGTCACCAAATATTGAAGTTTGTCTAGATGAACATATTGAGATGCCAAAATTTGATCTAGAAAATTTGACTTTGCAGCAAAACTTCTTGCTACAAGAAAATTTGAAAAAGAAAAAGAGATAAGAAGAGCTCAGGAGAGAACAAAAGAAACAACAAACATTGCAAGATGTAACACATATTTTTGTTGAAGCTTTTGACATACATAATGTAGATGAAAAGACATCTATTATTGATCAACTTGCATATATCATTGATCAAGTTAGTGCAGAAATTTTTGAATCCAATGATAAGTTGATGGACTGGTTAGCAAGAAGAGTTTAGACCAAGGTTATGGATAAATTTTTCATAACTATAATAGAGAAAAAGGTGTTATTATAGGAAAATGCACAGGTAATGATAGATATTGTTTAGAGGGTACAACATGTGTACACAATTTTGTGAGATGTGCCAATATTTATAAATGATATTCAGGAATAGGTAGATAAGACTCAGGCTAAGATGAAGGCATCTAACAATGTTATCTTAGAGTTAGTAGGATCAAGCATAGATAACTACAATGTTCTACTGAATGCTCAAGGTACAATGGTTGAGCTTTAGGCAATTGGCATCACCATGAGATCCAAGTTGATCTCAATTTAGGCAATGTTAATACCTCATTTATAGGTAATGCACAAAGAACTGAAAACAATCAAAGATCTTATAATAGAAATCATAACTTATCAGTGGATGAGAGTTTGATTGATTTAGCTACAAGATTACAACTGTAGAATAAAATTTTGGAGGCAGCAAGGAACACATGGAATCATGCACTAGCTATGATTACTAGAGTTCACAAGGAATTCATTAAAACATATGGACTACTTAAACTCTATCAACCCTAGTAGCAATGACATCATGCATTAAAAAAAAAAGGGGAAATGTATACAAGGGAGAAGAGTATATAGAAGGAGCATCATGTATAGGTAATGAATAAAGGTTGTAATGAAATTTTGTATTGATGTGAGAAAGTGTAAATATGACAAAGTGTTTTTTCCACTAATGTCAAAGGGGGATATTGTTGGTATCTCTAATCTTTTTTGTCTATTAGTGTCAATAACTTAGTCATTTATAAGGTAAACTCAGATGGTCATCACTATGATCGAGCTACTCTACATAGGTTGAGTCATGCACATAAGCTAGTATGGGCCGAGAAATTGTATAGAAGCTGAGTGAAGTATGGTATATGGACCAATCTCATTCAATGACCAAGAAAGTTAGTAGAGGTTGAGTATAATTCATGTATATAAGTAGTGAGTGATATAGTATGTGTTGAACATAATATATGCTAAGCATCAGGAAGTTAATAAAGGTTGAGAAACAATAATGTAAAGCACTAGTAACAATAGAGGTTGAGCAATGCAGAGTTTATATAAAAGTTAGGAATGGAACAAAGTTTTAGGTAAAATGATTATCAAGCAGATTTGGAAGGTATATTTAAGTTTTGAAGAGGCTATTATAGAACATTCAATACTTTTGAGGTTATCACAAAGAATTTACATGGCATGGATCACATATCCCCATTTATATGTTCAACGATCAAGATGTAGAGGCAAAACATGGAAACATCTAGAAGACTCTTCATGGAATATTTATAAAGTGATGATCTTAACCTAGATTTAGAGGTTGTGAGAGTTGAGAAAGTGGTCGTATGCATGCATGTGAACAACAACAAAGGAGATTAAAAGTCATTCAAGGGTTCTATTGTCATCTAACATAACAAGTGACTTATTCATAAGAAGTGAAAGTGGAAGGGATAGACAAGAGTATCATATTAGAGGAGAGGATTAGTTAGTAAAGAGAAGACTTGAAATCATCTTGCAGAGAAAACTTAGAGTCAAGTAATGAGTTTGTTTTAATAGACTTGAATAAGGTAAATCTCTTAATAGAGTGGTCTTAATAGGTCTTTGTAAATCTCCAAATAGAGTCCTTACTTAGTTGTAAGTGTCAAATCCTCTGACTAGGTGAAACCTAAAAAATTCTTAATTCTTTAATAGGATAGACTCCTCATAGAGTAGATCATATATTATGGTCAAACATTGTAACCTTAACTAGTTAACTTTATTTCTGTAGTACTGAAGATTTGTGTGTGTCATCCCAACCCCAGTTTTACCTTCACCTTGGAGGGTTTATGGGTAACAAATATTGTGTTATGTGATTTCACTTTCATGCATGTGATTGAATTGATTTACATGTTACAACATGTTTATATTTATTGTATTAAATGTATAAGTTATTATTGGATGTGGATGAATTTGAGAAAATGTATAAATTGTTAAAGATATTGATTAATCACCCTCTCAAATACTAGTTTACTCCTCCATAAATAATTAGTATAGGCTCTTTCTTTCCAATGATCTTTTAATAATATTTGGGGGTGGTAAGGAGAGAATGAGTACTAAAGAAGTGTATTTACTATGAGCCTTATAAAGACATGCAGTTGTATGTATTGGCATTGGCATCTCCTTCATGGTGTTCCACCTTCACCCTTATTCATGGGTTCTTAGGTGAAACTCATTGTGAATCCTTGGGTTGGGAGTTCTTGTGATGTTCTTGAATTTTTGGTTTGATTGTGGTTGTGACCTATTTGAGATTGGTTCTCCTAGCTCAATGGGTGGTATCTTTGAGGCCTAGGTTGGGAGGTGAGCTTTCCATGGTTAGTTGTATTGAGTTGCATCTCCTTATTTAAATGTATGAATGCATTATTGTAAATATGGTAGAAGAATAGAAAATTGATGGTTGCTTACTACGTATTGCAATATTGAAAAGAAAAGAACAATAGAAAATAAAGTTTCAAGTTTGGTATAGGCTTTTGGATGTATTACTAAGTTTAAGGAATGACTAATAAAGTTCATCTTCTTCTTCTATCTAGATGATTAAAATTGTTATGAAAAAAAATAAGTGTAATTTATGATTTAGCATGTATACTTATGCCTTAAAATAGAATCCACATTTTAAAATAATATGCCAAGATTTATTTTTTTTGTATTGAAAAAGCTTAAACAACATCAGAGAAAACTTGTCTATTTCAAATACAACCAACCCTCAATACTATACAAAATTGGAGGGAGGAGTTAAATCAACTATAAGACTATATATATTATTTCTAAGATGAACATCCAAAATTGTATAAGATACAACAAAATTTCTCACTAGACAATACATGCACTAGAGAACTATAATTTATGATATTCATGTTCTGGCTATTCAATAACATCAACATGTGCTAAAGTGGATCCAACACATGTACTTGTCTCCATATCAGAATCCATATGAAATTTCTCCAAGAGACTACTAAGATCCTCAATTTCTACTTGTGTAAGGTGACTTTGGTATCTTGCAATGTACTATGCAACTTTAACTTCAACTTTGTAAATTAGCAGCATCTCATCGTGCATCAGCTTCATGAATTTGGACTTTGTAGTCTCCAAGAAAAAAGAAACCTATGACATGATGTAAAAATGTATGAGTTTAAGGTTAAACTTAGTAGGACACCTTCTCACATTTTGAAATATCTCCTTGTTCCTTTCCTTCGAAAGAAACCATAGTACTTCACCAATAAGAGAACCAAAATCTGTTAAGAGATAAGTCAAAAGATCTCACATAACCAACCAAAATTTCACACCAAGAAAAACTAATATTGTTTTTCCAATCAATAGGAAAATGAAAGAAAATGGACCAAATTTTAGATGCATAAATACACTCAAAGAAAATATGTTCAAAACTCTCAGGACTATTACACAGATTGGAGGTCACAGACTTAATACTAATGGATGACATGACTAACCCAACAACAAGCTTCTTAATCAAGAACAACCATCTAAAATGAATAACCTTAGGCTTACATGTACCCTTCCAAAAATAATCAAAGAAAAAAATGTTAGTTTGAGAAAGGACACTCAAGACTCTAACAATTGACTATACGATGTAACACAGTTAGATCAACTTTAAACATATCATAAATCTTTTCCATAGAGGTGTTGCCAATACCAGTGCCATCATTCCATTTCACATTTCTGATAAAAGTATTGTTATCCATGAACTTTCCACCTTTCTCCTTGCAGAAAACTTTGGTCAAAAGAGTATATGTCTTCCTTTGAGAATTCAGGATGTCAAACTTCCTGGATAACTCATCCCATGACCCAATCTTATTATTAACCATTTAATCACTAATCAGAGAAATACCTTTCTCATTCCACTTTTTAGCTGAACAACTTGGTGTAAGGTAGAACCATTCCCACTTAACACAATGTCTCTTCTTAGATCCCAAGCCATCCGACTATAAAAAAGTCTCTGAGAATTTTTTCTAGGATATCAAACTAAGCTTTAGTAAACAACCAAGCTGAAGCAAAAAAGATATCATGGGAAGAAAGGGCCTTCTACACAACTTGAACTCTCCAAGACAATAAAAGGGAGTCAGTCTACCATCTAATATGCTTTCTATTAATCTTGCTAAACACACACTCCCACATATCTGCAAATGAAGATTCTAGGGAAAAAGGAATACTCAAATATCTAGTAATAGTGTTAGGTCTAGTCCAATTCCAACCCATCTTAGACAACCAATTAGGAGGCATTTCCTTCCAACCTATAACATAAGACTTATGGGGGGCCAATTTGGCTCCAGAAATAAAGCACAAAAAATTAAGTCTATTAAAAGCCACATAAAAATTATCTTCAGATAGTTCCAAAAAAAGAGTAGTGTCATCTGCAAATTGAGCATTGATCAATTCTTCAACATAGGAGAGGTTGATGCCCTTAACAAGATGTCCTAAAAAAGCATCCCTGAGAATGTATAATAGAGTATCAACAACTATCACAAATAAGGAGGGTGCAATAGGAAATTCTTGCATGATAGATCTTTGAAGAATAATAAGTTTTGAAAATTCTCCATTTATCTCAATAACAATGGATGAATCTTTAAATAGAATTTCAATCCATTTGCAGAAATAATCGGGAAAGCCAAAAGCTTTCAACATTCCAATAACAAAAGGCCACTCAGCTCTATCATAAAGCTTCTCAAAATCAAGGAGGATCATAGCCACATCCTACCTACTAACCTTAGCCCAATTCATAGCTTCTTAACTAGTGATCAGATTCTCCAAATTGTTATGATAAAGATAAGTGTAATTTACATGTATACTTATGTCTTAAAATAGAACCCACATTTTAAAATAATAAGCCAAGAATATTTAGAAAACTAAAAATAATAAAAAATAAAATAAAAAGTATTGTATTTTGCCTTCACTTTTTGGGCACTATAGATTAATTAATTAATTTTATAAGTAAATTTAATTCATTCATCTAAAAGGAAGAAATTGTTTCCATCCTTAAGTGAAAGAAAGATTATCTAGTAGTTCTAAAATCAATAATTTTATTTTAATTTTTAATAAAAAAAATTAAATTGTATATTAATTAAAAACTATATTCTAAGTTGGCATATAAATACATTTTCATATTTCTACATTTCTATATTTCTTAACAATCAATTTTTTTTCAGTCAAGATTAATGCAATAGTTCTTAATACTTTATTTGAAAAATCATCTACATCTCAAAAGAAAAAACTGTATTAATCTTTAGGTAAAAGAAATGTTATTGTTTAAGATTCGTTGATAAAAATAATTTAAAAAATTATATTTTAGATTTTTAAGAAAAAAAAACCTTTGCAAATAAATTATTATAACTAAAATTCAATAAGAAAGGTTTGTGTATTTGATTTTTTCAATTAAATGATCTATCACAACAAAATTCAAATAAAATAATTATATATTTTTAAATTTGAATCAAACTATTTAAAACTAGAGTTGCACACTTTTGTGCTTGCAATGATAAACCAATAGGTGCTCAATAATAAAATTATTATTTTTAAATATAATCTTATGTGAACAAATTAGATTATTAATAATTTTCAATTTAAGTAACATAATATTTACTAAAATATTTTAAATAGATTAATAAATATGATTCATTTAAATTCAATTTAAATAATATGAAAAAAATCATTAAAAAAATCCCACCAAAAAATTTATTATGAAAAATTAATAAGAGATACAATTTTTTATATTTTAAATAATGTCTCTAACAAATATTCTATTGACTAAATAAATTATAGAATTTAAAAAATAATATTTAAAGAAGAAACTAAACTATATAAAAAATAATTTAAAAACAAAAACCTAAATTAATTTTAAAAATCAAAAGTTAAATAAATAGAGATCACAACATGAGCTAATGTGGATATTACAAGTAATTATTTTTTAAATAAACAAAAAAAAATAATTAAAATTGAAGATTTAAAATATAATCTTATGTTAACAAATTAGATTATTAATAATTTACAATTTAAATAAAATAATATTTACTAAAATCTTTTAAATAGATTAATAAATATTATTTATTTAAATTTAATTTATCAAATATGAAAAAAAAATCATTTAAAAAACCCCATTTATAATCCTATTATAAAAAAACTCATTTTGAATAGTTCATAATAATCGAATGGCTTGAGTGAATAGCGATGAGGAGTGATGGAGGCATGCTGGGCTAGGGCTCAATCCCTAGCCTCTGTGTTTGTTGATTGTCTTCCTTGCTGAATTTATCCTATGTTCTTTTTTGGATTGACAACTATTGGGCAAAGTGAGTGTGGGTTCCAAATTTTGGAGAGCATTTGCAGACATTGTTGGATTGGGTTTTTTTTAATTATTTGCATGGTAGGGCCTATGATTTCTTTTGTGTTCGTGAGGATAGATGGTTCTTCTCCAACTATGCATGAAACGAGATCTGTATTTTTTTATTTAGGGGAGAGCTCCAAGATGAAAAAAGTTAATGGTTGTTTTTCGCGTAGCCATGATCACCCTATTCTAGTTATTCCACTAGCGGTTGTGATGGAGGATATTGAATATTGGGCTAAGCATGCTTTGATATGCAAATTTCTTGGAATCTAGATTTCCTTATCTACTCTAGAGGCATGGATCCACTACTCATGGTAGGTGGAAGGAGATATGGAGATCATGCTGGCTATGAATATGATGCAGGAGCATCTTGCATGGAAAAATTATTGGAAAAAAAAAAAACAAAAAAAAAATTTTAAAAAAAATAAAAATAAATCTGGAGCAGAGAGAAAGTGACGAAAATTAGAGGAGAAATAAAAATAAATTAAAAAAAAGGGAGAAAAGAAAAGAAAAGAGGATTTCTATTTTCGAGGTGCATAGGTGGCATAATAGAAAAAAATAAAAAATAAATAGTTGTCATTTCATTTATCAAGGTGCGTGGGTAGAATTCTAGAAAGTTATGAATATTGTAGAAAGTTGTGGATATTGTAGAAGGTTGTGGAAGTTGTAGAAGCTTGTGGATAAGTCATGCATGGGGTGGTAAGTGCCTATTTAAGCAAGGCATATGAGCATTTCTAATCAAGCTCAAGAGGAAAGCTTGGAGAAGCTCAAGGAGTAGAAGCTTAAGGAGTAGCTTGAGAAGTAGAAGCTCAAGGAGAAGCTTGAGAAGTGGAAGCTTTGGAAGGAAAGCTTGGAAGGCTTCAAGGTGTGAAAGAGAAGGAGGAAGTGAAGAGTGAGTTTTCCTGAGTCTATGGACAAAGCGCCGAATGTGAGGCAGTTTACAACAAGATTGTGATGGACTTGTGAGTGTAGACAAAGCGTCGAATGTGAGGTAGTTTACACTTGGATCTTGGATAAAGTTGAGAAGAGCTAGTGACTGCGATTTAGAAACAAGGAGGTTTCTTGGTGGCTTGTGAGCATAAGTTGAGATCTCAGAGGTTTCTACCAAAGTGTAGATCTGGACTAGCTTAGGCTTGGATTGGATCTTGAGAGATCTTGGAGAAATGTTATTGTAATTGCTATTGGATTTTCAAGTATAATCAAATTGTCTTCATATTGTTGCATTCTTGGTTGTGATTTGGTAAGGGTGGTGTGGCCCTTCGTTAGTGGTGCTAGAGCGTACCTTCATCAATGGTATCAGAGCGGTACTTCGTTAGTGGTATTAGAGTGTATCTACATTAGTGGTATCAGAGCGTACCTACATTAGTATTATCAGAGCAGGAGTTCCTGAGTGTACAAGAAGATTGCCAAAGTGTGAGGCAGTTTGTACCAGGACCTTGGTTGGGCAAAGTTTATCAGAGCTTGTGAACTGCAGATCCGTTGTCCTAGACTTGTGATGTGGTTCTTGATTGTTCATGCAAGGTGGCAGGTTGCGATCTGACTTGCAAACAATTTGAGGTTGTCACAAGGAGTGTGGGAAGGATTTGTTGTAGAGGGTTTATGAAGATCTTGGGAGATGGCTCCAAGAGGATTGGACCCTAAGATGATTGAAAAAATCTATGATATAGAGGAGAGGAATTTTTCTAAGATGATTTCTTGGTTGGATGCTAGATTGGTTGATCAAGCTAAGAAGGTCAAGGTGGAAGAGGATGGTTTTGCTGATCAGTTTGTGGAGCATGATGCAGAACCTATAAAGCAAATAGAGGTTGTTGCTGAAGATATTCCTAACCTTGTTGATGTTGGGATGGAGATTGGTTTTCATGATCAATTGGTTGATTCTGACATGGAGACTGTAGAGCATTTGGTTGTGGATGATCTAGTTGATGTTGGTGGTGACTTATTTGTTGCAGAGCACTTGGTCATGGATGATCCGATTGTTGGAGATGAGTTATGTATTGTAGAGCATCTTTTTGTGAGAAATGAGGTTGCTGGTGTTGAGAGTTTGGCATGTGTTGATGGAGATCTACATGTGGCTGCTGATGTGGGCTTTGTTGCTACTAGTTTGGATTCACTAGTTCCTGATGTGAATGAGGGTTTGTTGATGAAGAATTATGTTCAATTTGTTCCTGGGAGTGAGCATGCTGATTGGATGGTTGAGATGTTGGTGTTTGACATATGGATGCAGATGTGGAAGATTTTCACATTGGTTTTCTTGTCCTCGTTGAGGTGGAAGCCTTTGGTAAAGATGAAGATGGTGGTAGATCTTTCTTTCTTTTTGGCGTCAAAGTGTGGGACACACTTTTCTATCTACCGGGGGAGTCTGATGCAGGAGCATCTTGCATGGAAAAATTATTAGAAAAAAAGAAAACAAGAAAAAGAAAAAAAAAATCTGGAGGAGAGAGAAAGTGACGAAAATTAGAGGAGAAATAAAAATAAATTAAAAAAAAGGGAGAAAAGAAAAGAAAAGAGGATTTCTATTTTCGAGGTGCATAGGTGGCATAATAGAAAAAAATAAAAAATAAATAGTTGTCATTTCATTTGTCAAGGTGCGTGGGTAGAATTTTAGAAAGTTATGAATATTGTAGAAAGTTGTGGATATTGTAGAAGGTTGTGGAAGTTGTAGAAGCTTGTGGATAAGTCATGCATGGGGTGGCAAGTGCCTATTTAAGCAAGGCATATGAGCATTTCTAATCAAGCTCAAGAAGAAAGCTTGGAGAAGCTCAAGGAGTAGAAGCTTAAGGAGTAGCTTGAGAAGTAGAAGCTCAAGGAGAAGCTTGAGAAGTGGAAAATTTGGAAGGAAAGCTTGGAAAGGTGAATGTTGTGGAAGGTGAAGCTTGGAAAGCTTGGAAGGCTTCAAGGTGTGAAAGAGAAGGAGGAAGTGAAGAGTGAGTTTTCCTGAGTCTGTGGATAGAGCATCGAATGTGAGGTAGTTTACAATAGGATTGTGATGGACTTGTGAGTGTAGACAAAGCGTCGAATGTGAGGCAGTTTACACTTGGATCTTGGATAAAGTTGAGAAGAGCTAGTGACTGCAGTTTAGAAACAAGGAGGTTGCTTGGTGGCTTGCGAGCACAAGTTGAGATCTTAGAGGTTTCTACCAGAGTGTAGATCTGGACTAGCTTAGGCTTGGATTGGATCTTGAGAGATCTTGGAGAAATGTTATTGTAATTGCTATTGGATTTTCAAGTATAATCAAATTGTCTTCATATTGTTGCATTCTTGGTTGTGATTTGGTAAGGGTGGTGTGGCCCTTCGTTAGTGGTGTCAGAGTGTACCTTCATCAATGGTATCAGAGTGGTACTTTGTTAGTGGTATTAGAGCGTATCTACATTAGTGGTATCAGAGCATACCTACATTAGATGCTGGCTGGGAATAGCTATTTTTTTTTGTTGTATTCTCATGCATGTTTGATCATGATCATATTTTTGTAGGAGGGCCTTATTTCTACAACAATGTGGGGTCATTTGTCAAACCTTAACATTCAAGATTTAATGGTGGTGTTCTAGAAAATGTTGTAGGAAAAGGACAAGCTTAGATGGATAATATAACTAAGGGGAAGAATCAACCAGATACTACAGGAAAGGGAAAGGCTCAAATGTAGGATAAGGATGGATTTACCCCTATTCGCCCATGAGCTAAGGGGCATGATCAAAAGAGGCCTTTGAAAGATCAACAATATGATTTGAGTTTTAATTGCTTTGAAATGCTTGATAGTATGGTTTTAGAGGAGGATATTCCTCCTAGTATCTCATCTGACCTAGTTTGACCAGATGAGGGACTTTTACCTCATGACACTTGTGGGGCATCCCAAGTTGTGCTACACCATAACTATGAGGTCCCTATGCTCCTAAGTTAAATGCTATGGTGACACCTATGGTGTTGGAGGATAATGACATTGTTTAGGAAGCTTTGATTAAGGATGTGCTAGCATTTGGTAAGGGTAAGGGATCTTCTCTCCCCTTGGGGTTGATGCATATACCCTTTAAGTGGATTTCCTTTACTCCTCTTATAAGGAGTGGGTGCAAAACAGACCAAGAGAAGATTAAGCTCACAGATGATATATTGATAAAGTCTAGGTTAGTAAAACCATTGGATTCTTATTTTCCCCATTCTACTCAATGATTATTATTCTCTCATGGAATGTTAGGGGGTTGAATAGAATCCCTAAAAAAAGGCTATTCCCAATTTGGTGGTTGATCATTCTCTTTATGTTTTTTTTTATGCAAGAGACTAAGCTCTCTCTGGAGTCTATGGTTTGATATGCCTCTAGTATTTGGCCTCATGGGAAATGCTAGTGTGTTGGGGCTATGGGAAGTGTTGGTAGTTTGGCTATTTTTTATGATCCATGACTTTTTTTTCCCCTTGGCTAGGTGTCTTCTAGCTTGGCTCTCTCTATGGTGGCTTCTGCTTTGGCCTCAGAAGAGGTAATTATGATTACTAATATGTGTGCACATATTGATTTTGTGGGAAAGGAGGAACTTTGGAGGCATACTAGTATGTTAGAAATTGTCATCCTTTTCATCCTTGGGTGTTAGCAGGAGACTTCAATTTAGTTTTAAGTTTGGAGGAGAAGCAAGGTAGTTTGGCTAGATCAGGGCCTTCTTCTACTCTTCTGCATCAGCACATAAAATTTTTTCACCTCTCTAATGTTTAGCCTTCTAATGGTCTCTATACTTAGAATAATCAAAGGATTGGTGCTAATACTATCTGAAAACGTCTGGATAGATTTCTTGTTTCTTTTTTCTGGGTTAGTGACACCCTTACTCTCTCTTTAGAAATTTTGGACTAGAGGGGTTTTGATCATTGGCTAATCAAATTTTCTACTATTGGGGCTTTTATCCTGAAGCATCCACCTTTTAAGTTTTGGTTGATGTGGCTTCATCACTCATAGCTTCATGATCTTGTATTACTTTGGTGTAGAGATGGCACTCCTACATATGGTACTGCTATGTTCTCATTTTCAAAAAGGCTTCAATACATTAAAAGGTAGCTCAGGATATGGAATAGATAATTTTTTTGGAACCTTCACTCTATGAAGAGGCTTTCTTAGGAAGATCTTGATATCATAACTAGGAAGATTAGAGATCAAGGTTTCTTGGAGGATCTTGGAAGAGTTGGATCCCTAGCTTCTAGAGTTCTAGAAGAATGGGAACATTAAGAGAAAAATTTTTGGAAGCAAAAGGATTGAGTTGATTGGCTCTAGGAAGGCAATAGGAACACTACTTTTTTCCATAAAATTGTGCAATCTCACCAGAATTAGAGCACTATCTCTTCTTTGGTTAATTCTCAAAGTATCTGACTGACTTCCTTCCTAGCTTTGTTCTAGGAGGCTAGTCAATAATTTTCTACCCTCTCCTCTAAGGACTCTCCTCCTGATGATAATGTAGAAAATATTACTTTTTTTTGTATTCCTTCCCTTCTTACCTAGGAAATGAAGATTATCTCATGTGACCGATCTCTTTGGAAGAGCTAGAGGAGTGGTCTTTGGCATGCCTAAGGGAAAGGCTCTTGGTCTTGATGGCTATCCAATTGAATTATTTTAGGAATTATGGGACATCATTAATCATGATTTTTTGGAGGTGGTTAATGAATCCTATTCTAGCAAGTAGATGCTTCGGGCATTGAATTCTACATTCTTGACTCTTATCCCAAAAAGAGGGGGCTAATCAACTAGAATTTTTTGGACCAATTGCCTTATGTAATTTGGTTTACAAAGTCATTACTAAGTTGATTGCTAAGAGAATTAAAAAGTGCCTCCCTATTATTATCTCAAAGGAACAAGGTGGTTTTTTTGCTAGAAGACAAATTTTAGATGGGATGGTTATTGCTATTGAGGCTATTCACTCTATGACTACTTCAAGGGAGCGATCTATGTTTGTTAAGCTAGATATGGCTAAGGCCTACAATAGAGCTAAATGGAGTTTCTTGAGGAATATTCTTCTTACCTTTAGCTTTAGCTCTGAATGGATGAGTTGGACTATGAGATGTGTTACTTCTACCCCTTTTTCAGATCTTCATAACCTTCCAAGCTATTTGATGCCTCTAGAGGTCTCCACTAGGCTGATCCTCTCTCATCCTATCTTTTCATCATCATGATTGAGGGCTTGAATAGATTCATTAAGTATCAAGCGTCCCAAAATTCTATTCAAGGGTGGCGATGGGGTAATAATTTACCTACTCTTTCTCATCTTCAAATTTTTGATGATTCTACTCTTGTGAGTCTTGCTAGGATCAAGGAATCTAAAGCCTTTTGACATACTCTAGATATTTATTTAGAAACTTTAGGAAAAAACATTAATGAGTACTAATCTTCCATTTAGTGTTTTAACACTCGTGGTTCTATTTGGAAAAGGATTTTTGATATCATGTAGTTTTAGATTGGGTCACTTC